>CM031244.1:5323361-5678361 GCA_018340775.1 Taxus wallichiana var. yunnanensis
AAGTGCACCCTGTTCCCCGATCGGCCGAAATCCCCGAAACTGTCCCATTCTCGGGCCCGTCGGAAAATTTTGTCCCAAGTGTCCCAAAACTTTTTGTGCGAGTTGTTCCTATTTCGGCCGAATCATCCTTCCCGCGTACTTCGCACTTTCCTGTCCTAAATGACCTAAAGTTAAAAGTGCGAGCTTTCCCATTTTCGGCCGAAACTCCCGAGTCACGTACTTCAGAGCTCTTTGTCCCAAATCAAAAAATGCAAAATGATCCAATTTCGGCCGATTTGCCCGAACCGCGTCCTTCGCGTGTTTTCGCCCCAAATATCCCATTCTCAAAAATGCGCCCTGCTTCATTTTCGGCCGAACCGGTCAAGCCGCGTACTTCGGAACTTTTTGTCCCATCTGTCCCAAGTCCAAATGGGCCCTTTGTTCCAATTTCGGCCGAAACACCCGAATCGCGTACTTCGCACATTTTCGTCCCATTTGTTCCAAATGCATTTGTGCGTCTTCTCCCTGTTTCGCCCGAACCGGCCGAGCCGCGTGTTTCGCGCATTCGCGTCTCACCTGTCCCAAGCGTACCAAGTGTCATTCACACTTAGCTTTTCCCGCTCATTCCGAATATGACGCTCTTTCAAATTGGTGGTTGTGTATTCAATGCACATTAAATTCATTCCGCTCCTCAAACGGCTATATAACCAAGCATACCACCTTCGCATTTTTCACATTGCTTCCTTGCTATCGTTTGCTCAAACCCTTGCAATCTAGTTCCCTGCACAAATATCCCTTCCCTTCGCAAATTCCTTCCAGAATCTGGGTGTCGCAGCTCGAATCTATCAATATGAAGATCAAGTTTCGAGGACGGAGCAAATTTCTCCACTTGAGTCTGCCGTTAGCAATATCGGAGATGCAGTGAAGCTCGTCATCTCTCTTGGTGATTTTGGTCGAGAATGACGGATGCAAACCCTACGCCGATGGCACAGATGATTAATGATAGCGGTTTAGCTTTCACCGGAGGTTTCCCTATCTCAGTGCAGTGTGCGTCATCAGTACTTTCATGCAGCTCACTTGACCCGATTCGAGCGAATTGACAAATGTACACGGGAGCTCATTGCAAGTGGGCCAGCTGCGCCATTGGAGCTGCTCTGAGGATTCCGGAGATGGACAATGCTATAGTCGTCTCTCGGGATCAAGCACAGGCCATGTTCGACCAAGACAGTGATAAATATAAAGCTCGAGTGGCGAGGTCTTGGTTGAAGAACCCTAGGAAAGGAGCTTCTCGTCTGACCAAAACCCTCTTCCGGGCGGATTTCAATGAAGAATTGTCATATTTTATAATCCTGCTGGCTCGGGTTATGGGTTTGCCCTCAACCAATGAGTTTCATTTCTGGATGTGCCCGCTCATCAGCATGGTGTGCGAGGGAACGCAAAACATCAATTGGGCAGAAATCATAAGCATGAATTTGGCCGAGCAACTATCCAATGTGCAGCAAACAAAGAAGTTCTTCATGACTTCGTATCTGATGTATACCCTAGCAGCGATGTCACGGCAATGGTTTGGCTTTTCCTACATTGATGCGCACAAAGATGATCCAGTGTACGCCTATTGCCCGCAGTTCACCCTAGAGACCAGCAATCGGAATTTCAGAAGGGTCAATGATGCTTTCACCATGTACGTGGTCAGATTGCTCGAAGGTGACACTGCCAGAAGGTTTTCAGACGAAGCTATGAACCTGATATCACAATATGGAGCCTATTTCATTCAGTTCAGGAAATTCTCTTATATCAGGCTTGCTGGCTATGAGAGCACCCCTCTGCGGCTTCCCATGTTCTGCAACGACAAAATGGCCTTGATTGAGATATGCAGGCAACTGGACAAGTTGCACAGAACTTGCAGAGACAAGAAGATTTCTGGCTTGCACTTTCCCATCTCTCTGGGAAACTACACATGCAAAACGGCTCTGGATGCTCAGAACGTAGAAAGAGCCCTGGTCCCTATCACTGTTCATTTCTTCAAGCCAAGAACCTGTTTTGACTTGAAGAAGTTCATTGAAACAGAACATCAAGATAGTCTATCATCATAGGGCAGATACAGAAGACTACTGGGCCGACTGTGCAGATGATTTTGAAGCCAGAAGAAGGCATTGTGGCAGGTTCTCCCTGCAATTGATCCAAGAACTCAGTCTGTACCAAGTTCCTGAAGGTCTCCAAGATGACAATTCTGAGCTATATTCGTATGAGTACGAAAATGTGATTAAGCACACCCCTCTGGAGGACCTGGATTGGAACAGGAAAGAAAGAGATGATCTGGCTGAGATTATTGCTCCAGTCTTGATCAGAACTAGGGTCTGGTTCAGTAAGAAGATCCGAGAATTCAAGAGGCACTCAGGAGAATCCAGCTCCAAAGATGATTCGACACCCATAAGGGAGGCATCAGTTCCAGAGTCTGGAACACCAGTGAAAACCCCTTCTGCCTCAACAGCTCAGGGACCTGTGGAATCTACTCCTTCTCCATCTACCCAGGTATACAAGAAGAAACTCAAAGAGGTAAAGAAGGAGCCTGCAGAGAATGACCCTCCAAGAAAACAGGCAGAGTTGCCTATAGGGCCAGAGAACATCATCGTTCTCAGTGAAAGTGAAGACAGTGAGATGCCAACTCCTGCAGTGTTCACGAAGATCCAAAGCAAATGAAGATAAGGAGGTTCGAGCACCGAACTTCCGGGTGCTACTTGATTCTTCTACCGCCATTACCTCCAGTGTTCCGCCCACATCTCAGCTTGAGTCAACACCGCATAGACCTTGAGTGTCATGAGCTCCCTGTCTCTTGGTCCCCTTGCCTCTCCTGCTTGATTCTTCTTCCTCTTTTGCTTGGTGCAACCTCGGTTGATAAAAGGAAGAAAAATCCTCCTCTCAAAGCTTGGGACCAAATTTTGATCTTTGTAGCAGACCTTGTTGGGCACCACTCCTTCTCGTGCCAAGAAAGCCAGAACTACTTCCAGGATTGTGTCGGATGCTCGAGGTCGGCAATTCTGGAGATTCTAAGCCCACGATGAGACAAATCAGAATCAGAGTTGCTGACATCTGACTTGGAGCTTTCAAGGATCCCTATGGGAGAGTCTACTCCTGAAGGTGAGATTCATAACCTCCAGGAAACAGTCACCAGAGTCATTGGAAGGGTAGAGAAAGGGCAGCAGACGATTGAACAGCTGGAAGAACAAGCCCAAGTTCTCACGAGTTTTATCAAGTCACTTTTGTCTAAGGACAAAGTTTTGGACCCTACTCCCTTGACTGCTCTACCTCCTCCTGTAATTCTAAGCCAAGATGAAGTGCAAGAAATTAAAGATATGCACAAGTATTCTGTCTATGGTAGAGCTATCGAAGCCATGGTGGATGACATGCTTGTTGCCGGGCTAAACTTCATCGACGAAGCTTTTAAGCTACATGGAAAGGTAGACAATTTGCAACAGAAGCTATCCTCTACCATTGAGGTTATGGATAAGGAGCTTAAACTCTGGGGCAGTTGCATTGTAGACCTTCGCCTCATGGGACAGACAGATGAGAACATCTTACTGGAAATAAGATTTTCGATGATGCCAAAGATAATCTATCAAAATCCTGGGTCTACAGCGTAGAGTGGAAAATCAGAGTCCTGGAAGAAGCTGTAGGAGAAATGAAGAATAGCTGGCAAAAGGGAGAAGCTTTCAAGACGCTAGCAGCTGCTGCTTTCAAAGATATGCATTGTCATCTTCAGGATGAAAACTCTGGCGTTCCCTTGTCCTTGCAAGAAATCAAAGCTCAGTTCAGAGCTTTTGTCAAAGATAATCTTTTCAAGGAAGACTCCATCTCTAAGGACAAGATAAAGGAAATTTGTTCTCTTCAGTCTGCCATTGAAGAAGCAAACAAAGACTATCATACTCACGTCGAGTTTGATAAAGAGATGGAGAAATGCCTGGGATTTTGGACTCAGTCTGCAACTAACACATCAGTCCCTCGTGGCAGAGATATAGCTGAGTCATTGAAGAAGTTCAGGCAGCGGATTCTGAAGACAGTGGGTCCCTCCCAGTAGCCGGCCACCTGTCTCCTTCTCCTTCCTTTCCTCTTCTTTCCTTTCTTTTCGTATTCTTTGTAATTAGTTAAGGTATTGCAATTGGCGGTACTTAACTATTCTTAGTTAAAAGAAACGGTTACGAAGAGTAACCGACTTGTAAGCTATATAATGGCCTTTCCACGCCATTTTGAAAGGGGGAAAAGAACTTGGATATTTGCTGAAAGTGTAAATAGATCTTAAAGAAATCAATACAAAAGGGCTTTCCGTTCTTTGTCTATCTGATTCTTGTTGTCTCTGTGTTTTCCTTTAATATCGTGAAGATCATTTTGTTCTTAACTCGTTTTGTCTCTCTGATTGCATACTGTTCAGTTTTGCAAATACAGCGATCTTGTACAACCAAGAAGGAACTTTGTGTCCTTGATTAACAAATCTGAAGAAGGTTATTTATGGAACTTTGTGTCTGTAAATTTAATCTCATTCAAATGATCTTGTCTTAAATTCTTTGAAGCTTCGCATACACGAAGAATTATTCTGCTATCTATAATTCTGAATGTTGCTATTCTGCTCATCTTCTTATTCCTTTTCCTCAGTCCTTGTGTAACTGATAATCCTTGTGGAAAACACTTTCGTAATATCCAGGTTTAACCGAAAAATAATGTTCTGTACAGTTGTAAATAAGTTCATTTCAGAATAAGGGAACCTCTCCCATTAAAGAGGAGGGACTTTTCGTCCCCTGTCTGTTGCTCTCTAAAAAGTCCTATTTGACGACCAACACACTCAAGGATATTAAGCAAGGCACTACTGAAAGTGTTAGAGAGTGTGATGCTCATTTCAAAATGTTGTTATCTAAACTTTCTTATGATATTCATGCAAGCCACATGATGCGCAATGGTTCGTTGGGGCCTAATAACACCTTTTAGAAGGGTGCTATCACATAAGACATACACCAATCCACGTGAAGCACTTGAAGCAGCTTTACGCGTTGAGGTAGTTGGAAGTATAGACACTAGGGTGAGCCCATTTTTAGAAGCACAGATCACAACTATGGCGAAGCAGTTGGAGAAGCTATTGACAAATTTAACACATGAGACGCGCACATGGATTTGGTGCACAAATTGTGAAGTGGAAGGTCACACAAAGGATAGTTTTCCCCACAGATTAGTGCGCTCATTGTTGTTGGACTGTGAGATATGCCATCTAAACCATGATGTTAGCCACTGCCCATTACTACAACGCACAATAAGGAAGAACGTTTCATACTACTTGCGCAAAATCTGCAGTCCACGACTCATGACACGTTAGGCTACTGCACCCGATTTGTCGATCCATGATGTGATAGAAATCGGTGTACAACGAAAAGAGTTTCGAGATAACTCTAAATTGGGATCACAATCGGTGTGCTTATGATCGAGTGAAGGGATTTTTGAAGGCGGTTGTGGCAGAGGTTGAGGATACCTTGGTGGGTTTGGAGGACGAGGCCATGGTGGCGGATGAGGCAAGTTCCTTGTGGAACATGTTATACATGTGGATCTCCTGACCACTACAGGTGAGAATGTCCTCAAAATATTACATGTTCTTTATGTAGAAAGAATCATAGTTATGAGGAATGCCCGAACTTATATGAGCATATTAGTAAGCAACATAAACAAGAAAACAAAGGTGCGGGGATGGTTAGGATACAACGTCTTTGTGGAAAATTAGTGGATGTCCAAGTTGGAAGAAGAATTCGAGGCATTGCAGGTAAAGATCACAACCCACGCTAAAGCGATGCACGCCAAAGAAGCATTACAGCAGAAGCCTACTATCACTAAGGAGGAGGTTTTACATGCATGGTGCCCATTCCACCCATCGAAGGAGGATTACTAGGAAACCATGGAAGTAATTAGGAATATTCAGGGTGAAATACGATATTTAAAGGAGCAATCACGAAAGATGGAGCAAAAGAAAGCATCAGAGACGATCCAAACTAATATGGATGACTTGAGAGAAGTGTGTAAATTGTTGTGTTAGGAGAATATCATTCCACTGTTGGGGAATTGGTTAAAGGGAAACACCTCACAAGAAAGTATTGAGGCTGGATGAAAGATCCTACATGTAAATATTCCTCCTCATAGCATCGATTATGATAAGGAAATAACTCTGAATGCTGTTGTGGATGGGTGGCTATTGAGTAATATATTGATTGATACAAGTGTAGAAGTCAATGTTCTTACTTTAGATGCATGGGTACAAATGGGGAGACCTCCATTACAGCCATCCTCTAATGTTTTGTTCATGGCTAATCAAACTAAGGCCACTCCCATCGAGTTTTAAAAGATGCATCCATTACCATACAAGGAGCCAAGTTCATTGGAGATTTTGAGGTTTTAGTGTTGGCAGAGTTAGATAGCTTCCTAGCTCTATTGGGGCATCCTTGGTGCTATGCAAATAATGTTGATCTTCGGTTCAACAAGGGTTATATAAATTTTGAAAACAAGGATGAAAGAGTTATTATCCCTTTAATAGATGGAAAATCTGCGCCCTATGTTGAGCCCTTGAGCGAGGAAGACTCGAATAGGATTTATGTACGTGCCATCCAGGATCTAAAGGTGCTTGAGCCATGTAAAGAAGGAATTATTCAGTGGGAGGATGCATAGTCTATTAGCGATACTACAAGTGTTGCTTGTGATAATTGGGCTCATAGCACTTATGAGTTGGTAGGGTGCGAAGTAAAGAGCATATTTCCTAAGGTCAGCAAACCACGTTATATCAGGAGAATAGGTAACAACTTGGTACCTTGTTACACTAGAGAAGGAGACCCTATGGTGTTCCTACGTGCCATGGAAGAACAATGGATAGAACCGCTGGAGAGAAGGAATATGTGTAGACACCTAAAATTGGTTATAGTGTCCCTTCTCATCCGTTTACTTGCCTAGGTAACCTAGGGCACGTTTACATCACCAACTATCCCCTTGGGATAGTTTTCCAATTGTGATTTAATCACCTACTCTAAATTTAATTCATCCCATCACATCTTACCCATGAGTAATTAAGTATTAAATATTTAATTACGCTTCTTCCCATGCATCTTAATCACTTATCCACCCCAAATTTATTCTACCCATGTATCACATCTATTTTTAATCTTCCTAAGCGGGATATTTTCCCGTAGTCGGGATGAGTCTTATTTTCTCGAATCGATCATTTTTAGCCATCTCGGGAGTCTTCTCCGCGATCGGCGCCGACCCATATGGTCGGCGCCGATTTTCTAGGAGCGGCGCCGATTATAAAAGCAAGTCCAGAACTCAGTTCTAAGCGCGGAAAAATCGAACCGAAAGAGATCGGAGCAAGAGCGAAAAAGCGAACAAGCGAAAAAAGGAGCACTTGCACACGAACAGAGAGCGAGAGAGATACAGTCTGAGAGATCTTCAGCATCAAGTGTATCAAATTAGGGCAGATCCTGTCCGAATCAATCCCTGAGAGGAGCACCGTTACTCTGTCCCTGTCATATCAGCATCGCACCACCATCTATCATCTGGTGACTCTGTTCCAGTGTCTCGCCAACTTCGGCTCATCCAGCAGACCACATTCGTCTTCTAATTCCCGAATCTTATCGCCTTTGATCCCGTGATCGATCGCCTCGATCGGCGCCCGATTGACCCGATCGGCGCCGATCGAGTCTCGATCGGCGCCGACGACCGGTCTCAATCGCGCCGATTTTAAAAAGCGGCGCCGACCGTCTCTCAATCGGCGCCGATTTTAAAAGCGGCCGATTTTCGCGCCCGATTTTAAAAAGCGGCGCCGATTTTCTCTGCGAGATAGGTAAAAGGATACGGGTAACACAAATCCGACTTTTATTTCATAGTTCCTGTTTTACTGTCTTTATCTTCATGCTTTATTTAGATTCTTGTCTTATTCTTTACTGATCGAAAAATCTAGTCTTTATTTACATCTTTTATCATGTATGCTTCCTTTCTTTATTGAAAACGTGGTGACATCCGCCGAGGAAGCTTATCGCTTCTCGGACCCGCTTCTCAGGCGAGTCCACTAAAATATCTTTTAACGTGGTCTTTTACGTCAAGCATCGGTGTTTCACGGGTTATTCGGATCTATTGTGCGAATTGCTTGTGTGCGCCGTCTTATCTACATTGGCTTCCTCATCCATCTACATCTTCATCAGTATCAATTTCATTGGAGTTTTTCGGGGTTTTGTGTTTAGTTTGGTACATTAACTTGGACGAGTATGACACGAAATTCTTGATCTACATTACAGCACGCCGGTGGGACCAACCAAAGTCCTTTATTGGTAAGTTCATTTCTTTTCTAGTTTTGAACTTTGTTCCTTTTCTTCACGATTTCTATCGAGTCCTATTTGAAACATTTACTGTTCATCATTTCAATCTTGCTTTTTAGGAAATCTTTATCTTGAAAATTTCTTATTTCCTTTAAATAGAAATTTTTTGTTTCGCCATTATCTGGATGTATCTTTCCGGATCTTGTTTGTTGTTTGCTTGATCCTTTCTTGCGGAGCACTTTGCTTGTTCGTGGGATTGTTCGAGGGGAAGAGCTCAACAACGCGCTTTTTGAAGTCCACACACCTTGGAGAGCTAAAACTACAGGTATTCCTCTTTTTCGGTGTTTTCTCCTTTTTAGGTTTTCTTTGTTGGTTGTTTATCACATCCAAACACTTCAGTTTTTGGTGCTTAAAAAGAACCTAATCGCATTTGGGAAAGAACTTGTTTGAATTGTCTTCATCGAAATCAAACATTTCGTTTTAAGTGCTTAAAAAGAACCCTTTCTTTTTCATTGCTGCATGCTTTGTCATCTAGTGTTAATTAGGTTGGAAAATTGATCAAAATCGGTAGTGACACTATTTGATTTTTATTTTTCACCCTTGCACACAAAGCCAAAATCACTAGGTATAAAGCATCTAAACAAAACTCCTTCCACAGCCTCGCTTTACTTGGAAGTGATATCGAGAGGAAGAGCTCTGCGCGGTACTCGGGCATGCTATAAATTCACGAAAGATTTTGGTATATATTGGCAAAGCACCCGACTCCCTTATCGCAGCGGTGTGTGAAGTGCGGGGGTAGGCCCCTATATCAAGCCACGTACCGGTCTTTTACTGAAGTGCCTTCGGGACTCCTCACCAAACATTACCCAAACCATCCCTAGTTTGGCTATCTGAGTAGTTCCTGTTCTAAAAAGCCTTCCCTAACATTTTCATTTCTTAAAAGCATCAAAATTTAAAGGAGATAATCACTTGCGCTGCTTGAACTATTTGTGCATTAGTTAAGACAATCTTCTTTCTTGCTTGTTTATGACGGCTATCACCCGTTCACAATCTAGGAAAATGGCCCAACAGGTTCCTTCTTCCTCAGAAATCACCACCGGCGTGGATGTTTGGCACCCCTCAATCTTCCTCGGGACCACTGTTAGTGGGTTCCCCCTCATGGTCGTATAATCCTTTCCATCAAGCCAAAACAATCCCATCACGTCCGGCTTCTCCTAGTCCATCAGAAATATCTTCTGACTCAGAGTCTATTCCTCGCGGGGATCCTGAATTTCAGGCTCTCCTTGATCGCAATCCGGTAGCCCTCATGGACTATCTAGTACACAAGTCGATCGAAATATCGGCCAAGACCCACCATCCGACAAGTGTACAATTATCCTCGCGGATCATCCCGAGGCCTCTTTAGAGCGGTTTGCACCATCTCTCTTGCCTCGAGCCACGGAGAAGGGTGAGGCCCTATGCCTCCTTTTCTCTTCCACCTACCATGTCGACTAATTCTCAATTAGTCTTACCTATCCCTAACACTTTGCAGCTACCTCGACTATTCCACAACCCATTTAAGAGGTCTTACGCCCTTCTTTATAGTAAATTCGTCTGCACATCCGCACATTGCCGTCGATTAAATCATGCCCTCTATCGTTTCTCAAGGTCAATACCTCTTCATGAGCCAACCCCCTCAGAATAGGCGGTTGGCTCCTACTTCTCGTCCTCTAGGGGTCTTTCTTCCATATTCCAGCTCTTTGTGACATTCGCCCATCCTCTAGTATCGGCACCCTTGATACCTAATTCGGCAATAGAAGGCCCCTTTGGTCTTGTTCCCCAACATGACCAATCCAACCAACACTCATATTCCTCGATCTATCCCGATCGATCAACCAACATAGAGTCCACGATCACGGGCTCCATCCGTCACTGACCTTTATTTGCTCAACCACTTATTATCTCGCTTTGCTATCTGCGCAGCTGCCTCACACGTAAATACCCCACCGGTGTCACCCGAGAACACTGGTTATTCCTCTTATCATCTATCCAACAACGAGATGAATCCCCATCGACACCTCAACAACACCCACTACTTGCTTCTCATATAGGACAAACCAATGTACCTCCTCCCCGATCGGATGTGGTTCATTTCTCTTGAAAATTGCAGACTTGGAAGCCTCCACAAAGGAGCCCGCCCTTCATACTCCTTTGAAGAAGTATGCATGAACCCATTCATCCTTCGGTGGCTTTTAAGCCTTATCCTCCCCATGGGAACTTCCCAAATTCTCAAAATTTCATAGTCGGGAAGACCCCCAACAACATCTGCGAGCATTCAAACATGCTTGCTACCTCATTGTCCAGATCGGGAGCTCATGCTCCGTACCTTTCCTATGTCTCTAGCGGGTCCCTTTTGGATGTCTGATAATATTCCTCAACATTCATTATTTTCTTTCTCTCGATTGGCCCAAATGTTTGTTGAGAACTTCTCAATAAATATTGCCCATAAGATCTCAATCACGAGATCTTTCTGACATTCGCGATTTGACGATGAGTCTATTGCGAGACTTTGTCGCTCGTTGGAGAGGGATAATCAACCAATTGTCCTTCTCTCTTCCTCAATCACAACGGATCGAGCTTGTTCACCCGATCTTGCGCTAGTCACATTTCTTCCACGTTAAGAATCCAAACTTTCCACACCTTGAAGAAGCCTTCACGATAGCACATGAGCTCGAATCTCGTGCCATTGAACAAGAAAACTAAAACTTCGCTCCAAATCTAAACCCGATTTCTCTCGGTTCACCAAACCAAATTCTTTTCCTCCTAAAGATAAGAATCAAGGGTCCACAATACTATCGTATTAAAAACATCGAGAACCGATAGTACTCTAATCAACCACCACGAAGAGACCCTTCATCTGCTCGAAAAGGGGCTTCATCATCTCGATCCTTCGCTCCATTGGGGGAATCATATGCCTCCATCTTAGGAAAAATGTTGGAAGTTCGCATGATCGAACTTCCACCCATTAGAATATTGATGAAAGTCGAGAACGTCCTTTGTGAGTACGGAAAAGCGATTTTGCCACTATCATAGAACCAAGGTCATGACATCGAGCGATGTCGGACTTTCAAAAATCTTGTCCAAAAATTCATTGATAAAGGCGAGCTTATTCTGGATAACCCAAATGCTCCCCCAAATCAAGCGCTGGACGTTTTCAAACAACCCTTCCCCAATCATGCCCCAAATCATAATTCTTCAGAATCTCAAAAACCAAACACCCACATTATCAACGTCATTTCTACTGAAGAATCCGCCTCGGAAACCACGTCATCTACAAACACGGCAATCGAATCAGAACCCTCTCCCACTTCACCAATCACTGAAAATCCCCCATCTTCGGATAGCCCACCTTTGAATATTCCTACATTCTAAACACGGAGTTCATCTCTCTCCGCTCCTTTGTCCGATCTCCCATCCATACCCGAGGCAGTGTCTTCCTCATCTGTCTCATCATCGAACGTTCTTTGATGCTCGAGGCAATCACATCCCTTGAGTTTCCACTTGGACACATCTACTTCTGTTGCTCCCATTCCGCTTCAACTATGTCCTTGATAAACATCCCTATAATTGTGCCGACTTCGGCGAAAGTGTCTTCGACTTTGACTCTTCCTATCTCTTTTCCTATAGTAGTTCCACCCATGATCACTACACCAAAAGTGGTCCCTTCGCGAGAACTTCTTCATCACTTACTTCTTCCATTACATGTTACTTCACCTATTCGGGAAAAATCAAAGAAGTAGCATCAACATCTATACGCTCGGTTCCTCGAACCTAAACCGAGACAACCAAAATCTAACATCATACCATCGATGTCTCCCCATTTGCTTCCTCAAAAGGTTCTGATCACCTTATGCGTTGAAGTTGTCACCATCCTGAAAAGGGAAGCCCATATTTCGGACCATCAAACTCTCGGTGTTCTTCCACAAAAATCTCTCTCACGCCTCATAAGCGATTAGATTTGCCCGGCCGAGAAGGCATCTTCTTCTACACACCTATCAAAGTCATCATCTTCTTCTTCATCAACATCCCTAAAAGTAGACTTACCTACCAAAAAGATGCCACTTCTTCTATCAAAATCCTCATCTTTGTTACCAAAAATCAAGTCACCCTATCTTCCTCCAATTTCACCTACTTTGGGGGCTTCTTCCTCTTCTAAACCGACATCATCTAAGTCATCAGTAAATTCAACCAAACAACCCCCTTTGTCTCCAAAGACCACAAAATTTATCACATCTCCATCACCTTCAAAGTCTATTTTAGGGGCTCCTCCTCCACCAAAGACAATCATGTCTCATTTACTCCCATCCCAAGCACCCAAGACTGCTCCTCCGAATGTCCAAACAAATAAGAGGATCCCTAATAAAACTGTTAAACCTAACATGCAAGTTCTTTTACCCCGGCAGTCGGTTAAGGTAAAAGAACCATCTCCATTATCTCTATCCTCATCTTCGTCTACCGGATTCTACACCGAAATCCTTCATCAACTTATCCAATCTTCAGCCATAACCCTTCCTCCGATTAAGCCTTATAACCCCAAAGGAGTGAAACCTACCTGGTTTAACTCTGATCTGATTTGTGCTTACCACCGTACTCCAGGTCATGACACTGAAGGATGTAAAGCTCTTCAAGCCGTTGTCAAGAACCTTCTGGAAGAAAGTGACCTCTTGTTGGAGGAGGAACAAGTACCTCCTGTTACCCTAGCCTCATCCGAACCTCAACCATCCATTCAGACCTCTAGTGGTTCCACTCCACTTGATCTCCCTCCTTCCCAAATTGACACAATCCATATCGCCACTAGAACCCAACATTATCATAACCCATCTTCATCTCCAACATCTAGACCACGGGTTGTCATTTCTGCAGCCCCTGAAGGCGTGTCTCCTTCCTCATCAGCCCCACGACCCAAGGTCTCCATTCGTGCTGCACCTCGGACTCAAGTTCCCGTATCCGTTGAGGAGAGTGTCATGAAGCAACTCACCCAAGCTCCGGTCAAAATGTCTCTTTTTGACCTCATCCAATCCTCTCCACAACATCGCCAGGCTCTAATCGATAATCTGCGTCGCATCGCAGTAAATTCCGATGAGCCCCAGCCCTTCGAGTGGGTTGTTGGATTGAATGGTCCATCGACCGCCATTTCTTTTGAGGATTCAGAAATTCCTCATCTTTCTTCAGAGGATTTGGAGGCTCCTCTCTTCATCACAGTCCAAGTCAATAACACTGCCTTAAAACGTGTTATGATCGATAGTGGAGCTGCTCTCAACGTCATCTCTTCCCACACATTCGAACAACTTAAGTTACCTAAGAATGTGGTGTCACCTCCGCCTTTCGCCCTTCGATCATTTAACGATCAGCTAGCAGTCACTCTAGGAACTGTGGTCTTACCCATCCGAGTAGGTAAAAAGCTGCTCCATGAACTCTTCTATATTGTCGAAGGAAAATTCCACTATAACATGATCCTTGGGCGCTCCAGGTTCGCGCAATGTGATACATTGTGTCCCATCCACCCTCCATCGATGCCTAAAATATCAATATGAGGCAAAATCTACACCCATCCGGAGATCCTTTTCCTTCTGCGCGCGATGCGACATGACCACAGTGCGCCTTTAAAAGAAAATGCATCTTCTCCGGATGGGGCTTCATCTTCTTCCATACACTGCAGACAAACTACAGTTGCGAAATCTGGAAGAGACATGCGGCGTTTCTCACTAGGAGAGCTTCCTCTCTTTTCTTTCGATGCCCATCTCAAACCTAATGAGTATGGTAGACCCGACAAACAACTTTGAATATCAATCGGGTCTCGGTGCATCGTTACCATTGGTTTGCCCAATCAACAGACCAATTTCATCTACGGTGGTCTTGATACACCTCATTATTGTCCGGATTCTCCTCCTAGAGCCAAACCTTACCTAACAGGGTTTGATTATCTACAGAATCCCACGTTTGCAAAAACTTATCTATATCGATGCGCGTGGAAAGGTTTTGGCCTTGGAAAATATGAACAAGGTATACATGACCTCAAATCCATTCCTACTCTCATGCCACACCAAAAGTTTGGTTTGGGATTTAAACCCATTTCAAAAGCCACTGTCACTATTCTTGATGAGCCTCTTCCTACTGAAGAACCATCTTCCCCCACCAAATCCGAAGCATCACTTGATGTGGACGATGACATTTCCATCCCACCTAACTTTTTTTTTTGATCAATACCATTTCCTTGGGACCTTTAGTCTATGAGACTAACAATCGGTCTGCTTCTATACCATTAATCTTCCCTGAGATAGTTGGAGACGACTCTCCTACTATCAACACTATCCACTGTGCGGATGACGACTCTGTCCTCACCTATCTAGGGGCAGAGGATTCATATCTTCCCAAAACCATTCCTTCTGACACGTCTACCCTTCTCAACGAAGCCACTATTGACCTTAATATAGGGACTTCTGAAGACCCTCGCATCATTAAGGTCGGCCAATCCCTTAATCCACAGGAATTAGGGGACTTTACCGCTTTTCTTTCCAAAATCGTCAAGCCTTTGCTTGGTCATATGAAGATATGCCAGGGCTCGATCCCGATATTGTGGTCCACAATATCGTTACCCTTCCCAACATCAAACCAGTTAAGCAAAAATTACGTAAAATGCACCCTAGAGTAGCCCTTCTTGTTAAAGAAGAATTACAGCGCTTGCTCTCGGCTAACTTCATCGACCCATCGATTATCCATGATGGGTGTCGATGTAGTACCCGATAACTAAGGCTCTTTGGGAAGATTAAATTTGTACCGACTTCCGGGATCTTAATCTGGCCTGTCCAAAGGATGATTTTCCTCTTCCTAATATCGACCAACTCGTAGATTTAACTGCGGGTCATGAAATGCTTTCTCTTATGGATGGTTTCTCTGGATATAATCAAATCCTCATCGCACCAGAAGACCAGCATAAGACTTCCTTCATAACTCCTTGGGGGACCTTTTGCTATCGTGTCATGCCCTTCGGTCTTAAGAACGCCGGAGCAACTTATCAACGAGCAATGACCTACATCTTCCATGATCTTTTACACAAAACTGTAGAGGATTACGTTGACGATCTCCTCGGCAAATCCAAACGTCGTCAGGAGCATCTTTTCATCCTTGCACCTCTCTTTGAGAGGCTTATCCGCTTTTGTCTTCGTCTAAATCCATCTAAATGCGTGTTTGGCGTCCTCACTGGTAAACTTTTAGGGTTTATCATTTCCATCAGGGGTATTGAAGTGGACCCCTCAAAAATAAAAGCCATCCTTGAGATGCCTCCCCCGTCTAACTTAAAGCAACTCCGCAGTCTCCAAGGACGTCTTCAATCAGTGCGTCGTTTTATCTCCCAATTGTCGGACCGTTGTCAACCTTTTCACCATCTTCTCCGTAAGAATGTTCATTTCAAATGGGATGAGCATTGCCAAAAGGCCTTTGATGATCTCAAAGCTTATCTTCTTTCTCCACCCGTGCTTACACCTCCACGCGAGGGGGAGCCTTTCTATCTTTATATCTCTGTGACTGACCATGCTCTGGGAGCCATGATTTCGCATCGGGACACTTGTGGTAAAGAACAAGCTGTCTATTACATCAGTCGCACCCTCCATGAGTATGAGACACGTTACTCCGGGGCTGAAAAACTATGTTGCGCTCTCTTCTTTGCAACTTCTAAGCTTCGTCATTATCTTCTTAATCACAAAACTTACATCGTCACAAATGTCAATCCCCTCAAGACAATTCATGCAAAGCCTTATCACAATGATCGCATCACTCGTTGGCTTATGCTCATGACAGAATTTGACCTCGAATTTATCCCGCAAAAGGCTATCAAGGGTCAGGTTATTGCAGATCAACTAGCTAGTGCTCCTCTTCCGGACACTCAAGACCCCCTTGCTCAATTCCCCGATGAATTTATTCAACAAATCGATTTTGGTCTATCTCCATTTAAAGTAAAGCTCTTCTTTGATGGATCCAAATGCCAGCAAGGGGGAGGTGCGGGTTTCGTGATGATTCCTCCTTGGGGTACGCCTATCCCAGTCGCACACAAATTGAACTTTGAGTGCACCAATAATATGGCTGAGTACGAAGCTCTTGTCTTAGGACTTCAAAATGCCATTAATCTCGGCGCTCGTCGTATTGACATCTTTGGTGATTCTGAACTCATCGTTAATCAGGTCACGGGTGTCTATCAATGCAAGAATGATATCCTTCAAAAATATCGCGACATTGTTCTTGCCCAACTCCAATCTTTCGATAAGTTCACCATCGATCCATTCCTCGTCTTTGCCAAATCGATTCGCGGATACCATGGCCTCATTAGCATCCCTTATCCCGCCTTTCTGCGAAGACTCGCGTCTTTATGTGGTCATGTCAACGATTAGATCAACCATCTTATCTTCAACACTAACTTCGATCAATCTTTGTCATAACCCATACTCGGGATGAGTGGTATCAGCAGAGATAGTTGATTATCTATCTCATTCGGTGCTTCCTCCGATCGACTTCCATGGTAGAAGGTCTTTTGTCCAACGCGCTAATCGCTATTCTATCCTAGGCGGGATTCTTTACAAACGCGGCTTTGATGGTATTTTGCTTCGATGCCTCAAAACCCATGAATCATCTAAAGCTATTCAGGAGGTCCATGACGGTATCTGTGGTGGACATTTTAGTGGTTTAGCTGTGGCTAAGCGCATCTTACGTTTGGGATATTATTGGCCTTCTCTTAATCAAGATTGTTGTGAATACACTAAGAAATGCGTCAAGTGTCAGCAACATTCCAATCTCACGCACGTCCCTAGTCAGGCTTTGCAACCTGCGGCGGATTTGTGGCCTTTTTCACAATGGGGCCTTGATCTTATTGGTCTCATCAATCCCCGTTCTTCACAGCGTCATCATTCTATCATTACTGCCACTGAGTACTTTACTAAGTGGGTAGAAGCTATCCCTCTTTCTTCAACAAAGGCTAAACCCATAGTTGATTTTGTCTATCAACACATCATTTGTCGCTTTGGCGTTCCACACAAGCTCATCACAGATAATGGTAAATCCTTCAAGAACGTCGATTTGCAAAATCTCTGCAACGCTTTCAATATCAAGCTCAGTTTTTCTTCTCCATACTATCCTCAAGCTAATGGTCAGGCCGAAGCTTCCAATAAAACTTTGCGTAATATCCTCATGAGGTAACTAGTCGAGTGGTAGGGATTGGCATCTACATATCCCTTTCGCTCTCTGGGCTTATCGGACTAGCATTCGTACTCCTACTTGGTGCTACTCCCTTCTCTCTCGTCTATGGAGTGCAGGCCGTCCTTCCTTTGGAGGTCCAAATCCCATCTCTCCGTGTTTCTCTCAGAGAATTTGTCTCTGATGAGGATTATCGTCAAAATCGTCTAGCTCAACTTGAATTATTAGATGAGCGGCGTCTCAACGCTCTTGAGCATCATCAAGTCTATCTCGAGCGTGTCAAGCGTGCTTACAACAAGCATGTGCAACACCGTGACTTCAAAATTGGTGACCTTGTTCTTAAGGAAAATCAAAATGTCACTACACTCGAAAGGAGTCAACGTGGTAAGTTTGCTCCCAACTGGATGGGTCCCTACATTATCACTCATAAATATGGGTCTGGGGCTTATCGTTTGTCTTCCATGGATGGTATCCCTGAAGCAGAACCTCTTAATGCCTTGCATTTACGGCCCTTCTATTGTTAAAATCTCTCTTACACAAATCTAGTCGCAACTCAGATCTTCCATCTGTCCTAATAACCAGTCATCTACTTTCGTGGTGATTTGAAATTGTGTGGTTCTCCGCCTATTGCCTCGTTTACCTTAAATATGAGTATCGCGGCTCTACTCATTGCACGTTTCTTTTGGATATGTTCCTCCTCATGGTAGGAATACCTTAATCACCACTTCATCTGTCCCAAGTACTTATCTTAATCGGATCTGCTCGGGGCATGAGTACATGTTCTTCCATGTTCTCCTCCCCTCATCCTGATCTATCTAGGTCTAAACTCAGCTTCTTCCAAAGAGTTTCAAAAAAAAAAAAAAAAAAAAAAAAAAAAAAGATGCTATCCAAAAAGATAGACTGATCCCTCGAAGGACAGCTATCCATACATTGTCAAGTGAATCAAAAAGCAAATAGACCATACCCTCGAAGGATGGCTATCATACAAATTTCAAAATACAGACCGCTCCCTTGAAGGACGGCTGTTTCTCAAAGAAATATTCAAGGCTTCTTGTAATCAATCAGCCTTCCAGTCAGTTTATACACTTGTTAGCATCACTGAAAGACTTCCCGCATCGATCAGTCTTTCCATATCAAGCAAACTTCCCACATTGATCAGTTTGCTTTTCTGTCCAAATCATGAAGCTGAGATTTTAGACCTTTTGTCGATCATATGGAGAATCCTATTTTCCTATCATGGACATGTATTCTGTCCCTTGTAGGTTCCGACAAGATACTTACTTTCTTTTCTTTCCATTTCTATCCTAGATCTGGTTTGCGACTAGTTAGTGTCAGGTTTATTTTAATCTTATATAGGGCCTTGTATGCTTGGTCTTTCGGTTTCTTATCTGGATCTTCTCTATGGTCGGTTGGAAGTCCGACTTATCATTTCCCTTCTTTTCCGAGTGTCTTCTCTTCTAAGTCACGGTTGTTTACGCTTTCTTTTGCTCTTTGGCTCTTTTCATCTTGCATCCTGTTAAATTGACATTTCGCATGTTAATTCAATCACAATTTATCTTCTATCTAAATTCATCTTATCTATCCAAACATTCTATCTGTATTCATTTCTCATTGCATCTACCTATATCTCATCCATATATCAAACACATCCATCTATCTATCCATCAAAATGTACATCCAAGGTACATTGCATCTATCTATATCTAAATCTATCCATCACAATGTACGTCCAAGGTACATTATATCTATCCATATCTAATCCAAACATCCAACACATGTGCATCCAAGTTGCATCACATCCATCTATCAAAGTTATATCCACATATCGATCTATCTAATCACATCTATTTCTATCATCTATCAGTCTATATCTATCCAATCACATCTATTTTATCCTCTATCAGTCTATATCTTTATCCATCACAATTACGCTACATCTATCCATCTATCCATCAAAACATCTAAAAACTTGTGCATCCAAGTTACATTACATCTATCTATCTCTCTTTTTCATCAAAATTTTATCCACATATCAATCAAAATTCTATCCACATCACATCTATCATCTATCAGTTTATATCTATCCAATCACATCTATTTTATCCACATTTCAATCTATCTAATCACATCTATTTCTATCCTCTATCAGTCTATATCTATCCAATCACGTCTATTCATCATCTATCAGTCTATGTCTATATCATCATCTATCAGTCTATCGATTTATACTCATTTTTGCCCGTGGATTGCGGTATCGCTTCTCCACGTCGTTTGCTTCCATCTGCTAATCTCTTTGCCATAGTGTTGATGCTTGGCTGGTCTATCTGATCATTATTGTGCGCTACATGTTGTCTTTCGGCACATATTTTCGATATCATCATCTATTTCGAGTTTGTTCCCTTTGCGTGGAGCACTCGCTTTTTGTTTAGCCGCTTAGAGTTACGCGGGTCTGTAGGCACTAACGTCGTCTGACTTATAGACCGTCTAGTTGTCCCTACCAATGTGTCTCTCTTTAGATGTTGGCTATTTTGCAGTTCTCCTTACACTCATGGGTCTGTAGGCACTAACGTCGTCTCATGAGGAGACCGGCTAGTTTTCCCTACCAATGTGAGTTCCTTAGGTTGCTGCCCTTGTGTTTATTTTTATGCGTCCTCAATGATCAGTTCTACTCCAGCTATCCGACTGGGGCATCCTGCATTTTTTTATCTACCTCTTTCAAACTCGGGATCGTCATTCTATCATCCATCCCATCCCTAGTTTGAGGGGATCACATCACCACAAATTCTTCTCTTCTTCCATCTCCATGTTTTGTCTCATAACCTTGCTTATCGCAAGTTACTTGACAAAAAGGGGCAAAATGTAGACACCTAAAATTGGTTACCCAATTTAGTGTCCCTTCTCATCCGTTTACTTGCCTAGGTAACCTAGGGCACGTTTACATCACCAACTATCCCCTTGGGATAGTTTTCCAATTTGTGATTTAATCACCTACTCTAAATTTAATTCATCCCATCACATCTTACCCATGAGTAATTAAGTATTAAATATTTAATTACGCTTCTTCCCATGCATCTTAATCACTTATCCACCCCAAATTTATTCTACCCATGTATCACATCTATTTTTAATCTTCCCTAAGCGGGATATTTTCCCGTAGTCGGGATGAGTCTTATTTTTCTCGAATCGATCATTTTTAGCCATCTCGGGAGTCTTCTCCGCGATCGGCGCCGACCCATATGGTCGGCGCCGATTTTCTAGGAGCGGCGCCGATTATAAAAGCAAGTCCAGAACTCAGTTCTAAGCGCGGAAAAATCGAACCGAAAGAGATCGGAGCAAGAGCGAAAAAGCGAACAAGCGAAAAAAGGAGCACTTGCACACGAACAGAGAGCGAGAGAGATACAGTCTGAGAGATCTTCAGCATCAAGTGTATCAAATTAGGGCAGATCCTGTCCGAATCAATCCCTGAGAGGAGCACCGTTACTCTGTCCCTGTCATATCAGCATCGCACCACCATCTATCATCTGGTGACTCTGTTCCGATGTCTCTTGCCAACTTCGGCTCATCCAGCAGACCACATTCGTCTTCTAATTCCCGAATCTTATCGCACCGATCCCGGTGATCGATCCGCCTCGATCGGCGCCGATTGAACCCGATCGGCGCCGATCGGTCTCGTCGGCGCCGACCAGTCTCAATCGACGCCGATTTTAAAAAGCGACGCCGACCAGTCTCTCAATCGACGCCGATTTTAAAAAGCGACGCCGACCAGTCTCAATCGACGCCGATTTTAAAAAGCGACGCCGATTTTCTCTGCAGATAGGTAAAAGGATACAGGTAACACAAATCCAGCTTTTATTTCATAGTTCCTGTTTTTTTACTGTCTTTGCTGTGCATCTGCTTTGTTTAGATTCTGTCTTATTCTTTGCATCGAGAAAATCTAGTCTTTATTTACATCTTTTATCATGTATGCTTCCTTTCTTTATTGAAAACGTGGACTGACATCCGCCGAGGAAGCTTATCGCTTCTCGGACCCGCTTCTCGGGCAGTCCACTAAAATATCTTTTAACGTGGTCTTTTTCTGTCAAGCATCGGTGTTTTACAGGTTATTCGGATCTATTGTGCGAATTGCTTGTGTGCGCCCGTCTTATCTACATTGGCTTCCTCATCCATCTACATCTTCATCAGGTATCAATTTCATTGGAGTTTTTCAGGGTTTTTGTGTTTAGTTTGGTACATCTCAAATATGCACTTATCATAGTAATCACCCTATTCAACACCACGTTCAAGCGGTGTGAGAGACTATGGATAGAGGGGCAGGAAGCTTTACCACCTTCACTCTGGGTGCAAAAGTTTTATTCCACTCTACATGGTTACGCGCATGCTTGGTATGTATATGCAAAAATCCATAGAGAGACTGGAAATTGACAAGATTTAATTGCAGGAATGACCCAGACATTTGACTTCTTCTCTACCAAGCCTCTAGTGGAAGAAGCATTAAAGGTCATAAAGCACTTAACTATGGGAGATAGTGCCAAGGCTAAAGAACTCATTCAGGAGTTATTTGATGAAGGAAACTTGGGAGCTCATTTTGTTTAAGAAATAGAGGCCGATGCCACACTACTTCAGTGCACTTTCCTTGAGAAATAAAAAATAAAAATGGTCTACTTAGTGGATGATGAAGAAGTAGAAAATCTGGATGTAAACCATTCATCAAGTAGGTGTGAGGTGTTGGACGGTGCATACAAGACCACACACGCATATCATGAACCTATGAAGATAAAGAAAGTGAATATTGGATCAGATGATGAGCCTAAGGAGTCCATAACGGGGACTATTGGTCGACTCAAGTGGAAAAAATCATAGAGTTACTACAGGATTATCTGGATTTATTCTCTCAGGGGTACCATGAGCTTAAAGGTGTGCATGAATCATTAGGGGAGATGAAGATAAATATTAAAGAGGGTGCGCGCCCATTCAAAAAGAGACCCTACAGGATGAACCCAAAATTATGTGAAAAGGTCAAAGAAGAGATTGAAAAATGTTGAAGTCTAGAATTATCAAGCCCCCGGACAAGTCTGCAGGTTAGTCCAATTGTGATCGTGATCAAGAAGGATGGTCGATTAGGATCTGTGTGGACTACAAGGAGTTGAATGTTGCATGTGTAACTAATCTCTTTCCTACACCATTCACTGAGGAAATCCTAGAAGGTGTTGTAGGGCGTGAAACCTATTCATTTAAAAATGGGTTCTCTAAGTATCATCGTGTTAGGATTGCCCGGTGGATGAGGAAAAACTACTTTTACTATTTAATGGGATAGATTTTCCTATACTATGATGCCTTTTGGTTTGAAAAATGTGCATGCTGTGTTTTTCACGCATAGTTGTTCAGGTGTTTAAAGAGTTTATTCACAACTTCTTACATGTTTATTTTGATGATTGGACGGTGTATGTACTGGTCAAATACCATTGTGACAATCTACAATTAATTTTTGAAAGATGTAGATAGTTTAGTATCTCTTTGAACATCAAGAAATACATATTTTCTACACCATTTGGAATACTGTTAGGACACATAATCTGCAAGGAAGGTTTGTTGGTTGATCCAACTAAGGTTGCAGTCATTATCAGCCTAAAAGATCCTACCAGTCAGAGTTAGGTGCACGGATTCTTGGGTCACATGGGGTATTATAGAAAATTCATAAAGGGGTATGCCAAAGTTGTCACACCCTTTGGAGGAGTTACTAAAAGGGAAAGGTATGTTCTACCTGGGAGAACTGCAGCAACACGTATTCGAGATATTAAAGAATAAAATTACTACCGTGCCTATTCTGCACTTTCCTTCATGGGACCAACCATTTCATGTACATGTGGACACCTCTAACATGACCATTGGTGGAGTCTTGGCTCAGCTGAGAGAAGGTATTATAGATCATCCTATCTGTTTTTGCTAGTAGAAAGATGACTCTGCATAATAGAATTACACAACTATAGAGCACGAAGCTTTGTCAATGATCTATACGCTACATAAATTCAGATAGTACCTGCTAGCTACACCATTTGTCTTTTATACAAATCACATGGCATTGAAGTATTTGGTAAACAAGCCCATTTTATAGGGGCACATATGCAAATGGGTACTCTTATTTCAAGAGTTTGATTTCACAGTTGTGGTAAAACTAGGGAAAAGTAACTCTAGACCAGACCATTTATCCGAATACAGTCAGGAGAAGAGGCATAGGCCATTAAAGACACCATGTCTGATGCATAATTATACAGTTATAACACATGCCATTGGAATTAGAGGACATTTTTATATTTCTACGGACATGTATGGCACCAGAAGGAATGAAATCCTTAGAAAAGAAACAACTTGCTATACGCGTGACACCCTATATGTTGATTAGCGGTGACATGTACAAGTTAGGTCGGGATGAAGTATTACGCCACTGTGTATTGGAACATGAATGCAAGGACATCATGGAGGAAGCTCATGGTGGTATTACAGGTGGCCACTATGCAAGTGACACCACTATGTGTAAGATTCTACTCATTGGATTATGGTGGGAGACCCTGTATAAAGATTGTAAGGCATATTGCAAGGCTTGTGATCACTATTAGCACCTTGGGAAACCAGGTCAACGAGATGAAATGCCTCTAAGACCTATTACTAGTGCGAACCGTTTGAGAAATGGGCTATTGATTTTTTGGGTCCTATTTCACCAAATTGAGCAGAATGGATTTTTCTATATCATTACTTGCATGACTATCCGAAAAGGTGGGCGTAAGTAACACTACGCAAAGCATTGTACAATGGCTTACAATAACCAAGTTTCTATGGGAAAATATTATTACAAGGTATGGATGTCCTTTGAGTTTGACCAGTGATAGGGGCACACATTTTCTAAATGAGAAAATGAGAATTTTATTGATGAATTCATGATTGCACACCATAAGAATACACCATATCATCCTCAGGAAAATGGAACTATTGAGGATTTCAACAAGATTTTGAGCCAGACATTGACAAAAATTGTGATGTTGGGAGAAAGGATTGGGATGATAAAGTATCTGCCATGCTTTGGGCATATCGTACAACATATAAAAGGTGAACAAATCCACACCATTTCAGTTAGTTTTTGGCGTGGAAGCAATTATTCTCTAGAATTCATGCTACCTTATTTTCATATTACGTGTGCTAGAGGTTTAACTTATGAGAAATCATTAGAAGAACGGATTGAAAATTTAATCAAGTTGGATGAGTGATGAGCAAAAACACATTGGAGTCAAAAATAAGAAAAGGCTAGGCAGAAAGCATGGCATGATAGGCACATCAGGGATAAAAAGATTGAGATAGGATAGATGGTGCTTCTCTATGATTCTAAGTTTTTGCGCCATCTAGGAAAAATCAAAGTACATTGGTTGGGGCCATATGTTGTCACTCACATACTTGAAACATGCGCTTTCCAATTAGAGGCGCTTGATGGAACACTGATTACCCAAGTACTTTAATGAGAGTAGGCCAAGCCCTACTATAAATAAGTCTTCTTGGTGTTTGTAATAAGGAAATGTTTCCATTTAGATTAGGTTTTCAATTTTGTATTTTCCTTAATGTATTTCCTTCTTTGTCGCTATGCTTTGTCAATTTAGTTGGTGTTTTTGTGTAATAAGTGCATTTGCGCGCCAAAAGCTAATTACTATTTGAATAATTTATATGCACAAAGGACTACACATACCATTAGTGTGGGGTGGTTATTGATATCCATATATCGGACTATTGAAAATAAGCACACATGAATGGACTAAACTACTACGGGTGCTATTCAAAGTTGGAGGATTGAAAAAGAGAGATTTCTTTTAGGAACGAGGACTATAGGAGGAGATGAATGAAGAAACAAGTATAAAATGAGGTAAGAAGAGGTCATCAGAACTACCAAGGGAAGGTGCAATGATGAGGTACTCGGGCATATGAAGGTGCGCTGAAGAGAAGTTTGTGACTAGAAGGTAGGAAGGTGCACTAGAAGGTTATAGCTTGGGCATGAAGATGTACCGTGTGGAAAGAATGAAAATGGTTGATTAATGAGAGGATTGTTGGTAGGTGGAGGAGCAATAAATGCACTAAATTTTTGAAAATCTATATAAGGATGGGATGCAAGTTCATTTTTACCATTACAATTGAGAGAATTTGAAAAGAGCTAAGTGCAAACAAGCCGAGCAATCATGTTGAGGTGCGAAGAGTGTGAAACCAGATGTGGAGAGAAGATTTTTGCATAGGAGAAGCTTGCATTCCCATAGGTGAAGGGTTTGAGTGAAGCAGACGCGTTACGAAAGAGCTAGGGCACCTGATTTCCACTAGGGCAAAAAAATTTAAACTAGGGCTTTAACTTGCTCATTACAGAGGGTAGAAATGAGAAATTTTCAAATGGCACCGAAGAAAGCACTTGCAGCAGGAGTAAAAGGGAAGAAGAAGGTCGAAGTGGAAGAAGAAATTGCTCCCGAGAGTGATTTCTCATAAATACAAGATATCAAAGGGCGTGATTGTGGGACAAGAATGATATTACCACATTTGTAAATTTAAAATTAGTGATTATAACCATCATACATCAAATAATAAGAAGGATCCAGAT
Organism: Taxus wallichiana var. yunnanensis; assembly: GCA_018340775.1. Classification (NCBI taxonomy): domain Eukaryota; kingdom Viridiplantae; phylum Streptophyta; class Pinopsida; order Cupressales; family Taxaceae; genus Taxus; species Taxus wallichiana. The sequence goes on from CM031244.1 coordinate 5,349,513, forward strand.
GTGTTGTTGAGCACAAAAACGAACAACACACAACAAAAGACACGCCAAAGTGTATGATGATCTTTGGTGAGGAGTTACTAAAGAAGATTAGAGTCTACTAGTTGTACGAGCTACCATAATTTGGGAAGTATGAACCATTGTATCAATGGTTGATGAGCAGAATCCATGAGGACTTCTTCTACTTCGCCGAATGGAGGGTTATAATCATAGCCACCTCGGATTTCAACAAAGGATGGACTAAGGGCCTTAGGAGTAGATCTGGAGAGTGACTTAATAGATAAGGCAGTAATCCTGGAGATAAGGAAGGAGCTAGGCTATACCAAGGGTCCGCATGGGATGGACATCGACAAATTGAAGAAGTACCCGTAAATACGTATGTCCGATCTTGTAACAAAGTTGAATGACTAAGAAAGGTGGTTACAGGTGAATACAATGTGGCTGCATGTTGCAAGGAATATGTCTCAAGGAGTGATCTACAATCTTGTAGATCACATAGCAAAGACAATCATTGAAGAAGCATGTACAAGTGAAAAAATTAGTTTTGGTGCTATTTTATTGTCTTTGGTGTTTATGGAGATTGGAGTGCTTGATGGGCCAAAGGAGAAGATTTGGGAGTACCCCATGGAAAATAAATCTCTGGGAAAGATTTAATAAATATTTATGTGAAGGGACCATGAGTGGGCCATTTAAGTAAAGGGTAGAGATGTGGTATGACAAGCTCCGTGCGGTGTTTGAAGAGGAGTGGTGCATACCCAAGGAGTTACCTTCGGTGGTGGGTAAGGTAGTACAATTTGTAGTCTACCATCATTTTTGCATCACGTAATTTGTGATGAAGGACGGAGCTTGGAGCCCTTGGTGAAAACTACCATATGCCTTCATAACACACTACTTCCATGCATCAATTCATCGGTTCACAGATGCGTTCCGCCTAAGCTTCATTGCAGATAAGGTAGATTGTGATTATCACACTTTGAGAAAATCATATGTATATCCAAGATAAATTACCTACATTGAGAGGCTTATCTCAGATATAATAAGCATGAAGCCGATAAGCTTGGCCATTGGAGACGTTGGAGTAGCACTTGTGTATATTCAACTTAAGCCCAAGCTAGAGAACAAAAAATATGTGGAAAATGAATTCACGCTTCCAGGGCTACCTAAGGGTAAGCATACAGTAGAAAATGTGCCAACCCCATAGCCTACAGAGACCATAGTGGTAGATGAAGAGGAAGAGGAACGAGAAGATAGTGGTGGCCTGGAGCATAGAGGAAGAAGACAACCTACAGACAAGGTAGGAATTGAGTGCGTGACTACACCACCTCAAGGGAAAGAAGGAGATGATGAGGACCTGGATGCAGTACAAGGAGAGTGCCACTTTAAAAGGGTATTCAGGAGAACAAGAACCCAAGGTGCTACTCCACAATCAGTGTGTAGATCACCACGACTCTCTCCACAGAAGGAGCCAGCTGAGAAGAGAAGAAGGAAGTTGAAGCTGAACGAGGAGGCGGAAGAGTCTGAGGAGAGCATGCCCAAATCTCCTACACCTCTAGAGGATGTGGAAGAGCCAAAGGATGAAGAAATGAAGGATGGAGAAGAAGGAGAAAAGGAGGTAGATGAGACAGCGCAAGAGACTGCTCAGGGCATAGTAGAACAAGCTCCAAATATTGACGCTCAAGTTCCTAAGGGGCCAATATCGAAGAGGAAAAGTGGGGAGTATACTGCACTAGTCATGGGATACTTTGAGGACACAAGTAAAATTGTCGTGCCCATTTCCAAAGCACGGTGGGCCTTAAAGAATTGTATGGATGAGAGCTGATGGATGAGGATATGGCCACCGTGCGCACAAGGAAGTAACTATCTTGGTCAATGCAGACACATATGGATGAACCAGACTTTGACGTATGTGAAGAGTCCTGTATCAAGGAGATTAAAGAAGGCACCTTAGGCCAGACACATAACTAGTAAATCCTACTGCTATGTTAGACGAACAAGTAAGTAATGCCTTAGTGAAGGTATCAATAGAGGTGGAAAGGAGGAATGTAGATAAGGATGCAACTATTAGGGTGCTGAAAGAGGAGATTAAGGCCAAATATGCAGAGATAGCATGCCTACGACAAGAGAAGGACTTGGCACAGAAGAAGAACACTATTTTTATCAACATGGTAGAGGAGATTGGAGACAATGTCCTAAAAGCAAGACCACATTTGGAGTCCAAGGTACCAGAAAAATTCCCTTTGGAAATGCATTATGTACAAACCTTGGTGGATTTGGTGCTTGAGGATGGACCTATGTGCATGCCAACACAAAATAATCTTGAGTAGGAAGCAGAGCGAGCAAAGGGTTTGGTGATGAGGAAGATTACATATTATGAGGCACTGCTCCAAATCTTGTAGGAGGAGCTAAGAAAAGTAGACCAGGTATTGAACATTTACACAACTTTGAAGGTGGTCATCAGGATAAGGACCATGGTAGAGGACAATGAAGTCCTAAAAGTGATGAAGGATGACACACTGGGTCATGCAGAGAGGTTAGAATTGGTAAAATAAAAGTGTGAGGCCCTTACAACAACACATGAACCCCATAAGGAAAGGTTAGATGAGTTAGGGAAGGTTATAGTGTAGAAGATGGATCTGCTAGAGGGAAGAATGTTTGTAATGTCCAACATTGTTCTGGTTTTATAGGATGAAAAGGGGGACATTGCCAAAGATGACCTGGAGTCTATTGCGGTAGAGATTCCAAAAAAAAGAAAAGGTGCATTGAGTGAATGGCAGACATTAGAGGCAGAAATAAAGGAAGAATATCCCGCACTCATTCTTCCAGTTGAAGCAGAAGATACTACTAAGTAAATCATTCTTTTGTATAGAAAATTATTTACTATCCTCCATTTATATTCTTTCTCATTCTTTGAGCATTCAAAAGGTAACCATTTTTTTAATAGACAATGTATAACACTTAATAGAAGGCATACAAAATATTCATGTGGAAGAGCAAAGTGCATTCAAAGGCGTGGGAGGATCGGAAGGGAATCACACAAGGAGCATAGATATGAATTCAGGATTTATCCATTTTCACGATTATGATATATTTTTTAAAGATGGCATGCAGAGCACACAAACGAGATGAAGACTTGCGTGACACGCATGGGATATTTTTGGAAGAAGGACTATGGAGCACTTTGCATGGATACGAGCTAAAGATAGAATTGCAACTAATAGTTAACTAGGACATGGGCCACGTTCATTAGCGAGTTATTTATACAAAAATTGCTTGATGTTCATTTGGCCATCAAAATTCAACAACAATAGGACATGGGCCACTTGATGGCATATCAACGGCTCAAGGTTAGACACATGGTGCCATTCCGGATATTTTCATAGAGATGGACCACTGGCGGACCTCGAGCTCGGAATCAAACACAATAAATAAATATGTCGGGTTTGGGTTTGGTCCAAGGTTGGTCAATGAACACATGGCGGGTAAAGGCAATGACATATGACACATATCCAAAGGGATGAGAGGGATGTGTGTCACCATTGTGGATCTTTTCATAACAATGGACCTTGGCAAACTTCAAACACGCAGAATAAACGAAGCTCCATAATATTTCGGGTCTATATGGTTAGCAAGGTAGACACAGTGGAACATGATAAGAAAAATGGCCTAATTGAAAGATTCCATGTGGTATAAGATCAATGTCTGGTGGTGGACATGTGTCACCATTCCAATTTTTTTGAGGAGATGGGATCATCCAGGACTTCAAGCCCCAAACTAAGTAAAAATATATGGTATTTCGTTCCTCCTAACTCCTACAACCAATAAAAACCAACACATGATGCGAGAGAAAGAAATATCAAAGCACACACACGTAGGTAGAGTCCATATCCAAGGCTAATCAAAGGCTACCACGTGTCAAGCTCATGTTTATCCCAACATGCAAAATTTCAGAGGGCCATATCTTTCGATCCGAGCTCCAAATCTTACAAAATTTATATCGTTGGAAAGGTCTCTTTGAGCCCTTCAATTTGGTATCATTAGATTAAAAAATTGATGATAGTTGGTGGGATAAAAATTAGAAAATATATTTTTCATTTAAGATATAGTTCTAGTGTTGACCAACCACCCGAATTGATAAAATATGGCGTTTGTTTCTTCTCTAAACACACAAGAGAGAAGAAATGAATGAATTTGGTAGGATGTTCGTGCTTCTTTTCAGAATTTTAATGCATCCTATTGGTGGGTGAAGAGGGAAATCAACTTTTCCTTCTTTTTCTCTCTCTCTCATCTTCTATATATTGTAAAGTCTGCCATTTTTCCCAAGGAGGCGGATTGAGGGTAGTTATAGAAGTTTTTTGATTAAGTTCATTTTTCTATTCCAGGTTCTAGCTTCGTCAAGTAGTTATTTATATCCAGACTGTAAGGAATAGCTAAGGTGGTTGTTTTGTACAACCATTAGTAGGTTTTGAGGGCATTTTTTTGTGTCCCCTAGCCAAAACTTACAAGAACAAATCTCTCTGTGATTGATCAAGCTATACTTTCCCTTTCTCTTGTTTTAAAGGAATGAAAGATGCAATATTATTTCTGTACTATCTTGCATTAGCTTTACTTTGTTAAGTACACAAGGGTCTTTCTTAGTCATTGTATTCTTCTGGTTACTGTGAGATTATTGTAGAATAGTGTATATTAGGCAATGGTTAAAATCAGTTGTAAAATCCTATAGGCAACATCACTTTTAAAGAGTTTTTGTAATTCCCTTAAGGGTCTTTTGGGTGTATAAGAAAAATATAGCAAGTGCTTTATCTCATCTCTAACTCCATGATTTGTAGTTAGGATTGGGAAGACTATAGACAACATTTGTGCTAGTTGAGTATCAATAAATGCAAATGTTATTTCATAGATCATGTTAAATTGATTGTTCTTTTCAAGCATCACAGTGAAGGATGGATTCATTCCATGGAAACATTAATGTACTAAGGTCATAAAAACAACTTCCCTCCCCCTCTAAAGCTCCATTAAAACCAAAAAATTAATCCTACCTCGTACTTCCATTAGTTTCTTTTTCTTCTATGTCTCTAATATCACTGAAAGTATCCTTTAACTTTCATCAAGAGAATGAAAGAGAAACCAACTTCTACTTTCTTGAACATGTGTCTGGTGAGGTAATCATATGCAACATTTTGTGTGACAAATCATGAGAGTAAGGTTTTGTTTCCATGGCCATGTTTATCCTAGATTTATCAACCATTTAAAGAACTCAAGGGAACAAAGATCCCATCTCTACCTTTGCATTCAGGTTACACCGCGGGTCCTCTCACCCTGGTTCAAGGAAGGACCAAAATCAGCAGGAATAGGCCATCCCCTTTATATGTGCCCCTCAACCATCCCGATGCTTGATCCCAAAGAAAGTGCTAGACCCCTCCCGGCTCAAACCACACATCACCACCCGGTCTACCACCATTCTAGGAAGTTCCCCCTTCCCTATAGGAGAATTGATACCAATCCAACATGGGGTGTGGATTTGAGGACCAACACTATTAATCTATTCATGTTATTACATTCATCATGATCATCATTTTCTAAATCAACATACTCATTATAAACAAGAGTAACAAAAGAACTACAAAAAAGTTTTTCAAGAATTTGAACATTTATGTTTTTAATGACTTCTCGTTTATCAGGATCATATATCCTCAAAAAATTGTTTTACCTCCATAGCCTACAAAAATGCAAGGATAGGAGGTCTGATCTAACTTTTTCCTTTTATCTTTAGGAATAAAGATGGAGGCTAGGCTACCAAAGATTCTCAAGTGAGACACATTGGGTTTCTTGTTGGTCCATTTTTCTAAAGGTGTAGTTTGAAACAAGGATTTAGTAGGGACTCTGTTAAGAATGTGAACCATAATATTCATAGCTTCAACCCATAGAAATTTAGGGATCCATGATGATTGAATCATGGTTGTGGCTATTTAAAGAATGATGCGGTTTTTCCTTTCCACTATACCATTCTGTTGAGGGAATATGGAGTGGTAATTTCCCTCTGAATTCCACATTCAACACAAAATGAATCAAATTATTTATTAACATATTCACCTCCATTATTTGTTCCAAATATTTTAATTTAATGACTAGAACTATTTTCTACTAAAGTTTTAAATTCTTTAAATTTAAATAAAACATCATACTTTGTTTTTAATAAAAATGACCAAATCATACGAGAATAATCATCAATGAATATAACGCATATAAAGAACCATTCAACAAAGGTACTTCTAAAGGTCCTCTAACATCACTATGAACAAATTCAAGAGGTTCAAAGGAATTTGCATCATGGTGGCTATGAAAGGGGTTTACAAATTGTTTATCGTGTAAGAAACCTTCACAGGTTTCATGAGCATAGAAGACCGGAGGCAATCCAACAACAAGGTTAAGACGAGACATATCATACATGATCCTAAAGTTAACATGCCCTAATATTTCATGCCATAACTGTGAACCATTATTATTTTGAGAAGAAAAGTATGAAACAAATGCAAAGTCATTAAAGATATATAAACCATTCTTTTGAATACCTTTTGTAATAGTAATATCAAATTAATTTTTAATGTACCATTTATCCTTGAGTAAGATGCTGCTATAATTATTTTTAGTTAACTAAGATCATGATAATAAATTCATATTTAGTTTAGGAACATATAAAACATCATTAATATAACCATTGAAAACTTTAGCTTTACCTTGACTTTGTACATCTAAAATAGAATGATCACCTAGATAAATTTGATCATGACATTATCTGATATCAAAGAGAATATCTCGACATATAGGTCATGTGCCTAGAATCACCACTATCTAGGATCCATTCATTTTCTTTTGTAGTAACCAAAGCAACATATAAAGAAACAACATTAAGTTTTTGATTATTCTTTTGATTCTTGCATTGATTTTGATTAGATTTGTTTCCTTTTTATTGTTGAAATTTGGTTTACTTTTCTTTTTCCTACAATCTTCCTTTTTATGACCAAATTTTCCACAATAATGACATTTTCCATCAAAACTAACTTTTAGGTGATTATTCACTGATTTCTTATCTTTATTAGGGGGTTTAAAGTTATATTTGAACGTCGATTCTTATTAAACATTGCTTATGCTGCCCCATAGATGCCCATACATACATGCTTAGGCGGGTCCACCGCTATGGTATGCACACTTTTCGTGAATCATTACAATAAATGCAAATGGAACCAAATGGTGGCATGTGATAGGTGCTAGCTGGAAAACCTATTATTAGGTTTCGAGCGAGAAAGTACCTAAGTGGCATTATCTTTCAAATCAAATTTTTCCATAACTTGCTCTTCCTAAATTAGGAGAACAATGTAGGTAGATAAATCATGAATGTCTTTCTCAATTTGATACTTAGAGTTTAGGATTAAAAGTTCATAATTTTTTTATGAATATTCATTTGAATGATAAAATATAATAATTTATCCTAAATTAAATCACAATTGCATCCATCTAATTGAGATTTAATATTTTTAATTTTAGCAAGAAAATTAACCACTTTTTTATCCCCTTTCATGGGAGTTATCATTAATTCAAGAATAAGTTTTATGATTTTAGAAAGTCTCGTACCTTCATGCATAGATTTTAATAGTTTCTAGGCTAAACTAGAACTTTCTTGATTTCGATGTGCAATAGAAAGTCATCTTGCACACTCCATAAAATGATTGACATTGCTTCTTGCACTTTTTGTTGAAATGTAAAGACATTGTCCATCGTCGCTTGTCTACCTGTAGGTGCCTTTTCCGTACCATTCACAATTGCCCATAGTTTCCACGCCATAAATTTTACTTTCAAATGAATCTTCCAAATGTTGTAGTTAGATCCATTTAACATTTGTGACTTATCCATGTTAAAGTGATTAGAACTCATTTTGAATTATGATTTAATTTTTTAGAAAATTTTACCACAAAATTCAAGACTAAATCTAGAATTCCATTGTTTTGAATGATTACTCGACCTTATTTTGTACTTTTTATGTTGAAACATAACTTTAGGACACTTTTTCGTTAAAAATTAATTAAAACAGGAAATTTTAAATGCAATTTATTAAAAATCCTCCTTTTCATTTTAAATGTCAATCCAAGGTTGAGTGCAAAAATTGGGGTCTTTTGCGTTCTCGATGAAATTAAGTTGTTTCCTATTCTTAAGGCACAAGGAAATAGAATATTAACTATAATTTTTATTGTAATAACATAAGAATAGACTTCTAATAGATGACCAAATTTTTATGTCAAAATTTTAATTTCTAATCTAAAGGATATAATGAAGAGTTGAAATATCTCATAATTTTAATCCATTTTTATTCATAATGTTTTGAATAAGGAGTCAAGAGACAACATAATTATCTAGAGCATTGTATTTTCTTCCATTAAGTACTTGATCCATATGTGAGGTAATACATATCAAGTCATCACATAAAATTTTACTAATAAACTCATCTTCAAGAAGGGAATGATCAATGAAAATTCTTATTGACCAACTAAATGTGCTTCCTAGCATGGAGGAAAATTTGTTTAACCGGACCCAACATTTTAACATTTGTCAAACTATATCTAAAAATCCTTTCACCATGAGTATATAAATTGTTCAATATAGTGAGAAGCCTTATCTAATATTTTAAGAAATAAACTAATTTTTTGAATTAACGTCTAATATTAACATTACATGAATAAAGGTTAGAACACTCACATTACCTTATACTATCCATTAAGATGGATTATATTCACCGAGCATAGGTACATGTCAAATTGATTATGAGAATTTAGACATGCACTTTAGGGTTTGATTTAAAACAACTTAAAAGAACCTATAACAAAGGGAATGTTAAATATGCCTTGAAAACTTGAAAGCATTAAGTAATTAGGTTTATGTGAACATTATAGAAGCATGATGATAGCTCCGAAGGAACAAATAAGATGACTACGATATGTTGACATAAAATGTTAACCGAGAAAGCTATTGATCCATAGTACTTTTGACCGTATATTGAGTATGGGGAAAATAGAGTTTCTTTCTACTTAAAATATTTCACAAATGTTAAATGAGAAATAGTTATATGTATTTAATATTTTACAAATGTATGATATAACCATTCTCTTGTATTCAATCATAGATGTTTCTTTACTTTGAATCATAGTTACCAAATACGGTAAAATCATAAAGATTTTCCGTATTTTTATTGAACCATGTATTTTTCGGTTGCAAAATTTTAAAATACAAAGATTTAGAAAATGTATATTATTTATTATTATTTTATAAAATAAATGTTTAAATTATGAACACCTCCAAGATTTTATAGTCAAGAGCTAAAAGGATTTTCATTTTTCAATATTGTTTAGAAGGCTTTCAACAATCCTAAGAAGATTAATGAGACCATTTTTTTCTTTTTCTTTCGTATTATCATATATTTTTATAGATTTTTTTCCATATTTGAAGACCATCGCTTAATACTCTCCATACAAAAGTTGCTACCTTTGTTTGAATGTGAATCGAGCCTTCATGAACAAGACAATTCTAGGAAGAGACTTTCACATATTCAATTTTTCCTAATATTCACATTGGCCAACTTTGCATACTACACATTGGCCGGATACATGTTCACATAACTATAATATCATTTTCTTCAACAAATAACCGAACATAGATGATCGCTTCGAGAGTGAATGAGAGGTTCCATCCTTTTTCAGTCTACAATTGATTGTTTAAAGTGGGGAATTTGTATAACGCTTCACTTGGACAAGATTGTAACCTATGAAAGTTTCTAAGAATCTCGGGATAAATTATAGAATCCTACAAATGATCAGAAAAGATGTTATTTTCCTTAAAATAAAACTATACCTTAGAAAAAAATATAGAATTTCATAATAGATACAACCAAAGTAACAAATGAAATTAAAGATTACCATTAGAGATCACCAAAATCAAGATGATCTATTGTCTTAGAGGGGAAAAATGGAATTATAACGTCCTTGCAATCCATATACAAGTTTTTAGTAGGAAAGCATTATGCTTTAATTAGAAGACGAACCTTCATTTTCAGACTTATACTCTTTTCCCATTTCAACATATAGAAAGTTTCCAACAAATATAACCATGTGTAATATCCCCACATGGATGTACCTATTCCATGATTGAACAATAAAATTCCTAAACCCAAATAATAAGATTCAAAGAAAGAAAGAAAACGGGATTTCCTGTTATGACGAAAGTAAATAAAAATCAACAAATACCTAAATGAATGCAAATATTTCTTTATGCCCTACAAAATAAAATAAAAATATAAGCCTTAAATTAACGGGGATTTCTAGCAGACCCCATTCAAATACTTAGAAGACATGTAAGTGCCTAAAATTAAAGAATATATCACATTCAATCATAGGTACAAATTACCTCAAAAAAATAGAAGCCAAATGCAAGCCCTATAAGGAAATAGAAAGTAAGACTTTGTTCATCTTCAATAATTAAAACCTCCAGTGGGTTCACTCTAAACCAAAGGTTCCAAATGATTTTTTTGAAAGTATGTTATTGAGAGAGATAAGTAAAAAATAAAAAAGGGTCTTGGCTGATTGGTAAGGTCCGGGCAATTACTAAAAGGAGGTCCAAGGTTTAAATCCCATTGGCATGGTAAAAAACCCACCAAAAAATAGATATCCAATTAATTGAGAAACCTAATAATTTTATCTCCCAAAACACCCTCTCAAGCATAATTGGTTGAAAATCATTAATATAAACCCATAGGCCTAGATTATTTGGATAATCCAGAAAAATGCCTTTCTTGCATATCTACACAATATGGGATTCATCCAACCATAAAGGAGAGGCGGTTTTTACCATATGTCATTCCAAGCACCTAATTCCAAAACATTTCTAACAACATCTACCCTCCACCATACAAAGAACAAAGGCACTTGTGAAGTATGTGGCTGGCCTATGAGAGAAAGGCACATTTTTAATGGCATGACATGGATGTTTAGGACTTGAATATGCTTTGAAATGCCCAGGAAAACATGATTTCATTCACTTCACTCATCCTTCCATCTCAATCTCCAATATATTTTGATTATTGAAAGAGATTCCCAACCTTGCATTTCAGCTATTACAAACCCGTGTTTCCAAGAAAACTACATTTTTTTTTTATCTTTCAACCAGTGTCTTTGGTGGATATGTGTTGTTGGGTGCCTCAGAAAGAACATCACAACATGGAGTTGAACCACCTTCACAATTGTCTTGATTTAAATGCCTATGGATCCAGAAAATGGAATGTAGCACAATAAAACTCCTTATTGTAGTGTATTGAATCATGCAACCTATTTGGTTTTTCCCGTCTCCACTCGAAAAAAAATTTTCCGCATCCGTTTCAGAGTCGCCCTGGCTTAGGTTGTTGCAATGCAACAACAAAATTTGACCAACTAGCTCCAGAAAGATACTTCCAATTTGAACTATGTTTATCATTTTTGGACCCATCAGTCCCCTTGCATTATCTATATAATAGATAATAGGTTAGAAGTGTGAAACGTTCCATCCAAGTATTTGGTGAACTTTTTGTAAATTTATTATGTAGGCACTTAGGACTAGTTTTAACAATAGAGAATATGGGTCATCTTTGACTAGTTTGACCTGCGAGACACTTTTGTAAATTCATTATGTAGGCACTTAGGACTAGTTTTAACAATAGAGAATATGGGTCATGCTGACTAGTTTGACCCTGCGAGACACATAATATAACCTTGAATAAGTTTATTGGAACACTTAAACTAAATGGTGATGGAATACCTAGATTTATGTGAAATACTATGCTTCTGTTGAACCTCCTTAGCAAAGATTGAAAACAAAGATTATGTGTTGAAATAGAACAAATCTCCTAGACTTTAAAACATATTTAAACTCTAAAAATGGTGCGGAAAATTTTATTGTTATATCTTTCATCTCATCCTAGTAATGTGGATAAAATTGTTTTTTACTTAAAGGAAATGTATGAATTTCTCTCTCTACCTCTCTCCAAAACTCAAAATGTGTAATTACAAATTGATATGTTGCGGAAAATAGAAAATTTGGTTTTCTCTTTATACCATTGATGTAAGTTTTGATAGCAATATTAGATAGTGGGGGTGGAATCCATGCCAACTCTTTCATGCACCCATGATTACATGATTTTATAGGTTGCGAGATAGCGCAACACTATAGAAATGAATGACGAAATTTGAGTTTGAAGTTTTATATAACTTGTAATATGTTTCTTTCAAGAATAAGGAAATGTATTGTTTTTTATGAGTAATCATGCCTTCAAAACAAATTTGAAATAAGGAAAAAGTTTTGACTATATCGGGTATGTGTTGTAATTGATATGAAGTTGTAATTATACATTGTACTTATATGGTTTAGATTCATGAAAGTGATTGTTTACCATTTTATTTATTGGATTTCCCTTGCAACATTCATAATGTATGGTAGTAAAGTAAAACACCTAAAATATTGAAATTGAACAAGTTTTCTAAACCTTTTTTCTATGTTTCCTCCTCTTAGTTGGGTTATGACTAGATGGTTAAACCCCTATTACATATGAAGACAATTTAGGATTTTCCTAAGTCGATATCCAATCTTACCCCTACGAGGAATTTACAAACGAGACTACTTCCTTATTTTGAGTGGCTTTGCATGAGAAAATATTATATTATGAATAACCTATCATGCCTTGGGTGGGTGAACCCCACACTTCTAGGTGTTGTGTCTCTAAAATATATCATTTAATAAGTTTGAATTCAATATGTTTCATAATGGTAACTTGAACCCTAGTGGGAAACCGAGTTATTGTGAAACTATTTTAGGGTGATAACACTAATGCATGATCTTGTTGTGAGATCTAAATGATGCATGTGGATTCAATGTAATGGTTCATCTATGCATTAAAATCTTGTGAATGATCCCAATAATCCTTTATGGATAAAAGTGTTATCTTGACAAGTAACTAGGGAAACCAATAGTTGTACAAATACCTTGTGAGATAAAGATGTCTTAATTACCCTATTGTTGACCCCATAGTAGGTTGTATATATTTTAAGTGCAAAGTGAAATAAACTAAGCCTAAAACCTCTTAAGAGGTCATTTGTGGATGAATCCTGTAATCAATGTCAACCACTAAAATTGTGTCTATTAAGATGTATCGAAAATGTAAGGTGAAACTTGAGCTCTCCACTTTTAACTAAATGGTAAGCCCTTGTTATGTTAATACAAGTAAAAAAATTGTACCAAGTGAGAACATAAATTTTGAAAACATGGATCCATAACCTAGAAACAAGTGCAATGTGACTCATATGTATTTAAAAACGATACCAACAACTGATTACATATGATAATTATTTGTATGAAATCGACAAAAAAATGGGGTGCATTCTTGTGAGTAAACAATATAATAGAATGGGAAAAATTGGAATTTAAAAATAATAATATATATTTCTATGTACATAAATTTCATACAAATCAATGATTCAAAACAAAAAAATTCAATTGTAATTAATATGCAAACCATGAAAACTATGTACATTGTGGATAATGTCTTTTCTTCTATCCATCTTTTGAGGTTGTATCATTGTATCGTGTATCGCTCTTTAGAAAAAATGTGGTATTAATGTGAATATTTTTTCACCATGATTGTTTTCAAGATTCATTATGTTGGGGTGCGTTTACATCATTATTATTGGAGGAATAAGGAGTGTTGTGTGTTGATGTTTTAGAGGAACCAAAGGAATTTGTGGCTAGTCTTAGTGGAGGCATAAACATGTGTTTTAAATGGAGGGATAATGGGCTTGTCAAATTTGATATGGTGTATTTTGTCTTGGAGTAACCATGAGCTAGTCATGATCCCTTAGTGGAGTTATAAGTGGTAGTTGCAATGATGATCTCTCCCCCATTACAAGCCTCATAGGTAGGCTTGGTAGTGTGCAACGTCTTTACTTATGGTGTCAACTCGCTTTCTTATCTTGTTGTATAAGTGGGTCCATGTTTGTGTAAGCATATCATATGATGTTGGGACATACTAAGTGAGCCCCAATGATGTTGTAAAACAAGGAAAGGAAATCATTTTTTATACTGATTTATTTTGGCTTATGTTATGTTCTTGCATTTTTGGGCATTACAATAGTCTTATAATGCAAGAAATAATTTCTAATGGGATCATTAGAACCTTGCTGCATCTTATCCATTTTGAAATAAGATACCTTTTTGTGAATTTTGATAGAAAATTGTGAAAAGAATTGATTAGCCAATGGCATTCTTATGGAATGCATGGGTAATTTAGAAAAACCATTATAAGGAAAAATATTTGAGATCGAGGGAATAACTTGGTAAGAAATATATCATTTGAATAATAGTCCAATAAATTAACATGAAACATGCACACATGCTCTTCAATATCCCCTTTACCATCATAGATAGATAATTTCAGAGAAACATAACCAAAAGGAAAAGGATACGAAGCCACTTCAGGTGTGAGTGGGTTATGAAGAAAATGAGTACAATCCATTGTGTGAGTGGAAGTGGATTCACCTTGTTGCAGCTGTAATATTTGAGCTTATAAAGTATGAAAAAAAGGATTCAAGATAATTTATATTAGAATATGAAACATGTGAAGTATTATGAGTGTAGAGATGTGATGTGGGGACAATATTGGTCATATGTATAGTCATAGTAATACTAATAATTTGAGGAGTAGACACCCTTGATGTATGCATAGTAGATGACAAGGGATGATTAGAAGAGCTGAAAAGGGACCACTCGTTACAAGTATTGATCATGAAAAATTTTAGCAACAAGAATAATATGAATGAGAGGATCAATATGATGAGGGGTTTCATGGAGTTGTGCGTGAAAATTAAAGACTATTTCAACTTGTGCTTGGTATACATTGTCATCTTCATTAATATAATCATTGAAAGAGTGTTGAACGATGATTTTGAATTTATTTAAAGGATTAATAGGGATATTATCTAAAATGGGAGGAACTCCAACCACATGGGGTGGAGAAGAAGTCATAGGGGTATGAAACTTGTGAGCAAGAGGATAAAGATCAATGTGTTCAATGATTTTTTTGATTAAGCCAAGTACTACACCGAAAGGGTATGGAAAATATCATAGATAATATGAAGCCAAGAACACTCCATGGTTTGCTAGGCTATGAATTGATAGATTTGATTCAAGAGTTGAGCTCAATAAATTTTTGCACCCTAATTAGATTTCCTAATGAAAATGATGTAAGAATATGTAATAAGTAGACTATTTTGATCTAATTTCCAACACCAATTATGCATGACCAAAATAATGCATTACAACTTGAAATAAAATAAGACATTGATAAATTATAAGAACTTGATCAAAATACAATAGAGGAGATACGCTTAGCTTGTTTAGTAATATTCTACAATGATTTGGATATGTCGAAGTGAACAAGAGAAACTAGTACTGGATCCTACATAGGAGATTCTCGGAACTAAAGAACCTATGGTTTCGGGATCATAGAGGATTTATATGGTCTAGGTAGGGATTATATAGTCTAGGGAAAGGAATGTACTTGTCTTGAACGAATAAGTAGTTGAACTTTGTAACTTTTTTGGGTTCTTCATTGTCTACTAATGGCGTTCATTGTGTGTTACTCTTCTTTACACAATCTTAGGATGATTTGTAGTCATATTAAACTGATATCGGAGCATCACAAAAATTCAAAGATCTACATGAATTTTGGAATTTTGTATAAGTATCAAAGTGTGCACAAGAATTTCTAGAGATCAGTCATAGGAAAGGGTGTGACAAGGTATTTTGTAGTAGTGTGAGAGGGTTTTGTATAAAGTTAAGGACTACAAAAATGGTGTGCAAGGATTGTGCAAACATGTGTAAGGTGTTTGGAAAAGTAGCATAACTTGAGAATGAGTGATGGAGACAAGCCTTGAGTGCACATACATTTCTATAGTTTAAGGAAACAAGATAAAATAGATAAGGAAATGGAGACACGTGTAGAAAATGAAAAGGTAGGAGGCAAGGATTTGGACCGCCAACTCATCAAGGGACATGGAAATTTCCAAATGGATTTATATAAACCAAATAGGGTTGTTGGACTCCATTAATTCACATAGATTAAAACTCAAGTTTTAGTTGGTTAAGGAGATGATTCTAGAAGGAAATTTAAAAATATAAATTGGTAGGAAGATGAATCTATAAAACCTACCCAACGTTTCATTTGATAGCCTCTAATGAAATGGGAGAATGAGTGAGCCATTGTTGGAAATACAAAGCAAGGAAACTTGTAGTTTTCTATAGACACCACCCTCGGTATTTTTAAGTTTGTATTATCTTGTAAATGCCCTAGTAGAGGGAATTCGATTGTAGATGTTGTTAAGGAATTAAATCAAATCAAATATGTGTTGTGTTAGATTCAATTCCAATTTTTAAAATTATGTAAACAACCTAGGTTTGTCTTGATATGACTGAGTTGTTGTCAAGTGGTATCATAACATAACTACATACCTTGTAGAAAGAGATTTTAGGTTGAGGACTAGTAGAATGCCGACCGTGAGAAAACTAGTCAAAAGAGAAAAGATGCCTTTGAGAATATCCACCAATGTAGGAGAAATGAATGCAACTAATGCAAAAATTAAACCATTATGGGATTCCTAGAATAATTAACCAATGAATTAAGGGGTGTAAGGACTAGGATTGAGGTCATTGAAGAAGAATTATGTAGAGGATTTTTGCACCAGATGCAAAGAGTGATGATGAAGGCGCAATAATAGGAGGTACATACAATAAAGGAGTTGTTGGAGATGAAGAAAAAGATGAAGAATCTATGAGTGCGAGAGAAGTGTGATTATTGCAAGCTATTTTGAGAATGGGTCATCGACCAAGAATTGGCATGTTGTCATTTTCTATAATGTTGGACCCAAAAAATTCATGGAGTTTCTTACGAGCATGTAAGAATAATTTGATTTTAAGGATATAGTCGACCTACAACGTGTCGAGTGGTGCAAGCCAAGTTGAAGGCGATGCGGTGTTATGGTGGAAGGATTTACAAAATGAGTGATGAAGGATAGGTGAAGACAAGATAGCACACCGAGATCACATGGTCACAAAAATGAAGAGTAAGTTATTGTCGTCGACTACCAAATGTGTTTGTTCAAGAAGTTTAAATACTTGAAACAAAAGGAAATGTCATTGAAATACTATATGAAGGAGTTTCAATGGATAATGATATGATCCAAATGCATGGAAGTTGACCAAGATAAGGTCACATAATATATCAATGGATCGAGGTTTGGCATTCAAGAGGAAATCAACCTATTATGTATATAGATACTAGAGGAAGCTTATCAATTATCCTTGAAGGTGAAGAAAAATTGGAGCGCAAGAGCTAGAGCGCATCTAGAAGAGAAAGCCACAATGTGTGTGATAGAGGAGGAAATGGTCAAGGATATAGTAAGCCACAAGAAGATCGCATACAATAGTGAGTAGATATGTACCCAAGGCAATGTTCTGTGATTAGGAATGTCATACTATTTGAGAGGGCATGGAATATTTATTCGGGGAAGGGAAAGAGGATTCTCCAGAACATGTTTCAAGTATGGAACCATTAGACATTGTACATTCGAGTTTCCAAGTGCAAAAATTAAATTTATGAGTAGGCGCACCAAAGAAGGAACACATGTGGTGCTTGGTGATGTAAAATTAGTAGGATATGCAGAGAATTCAAATGGAATAGAGTGTAGATAGGATTTGATGATAAGGAAGGTGTTTCTTGAGTCAAAACAAAGAGAAGATGATCCTACATAGATAAATAACTTGTTTAGAACCATCCGTAAGTCATGAGGAAAATTTTGTAAGGTAATTGTCAATAGTGGAAGGATGAACAATCTAGTTTCTTGTGAAATGGTGGAGAAGTTGGGAATGAATAAAATTACACATCCCAACCCTTATAAGGTGTCATGGTTATAGAAAGGGCACCAAGTCCTAGTAAATGAGCAAAGCCTTATGATATTACAAACAAGGAATTACTATGATGAAGTGTAAAGTGATGTGACGTCGATGAAATTTTTCCATCTACTATTAGGAAGACCTTGGTAGTATGATAGAAAGTTTTTCCATGATGGATGCACAAATGTTATCCACATTGAGAAGGATTAGAAGAAGTTTAACTTGTCACAAATAGAGGAAAATGAGGAAGGAGGTGTGCATAGTGGAGTTTGTGTAAGAGTTTTACTTGTGTCGTGAAATGAATTCTTGTAAAAATTTGAGGAAGAAAAAGGATGTTATATGCTAATTCCATGGTAAGTGTGTGAATATTATGTAAAAGATGAATATATTCCCAAAGAAGTGTGCATAATATTGAAATAATTCATGAACACTCGATAGAGGACTTCTTGTAAGGATTACCTCCAAAGGCACAATATCACTATTAGATTGAAAAGATACCTAGATCTAATTTTCCAAACAAGGCACCATAATAAATGACCCCAAAAGAGAATGCGGAAGTGCAAAAATAGGTGCAAGAGTTACTAGACAGAAAGAGAATGTGGAAGTGCACATATATGTAAAAGAGTTACTAGACAAAGGACTAGTGAATGAAAAATTGAGCCCATGTGAGGTACTTGCAGTACCATCACATAAGAAAGGATAAGAATGACACATGTGAGTTGATTTTAGAGCCATCAAAAAAATCAAGATCAAGTACAAGTTTATGTTACCTAGGATGGATGACCTAATGGATTTCCTTAGTGGCACATGATATCTCATGAAGGTAGACTTGAAGAGTGGCTAACACCAAATCCACATCGTGGAATTAGATGAGCATGATACCACATTAAAAACAAAGGCATTTATGGGGGATAACTATGTCATTTAGGTTGACAAATGCCCCAAGTACATTCAGAGGTTAATGAATGAAGCGTTGAATCTATTCCTTTGGAAGTTTGTGATTGTATATCTAGATGATATAATCGGTGTTTAAGATAATAAAGGATGGACATATCAATCACTTGTGTAAGGTAATGACGTATTTTTAAGAGGATAAGTTTTTGGTGAGCACAAATAAGTGTAGCTACATGCGTAAGGAGCTAGTTTATTTGGGTTTTGTGATATCCTAGAACGATTAAGAATGGATCTAGAAATGGTGCACATGATAGTAGAGTATCCATCACTAAGGAATGTGACCGAGGCACAAATATTTCATGGATTAACACAATTCTATAGGAATTTTATAAGGAAATTTAGTGGAATATGCATAGTAATCATGAATACAATGAAGGAATATCACAAGGAATTTATGTGGATAGAGGAGGTAGAGCGTAGATTCCAGGAATTGAAGATGAGAATTTTAGCACAACTAGTGTTAGCGTTGCTAAGTTTCAAGAAGATATTTTAGGTGGATTGTGATGCGAGTAGAGTTGTAATTGGTGCAATGTTAAGTCAAGTAGGAAACCTCATACCTATTTTAGTAAGAAATTGAATGATGTAAATATAATATATATGGTCTATGATCAAGAGTTCTACACAATTGTATAAGCGTTGAAGAAGTGGAGGCATTACTTGTTGTTAAATGAGTTTTCTTTGTATATTGATCATCGTGCATTACCATTTATTAAAATTTAGGTGAAGATGAACGAAAGACATATGAAGTGGGTAGAGTTTTTGTACATTTATTCCTTTGTGTTGAAAAATCAAAGTGAGAGACCAAAAATTGCAAACACACTAATTAGGAGAGTGTTAGTGTTGAAATAAATGCACAATGAAGTTGTGGGTTTTGAAGCTATGAAAGAACTATATGTGCAGGATGACAATTTAAAGGAAACATGGAACTGTGTGTGTGTAAATATAATTCCATGGTTAGAATATTTAATCTAAGAGGGAATATTGTTCAACGGATCATAGTTGTGTATATCACGAGGTTTGATGTGCAAAAAATTGATCGGGGAGAAGCATTGTGGAGGTTTGGGAGGTCACTTTGGAGGTGAGAAAACTTTAGTGCAAGTGGAAGAAATATATTATTGGCCAAAGATGAGCATGTACGTGTAAAATATGTGCATAAGTATAGAGTTTTATAGTTAGTTAAGGAACACAAATAGAATATTGGGTTATATCAATCATTACATGTACCAAGAAGACCATAGGAAGATATCAACATGGATTTTTTTCTATGGTTGCCAATAAAACAAAGAGGAAATGACTCTATCTTTATGTTATTTGACTAATTTTTTAAAATGACACATTTTATTACATGTAAGAAGACTATTGATGTGACAAGCATTACACATCTATTTTTCAAGGAGGTAGTGTGACTATATGGAGTTCTAGTAAGCATAATGTTTGACAGGGATATCAAGTTCCTAGGTCATATTTAGAGGACCTTGTGGAAGAAATTAGGAATTAGGATAATGTATAGCTCAACATACTATCCAAAAAATGATGGGAAAACAAAGGTATTAAACCTAAGATTAGGAAAATTGTTGTGCAACATGGTAGGAGACAAGCTAAAGTAGTGGGATATGACGCGTTGGCACAAACAAAATTTTCCTATAATGACTTTGTTAATAAGAGCACATTGAAAAATCCATCCCAGTTGTTTATGGAGCAAGTCCTAGAGGAGTCACATGATTGTGTGAGATCGTGGATATTCGTAGTATAAAAGCCGAGGAATATGTAGAATACATGTGTAAGCTAGATGAAGAGGTGTACAAAAATTTGGAATGCAACGACTGGTTATAAGGAGAAGGTGGATGAAATGTGCAAGTAAAGGAATTTAAGGAAATTAGGTTTTGACACATTTACATAAGGAAAGGTTTCCCAACTAACATATAACAAGTTGAATTTGAAGAAAATTGGGCCATGTAAGATATTGTAGAAAATAAGGCCAAATGTATACAAGATAACATTACTCGAAGGAGTGGATATTTCAGCAATTTTCATTTTTTAGACTTGTATGAGTTTCATGAAGGAGAAATTAGTGTTATATGTTCCAAGGATCAATGCATGGAGGAACCAGGATGAAAAATCAATGAAGAAATAGATGAGAACACATGGAATATAGAAGAAGCCTTAGATTAGAGAAGGTAAACACCATAAAAGAAAACAAAGGAAATTGAGGTCATCATAGACTCAAGGGTAATAAAGAAGATGTGTGGAAAATAATATAAGGAGTAATTGGTGAAATGAAAGGATCATGTAGAAGAATATATAATTTGGATAAGTGTGAAGGAGCTTGGACAACTCTGTCATACTCCATAACCTAACTAACTCGTGAGAGGGAGCTCAATTTTGTCTTACTCGAGGTGCTTGATGTAGGAGTATCATGAAAATTTGAATATGTACAGGCATTTTGGAATTTTAGCTAAGTATTAGAGTGTATGCAAGAATTGTAGATGTAAGACATAGGCAAGGGCGTGACAAGTTATTACAGGGTATTGTGTGGCGGTCATGGGGGGTTTGTGTATAGTTAAGGAATATAAGGAGCATGGAAAAATGGTGTGGAATAATTTATCAAACGTGTGTAAGGTGTTTGATTGGAAATGGTGCTTGAGAATGAGTGATGGAGGAAATCCTTAAGTACGTCGACCTTTTCGTATTCGTTGCACAAAGATAAACTATGCAAGGAAATGGAGACACAAGAAGGAAATGACAAGGTGGTAGGTGAGGATCTAGACCACCAACTCAAAGAAGGGATGTGGAACTTTCAAGATAGATTTATCTCAACAACCAAATAGGTTGTTGGATGTCATTAATGCACAAGGATTCAAATTCAAGTTTGAACAGGTTAAGGAGAGGATTCTAGAAGGAAATAAAAAATAAAGAAATGAGATGGAAGAAGAATCTATAAAATCCTACCTAAAGTTTCATTTGAGTGTCTTTGATTAACTCGGGAGAACGATTGAGCCATTGCTATAAATACAACACAAGGAAACTTTCAAAGAGTACATAAACACCACCTTGATAGCTCTTAAGTTTTTAATATATTATAAATGCCACAAGAGATGGATTTGATTTTATATTCCATTAAGACCTTGGATCTAATCAAATATATGTTGGTGTTAGAGTCAATTCCACATTTTTTTACTCTATAAATTACCCAGTCGTATCGATCGACCGACTGTTGATGTCGAAAAAATTAGAAACCCTAACAACTTGCATAACCCTTCATCGTAGAAATTATCAAGCCAAAATAGAAAAACATATGTGTGTTTGAGGTTGACCACGTTGGCCGACCGACACCCAACTATCAACCTATCCCAATATTGCACCACATATCCTTGATGCAAAATCAAGCCTCATGAAGTTATCCTAGGAACTCATGCAAGTGTGTAAAGTTAACTCGTTATCCAAATAACTCTCCTAGTTATCTGGATAACTTATATTTTCATCCTGACTCTAGTGTTTCACATTTCAGATTGCGCACACTCAAGATTGTTCTTTTAAGACACCTTGGCATAGTTACAATCCCTTTGCATGCCCTTACGCACCTTCATGCTCCCTTTCACATTCTTTTATCTCCTTCCATTTTCCCTTGTGTGCCTTCCTCCTGCATGCCCAATTTCTCTCCTATCATGTTGTGCACTCCTTGCATGCACCTCTGCACACATACCTTCCAATCAGCTAAGTTCTTGACATTCCTCTTGCATGCTTACCTAGACTCATTTCTTTCAAACGTCTTCTTTTCTTTCTCCCTCCGCACACCTTCCTTTAGTTGAATGCCTACGTCTTTTTTTCATACTTTCATTCTACAAGTATGCCTTCCTCTCGCGTGCACCCCTCTTCAACTCTTTCTTCCACTTATCCCTTGTACCCACATTCTACACGTTCACCTTCTTTCCACGTGGCAACTTGACACTCCTTTAAAGGAAAAATCCTGAGCGGGTTTCTAAATGAGCGCGGAGCCTCCACGCGTCTGGTTTCATAAAAGGACAAGGTCGGGGTTGAATAGTCAAAGTATTGAGACAAGCCAATGCAGAGGATGCCAAGTGTTAGCACAACACAAATTCAAGAAAAAAATTGGGGAAGGGTTTCCAAACTAGCATCAGGATGCCGCGTGTCCCCGATCAGATATATGACCCTGCAGAGCAAAAGAATTTTCCAAAACATGAAGAAACTAAGCGAGCTACGGAAGTAGCCACTTGCTAGCCTAGCGCAACTTTAAAAATGAAATATAAAGGTTGCCCTCCGACATGTGCCAAACCTCTAGGTGTTCGGTTTCAAAAGGAGGCCCGTTTTGGTAGTTGGTTTTTTCCTTTTTGTATGGACCCGATTAAAATTTCAAATGAGCATATCTTTTGACTCAGTGCTCAAAATATGACAAATATGGCACCATTGGAAAGATCTCGGCCTCGTCTATGCCATGGAGATCTGAAAATTTAATTTTGGAGAGGTTAGGTAGGAAAAAAATGAAGAAACATCTTTGTGCCATTAATACAGGATCTATTTGCCCCCAACAACTAGATCAGATTTGATCTGATCTTGTTCCTCCTCCTTCGAGGCACCAAACAAGTAATTGATGCAGACACAACATATTTGGGGTGGATTTTTAGGAGGCATTAACGATGGTGGTTGAGCTTTGAATTAGTTTTTCTCACTTCTCTCTCTCCTTCTTCCCTCTAGGCTTGAATCTATAAAGGAGGGGTCGGGGCTCATTGTAAAGGGTTGGACACTCTAGATCCTTATGCATGTTGCTAAGGACTCCATATTTTCTGTATTTTGAGTTGTAGACCTCCATGTTTGGCTCTTGCATGTGGATATCAACCTCCTTATCATTGTAATAGTTCTATACATTTTTGGAAGTAATAGAAGCATCGTTTTGTGACTATTCTTTGTCCTAACGTGTTTGCATTCCTTCTTGCCTCTTCTCTTGCATTGTGTATTGTTGTGCTATTTCAAGTCCCTTGCGTGTTCCATGAGAACGATTTGGTGAATGCATATTTCACTGTGCTACTCATGCCTAGCCTCCTTTCACACATTCCCTATCATTCTCACTCATAACAAATAGTGTTCACCCCTCTTTTCTGTGCTATCACCTTTTAGTGTAGTTTACTTCATGTTATCCTTCTTTCCTTGGTCCCTTGGCATTCTTAGCTTAGTTTCCTTTTTAGCACTAGGAGAGTAGCAGTAGTAGTAGAAATAGATAGAGGAACCGGCCTTCTTCGGAGATCCGTCCCAAGCTCGTAAGGTCCCATAACTTGGGGATGGTTCCATTGTGGTCTCAAACACCTCGGCCCTTTTGAGATCTCGAGACGCGGGTGCACGTTTGAGAAACCAAAAGTTTTTGGCATGCCGGTGGGACCAGCATTGAAAGCTCAAATTTCATATCTCTAAGTTCTAGTGTGTGAACTTAGTGTTTCAGCCTTTGGAGGCTCATTTCAAACACATATGACAACTCCCAATATTTTAAAATCTCTGTTTCAGCAGTCCTGAGTGCCTTTCATGAGAAGAGTGCACACAAGAAGAAGTGCAGCAACTGAAGATTCTTTTGAATACCTCCAGCTATCC
Organism: Taxus wallichiana var. yunnanensis; assembly: GCA_018340775.1. Lineage (NCBI taxonomy): Eukaryota > Viridiplantae > Streptophyta > Pinopsida > Cupressales > Taxaceae > Taxus > Taxus wallichiana. Next base: position 5,374,074 of record CM031244.1, read on the forward strand.
CCGAGAAGAGTTCATTCTAGAAATCCCACACGTGCATCTCTATCTCTAGTGCGCCACACCCACTCAACTCCTCCTCAAAACACTCAACTTGTGCACCCTGCAATGGTGAATCAACAACCTCCTCCATTAAGAAGCTTTGCAAAATTTGATGGAGGGAGTCCCTTACTCCTACTCCTAGCCATGAATATGATATGAAAAATGGTGTTATCAAGAGTATTCCTTACTTTCCTAGTGAGAATCAAGTCACCCCTCAGGATCATATCCAAGATGTAGCAAATGTGTGTTCACTCTATCTGATCACACATAATGATGTAGCAGTCAGGTTGCTTTGCAACCTCTTTCAAAGGTAAAGCACTTCAGTGGTATAGAGGCTTGAGACTTGGATCTATTAGCACCTAAGAAGAGTTGGGAACAACTCTATGCAGTTATTTTGAGGACAAGTCAGATCACCTATCTTTGGTGGAGCAATTGACAACAACAAGGAGAGTGCCCAATGAGTAGATGACTAATTTCAACATCAGATTTCGAAGACTTGGGACAAAATTCCTCTTGTGGTAAGACCTACAACCCAACATGCTTTCCTTTATTATCTAAAGGCACTCAACAATGATATTTCAGTTATGATCTAATCTATGGGAGGTAGGACTTTACCAGCTGCTTATAGCATTGCGGTAAGGGCAGAAAATAGTCTCATTCAGGTGAAAAGTTGGCTCCAAGACTACCTATGCCCTTGTTCCTAGAAATGTCACAAGCACCCCAACCTTCTATAGCCTCTATTCCTACTCCTGAGTAGAGCATGCAACTGGTTTCCTCAACATCCTATTCTCCATCACAATAAAAGGAAAATAAAGAAATGAAGGTCGTGATCAAATTTTTTCAAACAAAATCATATCGTTGGAAAAGCAACATGCATGGCCAAGGGAATCAGCCTTGCGGAATCAATACGGAAATCAAAGATATGTGCCCAACTAGTAGAATGATAGGTGGTATCCTAATGCACATTTTCCCTTGCAAGTTGTCCCTCCCACACCTTCTCTCCCAGCACCCAGTGTGAGCTAGGCGCTTGTTCCGGTCTCAAAACAATTTGGCACAAGAGTCAGAATGGTGCTTCCCTTGCAAAATGCCTCATAGTCAATATCATTGTGCTAATGTTGTGTGCACCCAAGCCTTCATGATCTAGAATGCTTCATCCTGTGAGCCCTCAACAAGCGCCCATGAAGTAAATAATCCAAAAAGACCAGAAGATCCTCTGGAAACAAATTTGATGTTCTTTGGTGTGGAGGACTTCTGTGCAATCAACCAAGTTGTAGAAGATACAAGAAGACCACACGCCCAAGTTACGGACAACATAAGATATAAGAAAATAATATTAGAGTCAGGGCGTGCAGGTCCACAGTCCCAACAACACAAGCATATCTTCAGAAGAAAAAAGAATCAGACAAGACCTCTTGCAGAAAAAGCATTCAAATCCCTATGTAGGAGGTCCCACGTAAAGCTCCTTTTGAAGTAGCACACGCCCATCCTTTGGTAGGCCAGCCTCTACTCCAGCTAAAATTCAAGCTTCCGTGCCTGAAAAATAAAGAAGGGATGTTGTTCCCCAAATGCACAAGGTGGGGAGCTTCCATTCAACATTTTTGACCAGATGAAGAAAACAAACATAAACGTCACAATGTGGGATGCCCTGACCATTACATCTCAATGGGATCTGTTGCATGCATGAAGCTCGACAAAACTTTCGTGCTCTCACCTGGTTATGTAGAAGCCATGCACTTTTGTCAAAATATGCCAAGAGGAGGAGAAAAAAGTAAGTAAATTTGCTAAAACCCCACCCTTATATATGCCCCCTTGATTGTAGGCAAACACCTAGTACATAAATCGCTTGATTGACTCGGTGTGTAAGTACTTCTTGTTATGCCTAAGAAGATAGCTGATGTCTTAGGTCTAAAATATAGCCCTTTGTCTAAAGGAGTCCTACAACTTGATGGCTCAATTGTAACCACCTTAGGAGTCATCAAGGATCTTGAGTTAACCCTCCATGCATGTCTAAGCCTGACAATTACTCAAGATGTGTCAATTATTGACCTACCTCCTTTGTTTGCCCTATGTCTATCAAGAGAATTTACTGCTAAAGTGGGTGGTTACTTGTCTTCTGATTGGTCTCATATGTTACTCAAGACAAGGTATGGTACCCGGTTTACCATACAAGCTGAGCCTATATTTTCTTATCATGTAGAGCCATATGTCCCATCCCCTCTCCAAGCCAATTGTCTTATCCAAGAAGAACAAGTTTCAGTTCCTGAAGAGTCAGTATCTTCCACCCTCTGTTCCAGACCTAGTGCTTGATGAATGGTGGAAAGGCATCAAAAATTTGATCCCTATGCTTGAAGAACTGAAGCCTATGAAACTAGGCTTGGTACTTATTGCATTCTAGAAGAAGATGCTATGCTTCCATGCACGCTCATGAAAGAAAAAGTTCAAACTGGTCTATGGAAGTTATATTTTGATGGATCCAGTAGAAATGGCATAGGAGTAGGAGTGGTTCTCATTTCCCCTAAAGATGAGAAATTCTTCTTCCCGCATAGGTCATAGGTTGCAGTTTGCATGCTCTAACAATGTGGCAAAATATGAAGCGCTAGTGCATGGCTTGCTCATTGCTGAGAAGAAGAAAATTAAGGCACTGCAGATATTTGGGGACATAGAATTGGTCATCCACTAGGTCACCAAAAATGCTAAACAAATAATAAGCTTCTTAAAGCTTATAAACATAGAGTTTGGGACCTACTTGAGAGCTTTGATGCCCTTAATCTGCAGGTAGTCCCACGCAGAATGAACAAAGAGGCTGACCAAATGGCCGTGCTCGGTTCACATTTTTCTCTGCTTGAGGAATTTTTCAAAGGAAACACTCAACACATTAAGATGGTGATCAAACCATCCATTCTAGACAATAACACCAGCTGACAAGTGTTCGATAGTGATGCGTAGATCATCCAGTTTATCCAGAATGAAGCTGAATTTTCATCAAGTATGCAAGTGACCTCCATGCCAACTATGGTGACCAAGTAATACAACTAAAGACAAATAAATTTCCTAAAGGGATGGTCACCTTAGAGAAAATTTTCAGCCCTAATGATGAGTTCAAAGGTGAATAAAGATACATGCACACCATGCAAGAAGATTGTTCCTCCATTACATTGCATGGGAAAGAGTTGTTGCTCAAGAGACTTGTGTGCATGAAGAAAAATAGGCCTTCATCTCTCTCTGTCAAAAATACAATGATATTTTCTCATGGGAATATGAAGACCTCAAAGGTTTTGATCCAAGTGTTTCTCAACACTCTATTGACCTTGATCCTAGTATCAAGCCCGTCAGATAAAAGCAATGGCCAGTCAATCCAAAGATAGATCCCCTCATGAGAAAGGAACTATCAAAACTCATTGAGGAAAAAATTATCTTTCCTATCAAATACTCTACCTGGGTTGTAAATCTGGTTCCAGTATGCAAGAAGAATGGTGAAATCAGACTTTGTGTTGATTTCAGAGATTTGAATAAGGCATCTCTAAGGATCATTATCCTTTGCCTTCAATGGAGCAGATTCTGCAAACTATGGCTAGTGCGTAAAGGTTTCTCCATGCTAGATGGGTATTCGGGTTTCAACCAAATCCTGGTCAAGGAAGAGGATCAATTCAAAACAACATTTACAACCAAGTGGGGAACATATGCATACCAGAAAATTCCCTTTGGTTTGTCAAATGTGGGTGCAACATTTCAACGCACCATGGATATTGCCTTCAAAGGTTACATCAATGAGTTCATCTTGGTTTACCTAGATGATATAACTATCTTCTCAAAGCAAGGCACGAATCACATGGCACACCTGGAAAAGGTCTTTGAGAGATGCAGAGAATTTGGGGTATCTCTTAACCCTAAAAAGTGTAATTTTGTAGTGGCTCAGGGAAAGCTCTTGGGCCATGTGGTTTTGAAAGATGGTATCATGATTGATCTTGAGCACGTTTCAACCATCCTATCCCTTTCCCTACTAGCACACAAAAAGTCCTTACAGTCCTTCCTTGGTAAGATCAAATTTGTTAGGCATTTTATCCCTAACTTTATGGGACTAGTTCGACCCATCACCCTCATGCTAAAAAAGGACATAACCTTCAGATGGACAATAGAAGGAAGAGAAAGCTTCAACAAGATCAAGAAAGAGATTACTTGTGTGCCAACACTCATCAATCTAGATTACTCAAAGGATTTCATCCTTTATGCTTATGGTGTTGATGCAAGCATTACTATTGTCCTAACATAGGAAAATAAACAAGGGTTGGAACAGCCAGTGGCCTTCTTTAGCCAGACGCTAAAGTATTATGAATTGAAATACAATCATATGGAGAAGTAGGTCTTCACCATCATGCATGTGCTCAAGAAATTCAAAATCATGCTCACCAAAAATCACATCAAGGTGTTAGTATCCCACTCATCTGTTAGAGAATTCATCATGGGAGTAAAAATCAGTGAGAAGAGAGCGCAATGGGTAAAAAAATCATGGAATATGATGTGACTATTAAGGCCACAAAGCTGGTAAGAGGTAGTGCACTCTGCAAGAAGATTGCTAAGGATGTGCAGAGTGAACTTGAGGCTTCATTATTTCTAGATGAAGACCTCTCGTGTGTAGAACATGAACATAATATAGACCCTAACATGCATAACTAGATGAAGGACATGATCACATTCCTTTATGAGGGCACGTACCCTCTCGGTTTGAACAAAGCAAAGAGAAGGCATATGAGGTTACAATCTATCCCTTATGTTTTTATTGATGGAATTATCTTCAAAAGAAATATAGATGGCGTGTTATTAAGATGTATCAACGACACATAAACTGAGCAAGTGTTAGTAGAATTTCACGATGGATTCTTTGGTGGACACTTCTCTGCCAAAACTACAATAATGAAGATCATAATGGCAGGTATCTTTTGGCCTACCCTATTTTCAAATGCACATAGGTGGGTCAAAAATGCAAGGAGTGTGATTTCTTTATAGGAAAGAAAAGATTGACAACACTTCCCCTCCGACCAATCCAAGCGGATCAACCTTTTGCACAATGGGGTCTCGACTTCATAGGTATGATCAATCTACCTTCAAGCATTGGACATAAATGGGTGCTGATAGCTATAGATTACTTCACCAGATGGACAGAAGCTATCATGCTTAAGGAATCAACTGAGGTAGTCATCCTTGAATTTCTCGAAGGTTTAGTCACAAGGTTTGGCATTCCTCAAACCATTATCTCTGATAATGCAAAGGCCTTCCTTGGTGCTAAAATCACTGATTGGGCTCTAAGTCTGGGCATTTACCTAAAAACCTCTTCCAACTATTACCCTCGGGAAACGGTCTGGAAAAATCAACAAACAAGAACTCTGATCAGAATCATGAAGCGCACAATGAACATCAGCCAAAGACAGTGGCATACGAAGGTCTTGTGCGTGCTTTGGGTAGATAGAATCATAGTAAAAAGGCAATAGGAACTTCACCTTACAATCTTGTCTATGGCAAAGAGGCTGCCCTTCCTTTGACACTAGAACTAAATTCATTGGCGCTTTGCCCAACAACTAGAATTTGAGGGCGCGGATCAGAGAGAAATCAAGATGACAAGTTGGTTCATCTTGAAGAGCTCAGAAAATCTGCCATGATCAAGCTAGAACAACATCAAAAACCAACAAAGAAATGGTTTGACAGAAAGGCTAGACATCAAGCTTTTAAAGTTGGGGACCTAGTTCTAAAATGGGATGCTATCAGAGCTAAACCAGGGTGCCATTCAAAATTTTATGCACTTTGGAGTGGCCCATACATCATCAAGTCCTGTAAAGAAGTTAACTCTTTCAAGTTAACTCATCCGAATGGAAGCACATTGTAAATCCCAGTAAACGGGATCTATCTCAAACCATTCCATTAGGTTTGTTGCATCATGTTTTATATATTAAGTAGTTTTAATAACTCCAAGTGTGCTCTCCACACATTGTTTGTTTGTACATAGTTCTTTCCCCTCGCGTGCTTCTTGCATGCGCTCTTTTTTTACTTCCAGAATGTAGAGATTCTCTCAGTAGTTGTGAGGTTCAGTTCAAAGTTTAGACAACTTCAAGTGACTCCAGGGTGTTCTTCAAGTTACAGACCAGATATTCAAAATTAAGTGCCCGACTCCATGCCCAATGGACTTCTAAGGCTACTGGTCTCTTCATCTAGTAGGTAGATGGACCCAAAAGTCACCAAAATGTTATCCAAATAACTCTCCTAGTTATCTGGATAACTTATATTTTCATCCTGACTCTGGTGTTTCACATTTTAGATTGCGCACACTCAAGATTGTTCTTTTAAGACACCTTGGCACAGTTGCAGTCCCTCTGTACTCCCTTGTGCACCTTCCTGCTCCCTTTTGCATTCTTCTATCTCCTTCCATTTTCCCTTGCGCGCCTTCCTCCTACATGCCCACTTTCTCTCCTATCCCATCATGCACTCCTTACGTGCACCTCTATAGACTTACCTTCCAATCATCTAATTCCCTGACATTCCTCTTACGCACTTACCCAAACTTAGTTCTTTCACGCGTCCTCTTTTCTTTCTCCTCTATGCACCTTCCTTTAGTTGAATTCCCACATCTTGTTTTCATACTTGCCTTCTACAAGTATGCCTTCCTCTTGCACATGCCCCTCTTCACCTCTTTCTTCCACTTCTCCCTTGTGCCCACATTCTATGCATTCACCTTCTTTCCACGTGGCAACCCAATGCTCCTTCAAAGGCAAAATCCTGAGTGGGTTTCTAAATGAGCATGGAGCCTCCACGTGTCCGGTTTCATAAAGGGACAGGGTTGGGGTTGAATAGTCAAAGCATTGAGACAGGATAGTGGAGGATGCCAAGTGTCAGCATGGCGCAAATTCAAGAGCAAAATTGGGAAAGGGTTTCCAAACTAGCGCCAAGTTACCACATGTCCCCGGTCAGATATATGACCCTGCCAAGCAAAATACTTAGCCAAAACATGAAGAAACTAAGCGAGCCACGAAGAAGCCATGTGTCATCCCAATGCAACTTCAAAAGTGAAATACAAAGGCTTCCCTCAGACATGCGCCAGCCCTCCACATGTCCGGTTTCAAAAGGAGGCCCGTTTTGGTAGCTTTGGTTCCCACCTTTTTGTATGGACCCGATTCAAATTTCAAATGAGCATATCTTTTGACTCAATGCTCAAAATCGACAAATATGGAACCATTGGAAATATCTCAGCCTCATCTATTCCATGGAGATCTAAAACTTTAATTTTGGAGTGTTAGGTAGGAAAAATGAAGAAACGTCTTCGTGCCATTAATACAGGATCTATTTACCCCCAACAACCATATCAAATTTGATCTGATCCACCGTTCGTCCTCCTTTGAGGTGCTAAACAAGTAATTGATGCAGACATGATAGATTTGGGGTGGATTTACAAGAGGCATTAACGATGGTGGTTGAGCTTTGAATTAGTTTTCCCACTTCTCTCTCTCCTTCTTCCCTCTGGGCTGAATCTATAAAGAGGGTTCGGGGCTCATTGTAAAGGGTTGGACACTCTGGATCCTTACGCATGTTGCTAAGGACTCCATATTTTCTATATTTTGAGTTGCGAGACCTCCATGTTTGGCTCTTGCATGTGGATATCAGCCTCCTTATCATTGTAAAAGTTTTATGTATTTTGGAAGTAATAGAAGCATCATTTTGTGACTATTCTTTGTCCTAACATGTTTGCATTTCTTCTTCTTGCCTCTTCTCTTGCATTGTGTATTGTTGTGCTATTCCAAGTCCCCTGCAGTTCCATACTTGGTTGTGTTCCACGAGAACGATCTAGTGAATGCATATTTCACTATGCTTTACTCATGCCTAGGATCCTTTCACACATTCCCTATCATTCTCTCTCGAACAAATAATTTTCACCCCTCTTTTACGGTGCTATCACCTTTAGTGTAGTTTACTTCATGTTATCCTTATTTCCTTGGTCCCTTGGCATTCTTAGCTTAGTTTCCTCTTTCAGCACTAGGAGTAGCAGTGAGAAATATATAGAGGAATTAAAATTCTCCGGAGATCCGTCCCAAGCTCGTAAGGTCCCACAACTTGCGGACAATTCCACTATGGTATCAAACACCTCGACCCTTTCGAGATCCGAGATGCGGGTGCACATTTGGGCAACCAACACTAACAAAACCCCTAAGGGTTCTCTTGTGTCTCATTATGCCAAGATAATGGGCTACCTATGTAGTATAGAATGTACCAAAGTTGTATTAGTGAGATATGGTGTGACTCAACTATGTGACCTAACCCTTGTGTTGATTGAGACCTTTATGCAATGCTTGGAATGAATTTTCTCTTTCTTAAGACATGGATCTATGATCTTTTCATTCTTGTAGATGAATAAAGCTAGACTCCTTGACCTGGTTGAGTACTTCATACTTGTAGTAGGGATTACTTTAGATGTTGCACAACTAATTTGAGTAGATTTAGGGACCCTTTGATCGATTTTGTTATTTTTTTGCAATAGGAGGTTGTAAGAATGACATATGAGTTAGAATGTGCTAATGAATTGCTTATATAGTCTTCCATAAGTGTGATATTATGATAAGCTCCTGACCCTAGGAAGATAAAATTGCCCAAAGAATGATTTAGCATCGAAAGTAGAGTCAAGGATTGAAATCGGTAAGGCGACTGTATAGGTTGGACAAGACTAAACCCCACATCCTTTTCCTTCCACTTGGTTTTGGAAAGGAGAGAGAAAATTCTAAATTGAAAGAAACACAATGAATATAAGATGATTTATGCCTCTTTGAATGAATAATATTTCCATGTTTGTTGACATAAGATGATGTAAAAATAAGTTGTAGAATGATATAGATATGATGCGATTGGATTCGAATGTAATCATTTGTCCTAGCAAGAATAAAAGGTTAAAATTGGCATTGCATAAGGATAAGTTACCAACGTTTATTGTCTACATATACACTAAGTTTTATGATCATTTATATATGTTGATATCTCAACAAAAGAAAATATGTTTATCCAAGGTATAGTGATCAGCTATGTGGAAGGTATTATAAATATCTCAAAAGGTTTTATAATAATGCCATCAAAGGTTTTTTCTGATGGAGCATGTGTAAGGTGTGAAAACAAAAACTAAGTTTGATGCAAAACCTGATATTAGAGAAAATCCTAAACTTATGTCACATGGGGATTGTTTAAAGCCTTCACACAAGCATGACTAACATAGAATGTGGATATTCCATCATATTGGTGGAGAGATTGAGTTTGGTTGTATGAAACTATCCACAAATTTTAAATTCCTACAAACATAAAGAAACTTTCTATATGTTATTGTCTCTCATAGTGGGATAATTTATTAGTGGCCAAATTTCAAATATAATGCATGTATTTAAGAATGTAGCGGTTTCTATATGGAATCACATCTCTAGAAAATATAAATATACTCCAAGTTCTAGAGTAGATCTTAAAGTCATGAGACAAAGAAGTGTCTTAAAAAAAAAAATCTTCATGGATATTATGTAAAGAGAGTAAATTTGGTGAATCAATTAACGTGAGAGATTCACACACCGAATGAATGTGTATTCCATGAAGTGTTACCACATATGGGCGTATCATATGTCTCAAAAAATTAAATGGAATTAAATTTTGAAGGTAATTCATGTGTTTTTTGTCTTAAATTATGAAACATATTTTTCTCTTCATATTTAAATTTATTTATTTATTTATGCAACATATATTTCCCTTGGCATTAAGGGGGTCATTTTGTAATCTTCCACCGACATACTTAATGCCATATATTGACTTTAAAGGTTTTGGAGGTAATATGATATTTTTTCAACTAAAAATCAACCATTTGTATGAAAAACATTATTATATTAACTTGCATGACTACCATTATTTGTAAAATTGGTGGTTATCTTCAAAATAAATATCAAGTAAGGCTTGAGAAAGAGAAAGAAAATATTGTAGATATTGTTTACAAATTGGAAGGGAATTGCCTACCTCATTCATGGAATTTCATATTCATCTATTAGTTCATTTGGTCCATGATCTTCAAATGGCATGTGTAGTTAACACGTGATGGATGTTTTGGATAGAGAGGTACATAAATACCCTAAAGGGATTTGTAAAGTAATTAACATGTCCAGAGGGCTCTATGGTGGAAGGATACATTATTCAAGAAAGATTTTTTCTACATGTTAGAATATCTTGGGAGGAATTTTGATAAATTCCACACATTTGGGATGTTGAATGTGGAAATGAAAAATTGGAGGAGAACCTTCTTGGAGAAAGAAAATTTGTGAAACTTGGTATGTATTAAAATTCATATCAAACATATATGATGTATGATTAATGTGTGTAGCCATTAATTATTTATTTACATGTTTGATTTTCAGGTATTGTTGAAAAAGATGCCATTGATAATTTCATGTTATTCAATACTTTAGAGATGGTTGTGTGGATTCAAAAATATGAAGAATAAAATACTATCCATGAGAGCCAAAGGATTGATTAGAGATGGAAACATCCATGCAAACCACTCCCACCCAATCTACAAAAACCATTGCTAGACCAACATACTCTTGAATGGATGATTCTATAATTAGAGAATATTCATGCCATTAATCAAATGGTAGTGACATAATACATGTTAGACATATTGTGAGGTTGTGAAGAATTGGTTAGTTGTTGCAACACTTTTTTCATATATACGTGTTTTATTATTTTTGTAATTCTATTAATACTATCTTAAAATATTTGAAATAATGAATGTGAGTAAATATTTAGCAATGTGGTTGGATGGAAAATATTAACAAGATAAAGGTCACCTTTTTGCATAGTTTTTCCTTTTGAGTAGGCCAACTGTACTAGTGCTAATGACAAGAATTTGGTCAAAGGGCAATCAAATTATGATGGAAAGATAGAAGAAATAATAAAACTTGATTATATAAGTTTTTAAGTTATCATATTTAGGTGTACTTGGTACCCTTCTATTGATAACATATTTTTAGAATGGAAAATGAAAGTGGATTCTACTTAGTTAAATTTTTTAGAGCATTACATAAGGGGAAAGATCCATATGTGTTTCCTCAACATTGTGATCATGCATTAATTTGTGTAATTTTTCAAATGCATGTCTTCTCCTTTTTCATGCACATATTTTCCATATGAAGTTCTTATTTTTCATGAATTAATTTTTTGAACTATTTTTATCTAAGTCTTCTTCTATCTTGATATATAAAAAGAAGGTAATTAGAAGTTTGTATTGCATTATTGATGACAAAAATGTTGTAACATGAGCATCATTAGGAACAAGTGATGTTGTTGATAGAGATGATGAACATAAATCTAGTGAAAAACATGAAACTGTTGATGATAAATAAGATCTTCATATTGATCTATCTGTTGAAGTTGAAAATCACGATGATCAACTTGGTGAATCTGATTTTGAAGAAGATGACATTAATGAACTTCATGAAGCTTCGATAATGAAGATGATGATGAAATGAATATACCAATAGGTAGATATTTGGACAATGAATGGATACTACCATAACTACATATGTATAGAGAGAAATAAGGGAATTTATTTTTGACTATAAATCCAAGTCATGTAACCAATGAGGAGTCAAGAAGATCAAAATGAATAGTTGAAATATTCATAAGCCTATTTCATGATATGCTAATTTGTTAATTCTGAAATTTTTATTGGGCTATCAATGTCCCATTATATATTTTAAATTTTACTTGATGTATGTTGTGTAAATCCATGTTTGTTAATATATTAATATAAATATAATATTATATAATTTAATATTTATAATATAATGTAATATATATATACACATTAGAGAGTATACAACATATATTTGTATATATCATATTATATATTGTGTATAATGTGTATATATACTAATATTTAAATATATAAGTATGCATAGATAATAAACACATGAATTTAATTATTTACATTAATAATATATCTATTATAATATAATATATTAAATTATTATTACTTTATACATTATAAATTTTATTATTAACATGTTTTATAAAAACATGATAGTGGTGCAACAATGGCACAAACGTGATGTAAATTTATGTCATATTTGCACCATGTTACAACCTAAAATAAAAAATAAAAAAATGTCCGAATAAAAAATATAAACCGAGTTTATTTTCATTCATTTGGAGAGTGACTAGGGGCAAAAGGATCACGAGTTGAGGCAAAAACTGTCGAGAGGAGATAATGAGAGTATTGAGAAGATAAATTCAAGAGTAGAAAAGAATAATGACACAAATAAGTATATGATGTGGGAAATAAATAACTCAAATCTACTTTATGGACCCAATAGTAAAAGGGGAAGACAAAGAGGAAGAAGATGTGTCAAGGCGAAAAAATTGTCGGGAGGAGATAATGACAATATTAAGAAGATAAATTCAAGAGTAGAAAATAATAATGACACAACTAAGTAGATGATGTGGGAAAAAAATAACTCAAATCTACTCTATGGACCTAATAGCAAAAAAGGAAGACAAAGAGGAAGAATATGTGGCACCTATTGAAAGAAAACCGAGAAAAAGGTATTCTAATTTTTATTTAAATAATATAATTTTTATTGTACTTTTTAGTAATTGAAATATAAATAAGAAACCATAGGGTAAATTACATACCATAAAATAATAAACCCTCTTGTAAATTTTAGGAACCCTAAAATAAAAACCTAGAAGAATTTATGTCAAATTTATAAGAATTTATGTTATAATCCCCAACACTTCCTTATATTAATCAACTATGTGTACATTGAATCCTATTATTTCTATAACCATGGCTCAATTAACATGCCTCCTCAATATATGTATTCCTTAATGAATTTTTTATTTATTTTCTTATTACAACCCTAAAAATTTTGATAGCTAGAAATCACATGGATTTGAAGTTATGTAAGAAGGGATGCAAATGTGAATTTACTTTAGAAATTTTTGTTGGTGTGAGACCCCTTACTAGTGAAGGTATAACACATTTCACTTTGTTATAGTGACAACCTATGTCTCTAGACTACTTCACATAACATTACCTACAAGAACATATTCCTTTTTTAAAGTGATGGAACCACATTTCATCTCACAAAACAATTTGATTTACAATAATATTGAAGAAAAAATTATCTTCTGTGTGAAATCAACACAAACATGAAGGTTCTTGACAACGCCAAAAATTATCTGAGGGTGTATGTTTAACAATCCAAATGCAAGTGAAAAACAATCACTGCTGTGGAAAAGGAATACTTGTTTCCCTCTCCTTGTCCACATCACTCAATACATGTTTTGAATCTAAAAATATCATACTACCTTTTTTTGGTGTGATTTGTCTCCTATAGAAAATCAACCACCATTTTATGGAATTTAATCCAATTACATCCACTGCATCCAAGTATCTTTTAAATTCCTATATCCTTCATCAATCTCCTTACCATTTGAACCTCACCCCATAATGTGTACATATGCATAGATGTTTATATAATAACATAAGTTACAAAATCCCATTGCATTTATGTAAAGATATCCAAGGCTATTTCAAATAACCCATTTTTATATACCTTGTAGCCATAGTGAGATTAGGTGTTCCACAATTGCAGAAGTTTATTGCAGTGGTTTTGGCCTCATGTGTAGCCATTGATGGCAGAGGAGTATTGATATCCTATAGGATGCATGAGATATGTATGAGTATTGAGTAGCATGGGACTCAGTATGCTTGGATTCATTGTGTGTTGGCTCATTTGTATTGAGATTTGTACAAATTTATATAGGAGAATCATGGCGGTGGGATTGGTGCTAATTCGTTATTGCGTGTGTGGGCATATGATCACATTTATGTAGTGAGACCATTGAGTGGTCCATGAGTAGATTGGGCTCGACCCAAGATTTTTTCATTTAAATGGGTTGGTTCGAGGATTCGTGAGTTTGAAACTACGACTTATAGGTAGATTTTGGATAAGATGGGGCCTAGTGTTGTGATTTAGATGACATATATGGAACATGGGGGTGGGTCAAGGATCTTGTGGAGCTATGATGTATTTAGCATACTATGTGGTTAGAAGAATTTTTTTGGGAGTGGCTGATATCTTTTAGTATGAACAAGTGTCATGAAAGTTTGTCGAACACAAGATTTTCCTCCATATCCATATGTATGGTATAGATCCATACGAGCGGCGAGGAGAGCATGGGTGAGGCCATGTCATATAGGGTCCTAGTTACACCCGCTAGGTGCAAATGAGGCATATGTAGAGATAGTGCATGTGCAAGTAGATGATGTGGGATGTACCCCAATTTATATGCGATTGTGGGAGGAGCATCGATGGGTTCTATTATTTCTAGTGGTGGTAGATGTGGCAGGGGATATACTAGGTGGTCATGTAGGAGGAGGAAAAGTAGTAGGAGGGTTGCCACCTACCCCTAAGGAGGATGTAGTAGCGGTATTGGTTATACAAAGTAAGTATAAGTGATTTTTACTGTTTGTAATTGATGTGTTTTTTCATATTTTTGATGATGATGTATTAATATAAGTCATGTGTTATAGGTGATGATTATTGGAGGTTGATTATGGATAATTTGACACACATGTTAACTCACAACATGCCCCCATATTTCGTTGTAGGGGGATTTTGAGAGAGTAGACCAAATTTTCGGGGAATGTATATATTTTTTTGATCCCGTGGTAGTGACAACATATACATGTAAAGTGTTGCAATTAGAACAAGATGAGACTAGGATGGAGCTAGCGAGTTGAGAGAGGACGTTGGAGGTGATGGCCTAGATCAAAACATGTTTGATAGATACATGGAGCTCTAGGTAAAATATGTAGATGTGGTAGCCAAGGCAACGTCACTATGGACCTAGGTAGAGGAATAGCGGTCAAAAACATAGAGGTAGAGATCTAGTGGTAAGGATTCAAGTTCAAGAGCTCCAATAATATCCTCTAGTAGTAGCGCCACTTGAGGATGATGTATGATATATGTTGTAGTGGGTATTGCCCCTTGATTTTGTATTATGAAACTTTCAAGAGATGTATATATGATGAGATCATTTTTGATATGATGATGTGTACTTGTGTTTGTTATATGAGTTGTTGATTATCTAATTTGATTTAATAAGATATGTTGTTATAATAGTGATGATGTAACTGTAGATATTGATGTTGTAGAGTAGAGTATATGTGTTGATAGTATAATAGATAAGAGAATGATAATAGGCATGTATTGTAAGATGATTGTTGAATAGGGCCTATAGTAAAAGTGTTAACAATGGTAAAGAGAACAAAGGAAGAATAGACCTCATGAAGTGAGAGAAATAGTGGCATACATGTAAATAATAGGCATGAAATAATGTATCACTAGATAACATATAACATCTAGCTAGAGATAAGATGACAAATACACACAAATAGCTTAAATGAAACATTGTCATGAGCATATACACCCAAAGACAAACTCAAATTTATCACAAGTAACACCAAGAGGATGTGAATCATATAATGGCAAGTGGTGCTCCTTTGGGACCCACTTAGGTATAGGGTGTATGAAAAGTGGAGGAAGCAGATCATGCGTAGTCAAATCCAAGGGAGGAGGAGACAAAATGACCTTAGGAGGATGAGAGGTAGTCAAAGTAACAAATGTTGATGTGCGGAATCATGGCACATGAGATTGTGATCTATCATCATGACATGTGTGAAAATTAATACATCCTTGGCCTTAAGAAAATGAATCCTATCATGGAGTGTATAACAATCATTATCTTTATGACTATTGATCATATAGGAATTACAAAATGACAAGTTATGATTACGTAATAACCGATGAGGAGGATTATGCTCATTAGAGGGTAGCCTAATCAACCTCTCCTCCAAAATATCATGAGGCCTAGTAGAATGTGAGAAGTACAATGGATCTCACTTAGGAGGGGGATTGGAACATGGTGGAGGTCTATGAAAATGTGGTGGATGATCATGAGTATGTCTAGTATGGGATGGAGAACGTAAAGGTGGTGCAATAGGAGGAAGGGAAGATGTAGTAGGTGGAGGAGCAGAAAAATAACGGTAACATGTGAAAAAAATGTTCATTAAACATCTCTTGTTCTAAAGATATAACCTTAAATAAAATAAGTGTGAAATATTCACATGTATCATATAATAATTTTTCTTTCAAAGGAATAATCAAGCCACAACAAAAGATATATTGAATTTCTAGATCAATGGGTTGATAAAGTAAATGATGCATACATGATTTGGAATGCATGATATAATCATTAACATGTTCATTCTTTCCTTGATTCAAAGAACATAAACGCTCAAATGTAACTTTAGGACCATTATTAGAAATAAAACATCTAAGAAATACTAATAGATCCACTAGGAAAATTATGAAACTAATGAGAAGCAATATCAGTAATATTACTAGGAAATGATTTTAGAAGTAATATATCATTAGAATTTGAAGCCATAGCTAATCTAAAATCCTTAAGATGCATATAATGGTTATTCATTCCATCAAAAATTTTAAACATAGGTTGTCCAAAATTACACCCCTTATAATTTTGAACATCAAAGGGACTTAACCATATTTTTCTCTAGAAAATCCACAAGAGACTAATTTAGTTTACCGTAGAATGTAGGAACACAGTGTTCCATGGGTTCTCCTAACCCACAGAGCAAGGGAATCAATAGTTGGAGACTTAGGTGAAAATTGGAAAAAATTAGTGTTGTGCAAGTATCTTCTTAACATTTTACAACACCGAGGAAATAAATATCGAGCATGTGAATTCAGATAGAGCACTATAGAATTTCTTGGTTGTGGTAAATTGAATAAATCAGCTAGGTTCAAAAGCCATAGAACACTAACTTGGTGTTCCACATGTTTTCTCAAACCTGTGGAATGAAATAAAATAGCCTTAAGGATAAAATTCATGGATTGAAGAGTTATACCCTTGCGGGTGCTATGAAGTACTTATAATCATCAAGGGAGAAAGTTGTGAAGGTCCACGGAAGAGGAAAATTTGAAATACCATGATGAAAGACACAAGACATAGCAAAAGTTGTGGAAAGTTACAAATCCATGCCAAAATTCAAACCAAGGATCCAACCACCCCAACCACTAGAATTTAATGAAGTATGACACCATCCTGTGCGCGATGGCGTGCGATAGAATCAAAGGTTGTGTTGTGGTTTTTGGTTGAAATTGGGGGCATCCATGCTTGTATTACAAGAAAACTCTAAAATAATTCATGGTGCCCATGCTCATTCAACACGTCTTCAGGGGACGGATTCCAGCTCGACGTTCCTTTCTCCTCTCTCTTCCTTCTCTTTCTTCATTCCATGAATTGTATAAATACAAGTGCTTGCACACTTTGTAAGGGTTCTTCTCCTTTTTCCTTCCTTAGCATATTTTTGATATCTTCTCTATGAAACTCAAAAATTATGTTTTCGACCTATGTAACTCACGAATGGTGATTTTATTTCCTTGAATTCGTATGTAAGATATGGAGAATTGAATAATGCAAGTTTGGTTTATCTCTTTCCTTCAAATACGTAGTGTTTGATGTGAATATTTCACCTTCTTGCATATTTCATATTCTTTTATTTTTCTGCATCTGAACTACATGCATTTTTACAACCCTAGCCTCATGCTTTTACATCTCTGTCATCTAGATTTGGGGAAGTTCCACCTCCTTTTTGGTGTTATCACCGCACCTTAGCTTAATATTTACCTTTCTTGCATATCTCTCCTAGTCTCTTGGAATTGTTAGAGTAGGAATTAGTTATAGGAGTAGTTTTAGCATTCAAGGTAGGTTTTGGTATGTGGGTTTTCTAAATATATGCAATGAGGAAGTCATCCTTCTCTAGAGGTTTATCTCAAGTTGCAAGTCCCACAATGAAGAAGCCAATCCTATGTTGCCTCAAACTATTAGATGTTTTTATTTAGGTTCGGGTGTAATTTTGAGTACCAATAGGTTTGGCATGCCCAATGGGACAACTTTGAAAATTTTTACCTTATTATTACTAATTTTTTATGTGTGACTTAGTGATTTTAGCCTTTTGAGGTAGTTCTTCAACACATCTAGGGACCGTCGGGTCAATATTCTAGTTTTAAGTAGCTCAGTTCTCATTTTCATGAGAAGAATACAAATAAGGAAAAGTACAACAAGTAGCGAGTCTTTTGAGTTTTTACAATTGTCACCAAAGAGAAGAAAAAGAGGCAAATCAGTTTATAGATCACCAACTCCTCCCAATAAAACTATTTTTACTCCTCCTGGTAGGCTTTTCTTGTTTTCCTCTAGAGTCCTAAGACCCATTCCATTTATGACATAACAAATAAATTTTCCCTTCACCAGCTTTTAGTGGTGGTAGTCACTTAGCACTAAACACTCAACATGATAAACTATTGTCTTCCTTTAAAAGTATCCCTTCCTCTACAGGTGAAAACCTTACTACTCTAGCTGATCATATTCAATATGTGGCTAATGTGTGTTCAATTCATCTAGTTATAGAAGATGATGTTGTAATTAGGCTTCTTGATTCTTCACTTAAAGGTAAATCACTTCAATGGTATAAAAGCTTGAGACCTACTTCCATTCATAATTGGGATGATATGGGCACCGATTTTTGTTAATAATTTGAGGAGAAAGAAGATAACATATCCTTGCTATAGAAACTTACAACAATTAAGTGAGCTCCAAATGAGCATGTGGTGGACTTCAACTTCAAATTCCATTGAATATGGGATATAATTCTAGTGTTATTAAGACCAACTCCACAAGGTGCATTCTTATACTTTCTTAGCGCTTTGAATTTTGATATAGGAGTAAGTATTTAGTCTATGGGTGTTATCAAACTACCAAATGATTATGCAATAGCCATTAGGGCTGAAAATTATCTAGTTAAAGTAGGTGAATTATCCCTAAATTGTATATGCCCATCTTCCTTGAATTACACATGATACCCAACCCTCTATTTCTCATATTCCTCAACCATTTTCTTTATATTTTTATTCCACATCTGCTTCTCTATCAAACATGATGAGATTGAAAGTATTAGTGTACAACTTAAAAAATTAACAAATGAGATTGTATTAGACACAAAAATTTGGTATCTTTACCATCCATCCTGCGTTTGCTCTCTTTTCCCTATGATCACCCATTCAAATTTCATCTTCCCTCCTAAATTTAATTCATCTCATTAATCACAATTTTCCCACCTTTTCTCCTATAATATCCATCTTATTATCATTCCATCTATGCTAATTATTCTTAATTATCTCTAATCCTCATCTCATTATTTTATTCTCCCTAAATCATTCCTAATCACCCTTAATCATCCCTAATCCTCATTTAATTTGTTTTATCCTCCCTAAATCCTCAATTTTACTCTTTCTAGGCCATAATTTAATATTTTTACCCACTCATGGCCTTTATTTACTCATTTAAACCATCCACCTACCCATTTATCTTCCCCATGCAACCTATCTCATTCATGTTCATCTAAACCCTAATCTCGCTTCCTACAGGCTTGTTGTTTCGAGATCATCATCTTCCCACTATCCAAATGGATGGCTCCCCATAGTCGGTAGTGACCCATCTAGGTCGCCGTTAACCCTATAAATCCATCTTTTCCCCCTCCTTATTCAATGATGTACTTTTGAGATTTTATGAGCTCTTGCGATCTTGCCTTCATCTTGTAACCCCTTTTTACAGTTGCCAAGCCATTTGGAAGCCAAATTCGATATCTCATGTTCATTTTGAGATATTTGGACTCCTCTTGTTATTGCATACCTAGATCCATCATCATCACTCTTTTGCAGCCATCCTCATTGTGTTTACATGTTATGCAGTCATCCCAATGCTTTGTTATCGCATCCAAATCACCTTCCATCTTCATCTACAAGATGCCATTTTTCCCATTTCATTGGTCGTAATTCCAAATCATCCTCAGTTTTTGTCAACCCTTCCTGGTCTCCATTGACCCATCCCTCTATTCATGTTTTTTAGTTATCCTACCCCATCACTTGTTTGAACCCAATCACCCAACTTTCGAGATCCAGCATACTCTATCCTATCTACCATCCCGCATCCATTCTTCTAGCCTAGTCACCATCACCTCAATCTATTTTCATATAATTTACCATTTGTTTTCCTAATTTTATTACATACTTTTTATTTCTGCTCATTCTAGACTTTCTCCAAGTTTCATTGATTATCATAGTACATTATCAAACCTTCAAATCTAGCTACAAGAGGGCTTGCGAATCTTGTTCTTTTACATTTCATTCTCATCCAGCCCCAGTCACCATCAACCGATCATCTACAGCCTTGGGTCAGCATCAACCCCTATCAGGTTTGATTTATTTTGTCATATTTAGATCATATCTACTTTTATCATCTTAGATCCAACTTTTAGTTTCTATTTTATTTCAGGTTCTGCATAGACGCTACATCCAATTTATCAATATCCAATTCTTATCTTATCTTGTTTACAAGAGGGTTGACATCCATCCTAGGAAGCTCACACTTCTCGAGACCAAATTTTTTCGAGAAACCCTCCATATATCTACTAATCCATTTTTCTTCTTAGTCTTCTTTGTTGTGTAGGTCACTTAGCTCACAGTGAAGAGGAGTTCATATTGCACCCGTATCCATCCATATCATCCCAAGGTACCATAAACCCTTCATATTTGGAGTTACTTATTTCCTTTATTACTAGTTCACTAATCGAACAAGAATGAAGAAACTTGGTCAACATTCTAGCATGCCTAGTGGGACCCACCCTTTCTAGGTGACTCTTGTTATTTTCTTTCATTTTTATTTTATTTATTCCATTTCCACTAAGCTTGTAGGGAAGAATGTACATTCTTGCTTTCTCACTCATGTTGCATTGTGGACTATGTTGGTGCTTGAAATGATCTCATCCCTTTCTCTTGAACATGCCTTTAAAAATTTCTAAGTTTTTGGTTTGCCCATATGAAAATTCTAGTTAAAATGTTACAGTCATGATTAAATCCATTTGAAATCCCTTGTTTATGTTGTTATTCCTCTTTTTCGGTTGAGGATCATGTTAGACGTGTTATTTTTGAAGATCCATGTAAAAATTTGATCGTGAATCGGTTTTGAACCATGAAAAATGCCTTTGTATACCATTCCCTGGTCGTGTTGTAATTTTCATGTTTATCTCTCGTATCTCAATGATACGTGGTGTTTTATAGTTGATTGTGTCATGGCGGATATAAGTTACAAAGTTACAACAATCGTATAATATTAAAACTTTGATAACTTGGCCCCGAGGCCCTACAAATATTCCTTTGAATATTTGCAATTAAAAATTGCAAAATAAAAATTGATTCCACCTCTAAGGAGATACGTATGTCACAAGTTGGTTGAATGTGGGGGATTGGGCCCTAATTATATTTCTTGACACTAAGGTGATAAAGTATAAAATCAAATAATCTCTCAAGACCCGCCATGAGACACGTGGCACTTTCTCATGTAAAGTGCAAAGAAGCAGTCATCGAGAGAAAGTTGGTAACTTTGAGTTCAATAGGAAAGAGAACAAATAATCGAAAATAACCCACACTCTCACACATGCTAGGATGCAACCACATGTTAAACTCGAGATGGAAGTCAAGGGCATGCGATCGGGTTAAATAGCTAAACATGTATGTGTTTAAAACACGATGTAAAAATGCAAAAATTTCCCCAAGCCCACATTGCATAAGGATATTCCATGTGGACAAATCATATTTAAAATTGGGAAAAGTGAAATGGAGGGCCATGATGCAATGCATTAATGACTTCCGCCATTAATGTGTTTTCACAAAATCAAGGAGGAATTTTGAAGTCTTCGAACGCATTGATATTTTTGTTATCATTTGTTGAGATCTGGACACCATTATTAGTAGAATTTCTTGAGGAACAACGTGAAATCAGTCGCAGAACATGAATAGAGAACTAGATATTGAAAAGCCTTCAAACCAGAGCCGAATTACATGGATATTCACCAAAAATTGGTAAGAACTAAGATACTCCCACTCTTATTCATTTGTAAGGAAATTTGAAGTAAAACTAGGGCATTAAGGATGAAGACCATGTCATCGGGTTTTCTGTTACTTCCAAAATCACTAGTAATCTAGATAAAATCACGGATACAAATTTGATGAAAGCCAACCTAGATGAATTCTTACAAAGAGTCAATTGCCCTAAAAAGAGGGAATTAATTGAAGTGATTCAAGCTAGTAATATTGCTTTAGCTAGTACTATTTCACCCTTAGTACACTACCCGGAATTGGTAAGACTATATGCCATGAATTATGATCTAGAGAAGAGGGAAGTACTGGATGGAAGTGGTGAAGCGTATTAACTTTGACACTCATAGCCATTAGGATAATGCTAAAATTACCTGTGATTAGAAATCCAATAACCTTGGGTATCGACTTAGCCCTACAAGATTATGAAGGTAAGAAAAAGGAATATTCCCAGCTTATAAATACCAAATGGATTTTAATGGAGAAGAAAGCAACCACTCGAATCCCTAAAAGACTTGTTACAAAACAATTCATTGAGGAATAATAAGATGTGATTGTATTGTTAAGTTGAATGGCTGGATTAGAAACAATGAATGAATTCAAGGAGTGGATGTGCACCTATATGCGGATAGTTATAGAGAATAAGGGGAATATTTTCTGGGCAACCTTCATTACGAGCACTTCATGACCACATGATAGCACTAGCAGTAAAAATGGAGATGAGTAGCTCGGAGAATTGGAATTTTACATGATGACCTACTTGATTTATAATATTATAGGCCATAGGTGGTTCCCTGGCCTTGTGCCACGTGATGACTTTAAAAAATTCCAAATGCATAAGATCTTCCCTCAATTACAGTTGGGTAATTGGAAAGAGAATGTGAGATTGGTTAATGATGCCTTATTTTCACCAATTATACTTATTCAGGCGAATGGGAACAATACAAGATTTCTAAGGAGGCTAGATAAGTAATCATGGAGTATGGATGTTATTTCATTCAATATAGGAAGTTTACATACATCAGGGTTAGTGGATTTGAAGGCCAACCATGTAAGCTCCTAGATATTTAGATGAAAAAATGGCCTTGTGTGAATTGGCAAGACAATTGACACCAGTTCACAAACTAATTGTTGGAAAACACAAGACAAACATCAAGTTCCCCATCAAGATTGGAAGGTACTCTTGCCCTTTAATTATAAAGGCTAGATTAATGGAAGATGAGATGAAAAGTTTTGAGATGGAAAGGTTTAAGGCAAGGACAAATTATAATATCAGGTGGGTATTTAACAATCTTGCAAACACTTTTGAACATGAGCCTCAATTTGAAGATTATTGGATGAATTATAGAGATGAGGATGAGGTTGGGCTAAGAGACTTCTTTAGAATGACCCTCTCCCAAATTATAGACTTTAAGATTGTTGTTATCCCCGAGGAAATCATGGATGATCCACATACTGTGAGTCAATACTATCTTGATCAAAAGGTGGAGGGACAACCAATGATCCCCTTGAATTTGAATGAAGAGGATTCAGATGACTCGTATGCCCGAATAGCATATGTAGTGAGAAGAACATTGAAATGGATGGCATAGAAAAAAATTGATTTATCAATTCAAAGCACAAGAGTTCTTAATAAGTTTAAGGATTTGGGAAAATTGAAATATGACCTTCCTCCCTTGAAAGAATGAGATGGCAGAATGAATCCCTTTGGAGGAAAATTTCCTCAATTTCCTTCAAAAAGACTTACTTGAGGATTTGTAGATAAATGGAATTTCGCTACTGGGGATCAATACTTCTATGTTTTCTCTAAAGCATAAAAACTGAAGAAATGCTCCTAAAATCAATGTAAAATGCTACTATCACTTTTGTAGTTCCACTAAAATCAAAAGGAAAGGGTATGGCTACTCATATGACTCCTCCAGATGTTTTTCCAAAACCCCAAAGTGTTAATAAGTTAATGAGCGAGGCCATAACAAGTGGTCATGTACAACCTAAGCCACATGGTGAAGAAAAGAGAGTAGCACTAGACCTTAAGAAGTTTGAAAGGGCACACAAGAGACAAAAAATTGTGTATGAGCTAATCCTAGTAAGAGAAGGTTCTCATACACACAAGAAACATAAGAATAAGGATGTAGTGATTGATCCCCCAGAACATGAAAGAACTGATGTTTCCCAAGTACAACATGTAGCATCAATGCCTTTATTTTCATCTTTGTCTTTAGAGGGAGTGATAATTGGGAGCACTCAAGAACAAACAATTCAAGGTAATGTCTTATCTGATCTAGTAGATAGTGATGTCGAATCAAGGTTAAAGTGTCGAAAGTGTACCTTCATTTGAACAATTGCAAGAGTCAACAAAGAGTCAGGTAGAGATAGTGGATGTTGATATTGGTGAGGAGTTTTCCACATTAAATACATTTGACATATTTATTTATGAAACAATAGCAAATAATGTAAGTGGTATTCAAATGAGTGAATAAGTAGAAAAAACTACTCATGTGCCAACTACTGAAATTAAGGTTCAGTCATCAAAAATGTTTTCTATAGACCAAGCAGTTACAAAATCAAACAAACTATAAGTACCTAGTGGAAAGAGTGCAGACAACAGAGGTGTTAATTGAGAAAAATCCTTCCCATGAAGTCAAGGTCACTAAGGATAATAAACCATCTCAAACAAGGAGGTCTGCAGATGAAAATATAGAAGAGGTTGGACAAGATGTAACTATTGAGGATAAGATTGTTGATAGTGTGGATGTACAAGATTTGGGTAAAGTTAAGGAACCAATAATTGAAATCCAACCCACCATGTTTCAACATGAGGTTTCAACAGAACAAAAAGAGGATAATGTGTCAGTTCAATAACCTCCAAAAGAGTTGGAAATCATGGAAGGAAAGGGAATTCCTGCAAGAGAAGTATCAAATCAAGAAACTCCCAAGGAAAAGGATAAGGTTAAGATTGCACACTAAAAAAATAAAGAAAGAACAAATTGTAATCACTGATGTAATTTTGAAGGAGACTGGCCAACCCCAAACTCAAGATCAAGAAGGAAAAAAATTAGGGGAAGTGCTAGTACAAAGTGAGAAAAAGAGATAACTGTGGGAGATGAACAGGAAAAATAGGTAGAATCATCGGTCCAAGAGGTACAAGAGGTGTCCAATCAGTTGGTGATTTTCCCCAAGAAATCCCAACAAGAATTACAAGAAATAAAATTTGGGACCACTCTTACAAAAGGATGGATAGGAGAGCTGATCTCAAAAGAAGAAGAGGAAATTTTCCTTGTGAAGGATATAGATCTCACAACTCTATCTTTTCCAAAACCAGTAAGAACCTCCAAAATGGCTAGAGTTATCACAAAAACTCATACTGATCCATTGGGATCTAAAACTTTAGAAGTGGCAATCCCTCACGAGGGAAAGAAAAGAGAAAATATAACAACCAGTGATTATAATGTCCAATTTATTCCCTTAGGAAATCCTTCAAGAGACCAATTGAAACAGTAGTATCATAAGTAACAAGTGACTTGTTATAAATGGTGGATGAGGATAGGATAACTAAGAAACAATTGAAAGAACAAGTCAAAGCTTTGAGTTCTAGTCTGCAACAATTAATTGGGAAGTCTAGTCAAACCTAAGCAATTACCTTTTCCAATACCCCTAAGGAATGGAAAATATTGACAAGGCTATTAAGAAAGTTCAGCTATGAATACATGGGTTGAGAATTTGAAAAAGGGAAATTAAACAATTGAATAAGCCATGAAAAATTATGAAGAGCTCAAGTATAGGCTTAATGAAATTGATGACCTAATTAAGCAAAGTGTGATAATGAAATCTTATATTTTGAAGGATTTTTCCCAAGAAAAATGTATAACTCAACTCAGTGATGAGTTGGTTGAAAAAGAAGGGATTGTGCCTCAGGAATTCAAGGGAACTCAACATGTTATGGAGGAGTAAGCAAGTATCAGGGTGGAAGTTTTGAATGGAATCAAAGAAAAGATAGAGCCAAAAGGAAATGGATTGATGATACCTTAGATGCTATTGATCTTAAAATTGAAGGTATAGTTTTTGAAAAATCCAAGAGAATCTATGGTGATCTAAAGGCTAACTTTTTATTTAGTTCTTTTGAAAAAGAATTCAGAAAGATGAATTTTCCTATGAAGTTATTAAAGCAATGAGGAAAATGGAGACTAGAATTGTAGAGTTAAGAGCGACGACATTGGAATACAAGCAGAAAATGGGCCTCTATGTGAATGCAATAGCAAGACAAACATTGATTTTCTAATACCATATACGGCCAAATAAAGAAAAAATAAATGATCCCTTTTAAGGTATGATGCATATGTGGCAAGGCTACTAAAAGAAGAAGAATCAGAGAAGAAGTTGAAGAAGAAAAGGATGCAGACATGAAAGATGATGAACAAGCTTAGGCTTTTCATTCTTAAAACTTTATCTTCTTTTCATATTTCATTTGTAACTGATGTTTCATTTGATACTATTGCTTCATGAAGGATGAATAGTACTTTTAAAAACTTGTTATTCTCTTATATAGATTGTAATTTGATATAATGCATTAGATTTTTATATTGCTTGGATGAAATTTTATGTCCATTATAAAAGCATATAAACTAATGAGATGTTTGTAATTTCTGTATTTTGAAAAAGAAAAAATGGGGATTTATAGGGGCCCAACCCATGAAAAGAAAGATTACATATATCCTCAAGAGTATCACATAAAAGGGACAATAACAAAAAACTTTAGGCATCCAATACCACAAACACCTTTACAAAATCCTCCCTATAAAGAGGAAGTTTCTTCACTATTTTTTTTTCATAAGCCCTTGTTCATATGTCCCTAGTGCCATTTGATAAAAAATAATGTCTCCTGCCGAGATGTGAGACATTCCCATTGACAAAATTTCATCCATACTAGACAAGGGACTATCTAATAGATTAAACAATTCTGACCGCTTCTTGTAAGAAGAGACCCATTCACTCATATCCAAACCACCTTTATTAAATTCCATTTTCCCTCTGGTTTTAGTAGAAGAAGTTTGTTGAGAAGCTTAAACTGGAAGTGTAACCACAATTGAGCCTGGAAAAAATAGAGTAAAAGGCATGGAGGTGGTAATTGGAGAAGAAGGCATGGAGGTTGTAATTGGAGCAAAAGGCCCAGATCTAGACTCACCCTTATGTTTTTTCACAAAATAAAATGATGGTTCAAGAGCTGGAGTGGGTGTACTCACTGGTTATTTTGCCTCCAATACTAAAACATGTTTCTCCAATGCATTCAATTGGTGATAGAGGGAAGGTACTTGTGTCCAACGAAATCTTTCCATCAAGAACATATGACTCTAGAGGTATTTCTTTCACAAAAAATTCCTCATTGCAAATGAATGGGCATACATGTTTGTCAATACTTGATACGTTAGGCTTGCTCACAAGCCAAAATTTCCTCAATGACTTGGGAGTTATCTGAAGTTTAAGCCTGAATAAGTTAAAGTGCATCATCTTAAAGATAGAGAACATAGGAATTATCTTGACAAGTCTCCTAACTAATGTAGCTCAAACAATTGGAGGTGTTAAGGGCCCAATGTAATCCTCAAGGTCAGTAATTTAAAAAATCATCCTCACAAACACTTCATCTAGACCTGATAAATCAAAGATGGAATACAATTCTTCATGGGATATTTCTTTCAAACTAGATGCTACTGGTTCCCCCACCATGATACAAATGAATTTCTTCAAAGTTCCTATACGTAAAAGAAGAAAGTATGAAATGATGAAGTAAATGGTGCATTTTTATAGGAAATTCAAGGCATGCTAGCTAAGCTAAGCTAGGTGAAATCATGGTAAAATTACTTCAAAGATCCCAATAAGATATCTACATAAGGAAAATAAAGGTTAAATGAATTGGCATTTGAGAATAAAATGGTGATTGATCTGATTTGACAAGAACCATGTGTGATAACTAACCCAAAAAGGCATGAAAATAAATACACAACATCCAAGACAAATTATTAAAAAAATGAGAGCATCTATCAAATCAAATCACCTAGAGGTGCTTGAAAATCATCAAAAGTGGATATCCAATCACCAAGTGAAAAATAATAATTAAATAAATGGCCAAAAGTGATGACATGGCATCCCAATCATATGTAAACAGAGAAAAAAACATGAAAGGCTTGTATTTCTCACACCTGACAACATTTGACAAGGCATATTCATGAGAATAACATAGACTAAATTATATGTTGTAGAGGGGAATATTCCCTTGAAGATTCATTTTGGGGGATTTGGAAAGCAAATGAGTGAATAAAATTGTATAAATGCAATGAGAATACTCTCACAGAAAGGGGGTTAAATTTTCTAAAATTTTAGAAGAGAAAGGAAAACTGAGAGAAAATCAATTTCCCAAGAACTCATATGAGAAACCTGTTATTTTCTTTGAGCCTTCAAATTAGATCATGTCAAGATGGTTACAAGTGTACAACCATTGACAAGCACTAAGACTGTAGATCTACTTTCCCTTGCTTTGATAAATTTTATGAGCCTTGAATTAATTGTGTTAATCATGAGCATTGTTGTATCTATTGTCAAGATGAAATACTTTAAAATAGTTATTCATGCTCCCATTGCAATCTTATTTTAGAGATCCTTTAAGTCACAAAAATTTTATCATTCTTGTAACATTCTAGAAATTGCAATTGCACTATTGAGAAGAGATTTCATTTCATTTGTGTAATAAACAATTTTAAAGTCATTATGTCTCCACTTTGTTAAATGTTGCTTGTAAGCCTTTGAGTGTATCTTAGGCATGATAAATTGTGAATCTTTGATGTTTTATTAAGTCTTCAGCATGAGATTTTGTGTTTGAATCCTTAAAGATTGTGTGAAATTGTGCATTCTTGGGCTTCCATGAGTGTACATCTTCTAGTTGAAGGTTCATTATGAGATATTTGAGGTGTATTTGTCTTGCACTTGGTAGATCTCCCAACATTTGTTAAAAGTTCCTTGAAATCTGGTATAATCAACTTTATCATGCTTAATTCCCCAATCAAATACAACCAAAACCAACTAATCCTACTAGAACTACCCATGCTTACCTTTTTAAAGCCAAAATTATGTAAAAGCAAACTAGTTCCATATTGTCTTTAGTAGTCTGAGCTTTTTAAAGAAGACATTTGCACTGTCTAGAAGTGATAACTCATGAGAGTTAGCCTTTTTTGAATTGACCATGTCTTCCCAGAGTTTTTTTTCAATTACTTTACAAAGGAGTGCCAAATATTGTTGATACATCCACCCCACTCACAAATACAAACTACCAAACAGGTCCTCTCACCTTGGCTAAAGTAGGAGGGTAGGTCATACCCTCAACACGGTGCTACTTGAATCCTCCGAGATCGAGTGATAAAGAGATGATGAGATCCTTCCCCAGCTACAAAATGACACAAATCTAGATCCATAATCCTCTAGGAATCATTCTCATCCTGTTGATGCTGCTTTGCCACAAAGAGAGTACCAATTTGGGTACCAGTGAGATTGATTGGATTTTCCTTTGCTTGCTTATTTTCTTTGAAGATAAGATAAAAAGGAAAAGAGTATTCCATGTTTTTATTCCCCATTTTTTCTTTATCACATTGCATCATTTTTTTGTTGTCCTCATCGAATGCTCACATTTCTCTTTAGATCTAAAAAATAACCCTTGTCATTCTTGGTTAGAAATCTAGTTTAACTAGGGGTTTAACATGTTGCATTCACTCCATCATACACAACCAAACACACGAACCAACTTACACATCTAAACAATCCTTAATAGGTGGAACTATTGGGATTTCATTACCCAATTGGAAAGTCATCATGGTGCTCTAACTGCGTTATAAACTCTATACAGATTCTGGCCTCATGTAGCTTCAGGTATATTAAGGACTCCATAACCAAAAGCACCTGAAACCATCCATATATTATTTTTTCCTAGGTACCCCTCAATCCCTTTTTCTTTTCTTTTCACATCTTAAGATAAAGAAAAAAATTGTGTGACTTGCTTGCTTTAATCAAACATCAACATATTTTTATTTTGTTTCATGCCAGTTATTACAAGATCTCAAGCCAAGAAAATGGAATAAAAAATGACATCAAACAATACCTCAACCATCCAACAAACATCTGCACTTTCCATTCTTACCTCCACCCCTTTGGTCATTCCTATCATGGTTACTCAACACATTGTTACCATCCCACCTCTTCAGGAAACTCAATTGAACCAATCAAATTCTCATGTCAAGACCAATCCTTTCCTTCTCCACCATTCTATCCCATCTAGACCAACCACGCCTCCTTTAGCCACCTCTATTGATGTTTCTGGGCCTCCTCTCATCCCTCATGGGTCTACGTATTTTTAGGATCTTCTTGATGCAAATCTTTTCCCTCCATGACTACCTCCTTTGCAAAACCACCAACCTTCCCATTAATGGACCTCCCTTGCAACA
The DNA here is from genome assembly GCA_018340775.1 of Taxus wallichiana var. yunnanensis. NCBI lineage: Eukaryota > Viridiplantae > Streptophyta > Pinopsida > Cupressales > Taxaceae > Taxus > Taxus wallichiana. The sequence goes on from CM031244.1 coordinate 5,404,675, forward strand.
AATTTATGCCTACCATTCTAATTTAGAGTCCACCCAAGTTCTTACCTCCCAACTTTTCATTTTATTTCCTAGAGCCATGAGTGAGCTTGTTAGGGCCCAACATGAGTTTGATCCTAACCAACCATCTTCCTCCATTCCTCACAATCATCAAACTACCCAATTAGTGGTCCCCATCCCTCCTAATTTTCCTCATGTCAATACTACCATCCCTTCTTCTATTCCCATTACCTCATCTACCACCATCACTTCTCTACCTATTCAGTCATCTCAAGAATCATACTTGCTTCCTCCCATATCCGAACAACATCACACAACCTTACCCCTCATCTCTACTTCACATATCCATGCCAATGTAATCACCTCTCAACCTCAACCATCCAAATCAATGCAAACTTATCAACCACCTCCTCAAGGTGCTTATCAATACATACTTCCCACTCAACCAACTCAAGTCTCCCAACCACCTACTAATTACATCCTAACCAACCCCATAGAAAATCAATCAAACATTCCTATTTCACAACAACCAACCCAATCAAACCAATCTTACCATATCCCCATATCTCAACATCAAGCTTTATCCCAACCCATTCAATCACAACCACTTAATTATATTCCCTTTATCAACCACCTCCACCAACACCAACACATCCTCAAACATATCAAACATACCAAAAACCTAACCCATCCACCTCATATGCATCTCAAACTCATCCTTCAACATATCAACCATCTAACGATCCCTTACAAGCATTATTGAGTAGAATGGCTAACCTTGAAGCTGCAAACTTGGGATCTAAGACCACATTTTCATACGAAAAAATATGTAATGAACCCATTAACCCATCCGTCCCCATGAAACCATATCCTCCTCATTGGGAATTTCCAAAATTCTCTAAGTTCAATAGCAAGGAGGATCCACAAAAACATCTATGATCTTTTAAACATGCATGTTATCTTATCGCCCATGATCAAGATCTCATGCTTCGCACATTTCCCATGTCATTGGCTAGTCCCACATTAGATTGGTATAATAGTATCCCACAACACTCACTATTCACATTCACTCAACTGACACAATTATTTCTTGAACATTTCTCAATCAACATTGTACGTAAGATTACCATCACCAACATTTATGCCATTTGACAGTATGATGATGAATATATCGCAGTTTTTTTACATGATGGCACAACATCATTAACCAATTATCATTTCCCCTTCCACAAACTGAGCTTATTGAACTATTCTCATGTTCTTGTGTGAAGCACATCTCTTCAACTCTTCAAATTCAATATTTTCAAACCTTTGAAGAGGCATTCACTATGGCTCACAAACTTGAACTCTGCACCCTTGAGCAAGGCCACCTTAAGCTTAGATCAAACAAAAAAAAATTGAGTTCACCAAATCCTCCATGCATAATGATAAGTCCAAAAGTACCACCAACACCATCATGGTTAAATCCTCATCTGCTTCCATATCTACTTCACATATGGAGCCTCCACAAAGAGCTCCTAGACCGACCCCAACTATACCCCTCTCGGAGAATCTTACTGTTCCGTATTTGACAAATTGATGGTAGTTAACCTCATTAAAATTTCCCCAATTTGACCATATGATGAAACACATCCTAAACCGGCATGGTAGTGTGAAGAAAACTACTGCAAGTATCACCAAGTCCATGGCCATGACATTGAGAAGTGCCACACATTTAAAGAGCTTGTCAAAAAAATTATAGACTCTAGTGATCTTTAAGTAAAAATCCTAATACGCTACCCAATCACCCCTTGGATGTTTTTAAATGACCATTTCCTAATCATTCACCCAAAAATCAGACTCAACCTTCTACATCGTAGGCACCTAATGCCCACATCGTTAACACTATAAATCAAAGTCCAACACCACCAACTACAATTTTCATCTCAATACCTATTACATATATTACCATTTTGGATTATCCCCCTACAATCACAACTCCAACTATGACCACAACCACAAAACCCCCATTAGACTTAACCATGCCATCATCTACATCCTCATCCTTTCATCTCCTTTTTTTCACCCATAACAAATTCAACCCAAACCCAAACATTTACACCTATTTCCATTCTCAACAAAACTTCACCCACATCAACATTTGAAATTAAACCTACATCTACACCACCTCTTGAATCATCCACTATCCAAACTCCCATAATCAATACACCTACAACTAACACTTCCACCACATCTACAATTCCAATCACATCAACAACAAAAATCCTAAACCCAAGCCATCTTCCACACCTTTAGATATTGTTAAACACATCATGCAAAAAACCACTCCCACCTTCAATATTACAAACCTTACTACCAAGTCCTACCACCACAGATTCTCTAGCTAAATATGTCACTATTTATACCAAGGTTAAACCCTCACAATCGAAAATAAAAACCTTGGTATGCCCATCCAAAAGTCTCTTACACATCCGCATAAAATGTTAGACATTCCTTCTCCCAAGATGACTCCTCCTAAGAAACTTAGTGTCACATCACCATCCTTAGGAGTGTCTCCTTCCCTTTTAGGACCAACCCCATTATCAACAAGTCAATGCAACCTAAGCCTTCTTCCAAATCAAACACCCCTTTTAAACCATCAAAATCTTCTACCACTAAATATGAATCCAAATCATCCACATCACCACCAATAAAAAAAAACCATCTCCCTCTTCTTCTAAGCCCAAGACAAAATCAAAGGCTCTTATGAAACCACCTCAAACCAAATCATCCAAACCTTCATCCACTATTCTTGAAACCACTTCATCTTCCTTCCCCATGGGTATTACAAATAATGTTTCATCAATTGATCCAAGATTCCACAATCACTATCTCATCTATCAAACCATTTGATCCAAATTCCCCAAGACCTTCATGGTTTGATTCCAACCTCATTTGTGCATACCATCATGCACTAGGACATGACACGAAACACTGTAAGGCTCTCCAAACCATCATTCATAACCTTATCAATGATGATGACCTTCTTCTTGAGGAGGAACAAAATATTCCACCCACATAACCAAATCCTTCATCCCAACCTTCATCTACTAAGACATCCAAATCCCCTCATTCATCTAAGACTTATGTCACCATTCCACCTCCAACCTCAACTTCTCCCAAAGAAGGTCCTCCACTCTATATCGATGTTGTTTGGGTCACAACTCATTCCCATCCCCATGAATTCCAATCACCCACTCAATCCAAATCCAAAGTCACTATTTCTACTCCCTCTAGTGAGCCCACTCCATCACCTTCCTCATCAAAACCTAAGGTCTCTATCTTAGTTGTTCCTCACTGCTGGTACTATTGAATGAAGTGTTATGAAACAACTTCACCAATCCCCAATTAAGATGTCACTTTATGAACTCATCCAAAACTCCCAGACCATAAACAAGCCCTCATTAAAGCCCTTAAGTGCATCCCCACTCCTAATAATGAGGATCATCCCTTTACATCTCTTATTGGGTCCCTATCCACTTTAGCATCCATATCCTTTGACAACACTGAGATTCTAGAAATTACACCAAAAGAACATGACCTTAACCTTTTCATCACAATCCATATCAATGACACCTTCATTCGCCATTCCATGATAAAAATAGAGCTAGTATTAACATCATCTCATCCCACATAGTTGATCGAGTTTAAGCTCCTTAATTCCATTATCACCCAATCACCCGAGGTCCTTCGTGTATTTAATGATGTTATTTCCCCGGATTTAGGCATAATCATTCTTCCCATACATGTTGGTGAAAAATCCTCTATGAAATTTTCTATATTGTAGAAGGGGAGTTTCAATACAATGTCCTCCTAGGGTGACCATGGATTCATACCATGCGTTATGTTCCTTCCACCCTCCATTAATGCATCAAATATGAACATGAGGGGAAAATTATAACTCTCCCTCTCGGAAACTCCACCACTCAAAGAATGTAACATGACTTATCAACCCAATGACGTCCTCATTCCTAAATAGGACCCTTCTGAAGCATCCACTAGCTCATCTTTCTCATCATCCAAGCTCCTAATGATAACTCCTTAGAAAAAGTGATGGATCACCTTTCATTGGGGAGTATCATTTTCTCGCACTTAACACCCCTTCCCACACCTCAAAGACTTGGTAGACTGATAAATCTCCCATGTATTAGCCTAATGTTGGGGATATCATCTCTTTTTTCCACCTCATCTTCACACCAACCTCATTTATGGTGGCATTGATCACCCTTCTTCACACATTGATGCTCAACCACACACAAAACTCTACACCAATGGATTTGACTATATTTATAAGAAGTCCTTTTCCTACACCTATCTTTACCACTACACTGGAAAGGATTTGGAATGAGGCATTATGAATAAGGTATGCATGACCTTTTCATTGATCAATCTCGCAAACCCCATGAAAAATTTAGACTAGGATTCAAAGAACAATCCACATACCCTCTTCCACCATCTATGATGCTCATGGACATTGACCCTCCATCTTATCCATCTCACGAGGTTATGGATATGGATGACATTGTTTCCATCTCCTCCACATTTTTAGTCTCCACCATCACTTTAGGACCAGTCACATATCAATGTGACGTCAAATCTACGTCCCACCGTATTTGATATCTAAAAATGATAGAGGAAGACTCCCCTACCATTGACATCCTCTAATGTGGTGATAAAAATGCCATCCTTTCCCATATGTGGGAAGAATATTCCTATCTTCATAATTCCTTACCGCTAGACACATCCACCCTTATTAACGAATCCACTTCCAACATCAACATAGGGACTCCTTAGGAGCCTCACATCCTCAAAGTGGGCCAACCCCTTGATCCACACAAACTTGAATCCTTCACCACCTTTATTTCTTGCCACAGCCAAGACTTCACATGGTCATACTCCAATATGCCAGTACTTGATCCATCCATCATTTTCCATAACATTGTCACATTTCCCAATGATAAACTATTCAAGAAGAAGTTGCCTTTGCATGCACCCTCAAATATCCCTCCTTATTAAATAGGAGCTGCAACACCTCCTTTCCACTAACTTCATCATCCCCAATAACTACCCCCAATTATTTTCCAACATTGTACCCATTCTTAAGGCCTCGGAAATCTTCACATTTATATCAACTTTTAAGATCTAAATCTTTCTTTCCCTAAAGATGACTTTCCCCTTCCCAACATCGATCATCTTGCAGAACTTAACACGAGGCCATGAGATGTTATCTCTTATGGATGGTTTCTATGGATATAATCAAATCCTTATCACACCAAAATACCAACATAAGACCTCTTTCATCACTCCTTGGGGGACCTTTTTCTATTGTGTCATGCCCTTCAAGTTGAAAAATTCCGACCAACTTATTAACAAGCTATGACCTAAATATTCAACAACCTCGTCCATAATACTTTGTAGAAGACTATATTGATGACCTCTTGGGTAAATCCAAGAATTGACGTGACCACCTTGCCATCCCTAAAATCCTTTTCGAGTGCCTTATATGTTTCTTCCTCCTCCTTAATCCATTCAAGTGTGTGTTTGGAGTGCTTATTGGTAAACTCCTTGGCTTTATTGTTTCTATCAGGGGTATTGAAGTTGACCCCACCAAAATCAAGGCTATCCTCGAGATGCCCTCTCCCTCTAACTTGAAGTAACTTTGTAGTATTCAAGGTATGCTTCAATCTATTTGTCATTTCATTTCATAACTCTCCAACCTTTTCCATCTCTTTCATCATGTTCTTCGTAAATACATCAAGTTTAGATGAGATGACAAATACTAAAAATCCTTTGATGATCGTAAGTAGTATCTCCTATCTTTGCCTACGCTTACACCTCCACACAAGGGGGATCCCTTCTATCTCTATGATTGTGCCTCGATCATGCTCTAAGTGCCATGTTTGCACATCACAATGAATAAGGTAGGGAGCAAGTTTTTATTACATCAGTCACACCCTTCATGATTATGAGATTCACTACACTGAAGCTAAAAAGTTGTGTTGTGCCCTTTTCTTCGATAATTCCAAGATTCGTCACTATATTCTCAATCATAATACTTATGTTTTCACTAGCTTTCACCTCCTCAAGATCATGTATTCAAAACCCTACCACAAAAATTGCATCAATCGATGGCTCATGCTCATGATAAATTTTGACCTAGATTTCATCTCTCAAAAATTAATCAAGGGCCAAGCTATCACAAATCAAATACATAACACCCCTCTTTCCGATAATCGCCTTCCTCATGAATAATTTACAAATGAGTCTATCAACAACTTCCAACATGAGTTTTCTCCTCTCAAGATGAATCTCTTCTTTGATGGATCTAAGTGTCGAAAGTGGGAGGTGATGGTGTCATTATCATTCCTCCTTGGGAAACTCTTATTCCTATCACTAACAAGCTTAATTTTGAATGCACTAACAATATGGCTGAGTATGAAGCCCTCATCTTAGGTCTTGAAACTACCATCTTGCTTGGTGTTGAAGTCCTTGATATCTATGGGGATTCTCAACTTATCATCAATCAATTCAAGGGTACTTATCAATGTAAAAATTACATCTTTAAAAATTATAAGATTTGTTTTCACTTCCTCCTTGAGGCATTTGATTTTTACACCATTCAAAATATTCCTCATTCAACCAATCATTTTTAGATACTATAATGTCTCTCGCATCTCTTATCGCTTGGAAAACTAAAGAATCTAAATTTTTGTTGTTGTTCGAGTCAAGATCAACCATCTCACGTTCATGAACTCCCGGTATCAACCATGTTGATACTAACCCTTGTGATCTTTGGTATTCTCAAATATTTGACTATCTATCTCAATCCATCATTCCCTCTAACTTATCTAAAAATGGTAGGAGGTCCTTTCTTCAACGTACTAACCACTATGTCATCCTTGGTGGCATCCTTTACAAGTGTGGCTTCAATGACATTTTGCTTCATTGCCTTAAATCTCACGAATCCATTCAAGTTATCCAAGAAGTCCATGATGGTATCTGTGGTGTCCATTTTAGTGGGTAGGTTATCTCCAAATGTGTCCTTTGCGAGGGTTATTATCGGCCCTCTCAATTAATACTGATGTGATTACATTAATAAATACATCAAATGTCGGTAGCATTCCAATCTCATTCGCATTCCTAGCCGTGGCCTTACAGTACTGGCTCAAGACCTTTGGAATTTCTCACAATGGGGACTCAACCTCATTGGCCTTATCAATCCATGTTCTTATCAACACCATCATCCTATCATCACTCACATCGATTACTTCACCAAATGGATGGATACCATTCCACTTACATCAACCAAAGCTAATCAAATTGTTAATTTTTTCTACCAGCATATCATTTTTTGCTTCAACGTTCCTCATAAAATCATCACAGATAATTAAAAGTCCTTTAAAAACAAATACCTCAAGAATATTTATGACTCATTTAACATCAAGCTTATTTTATCTTCTCCATACTATCCTCAAGTTAACAATCAAGCCGAAGCCACTAACAAAACTCTTCATAACATCCTTGCAAATACTATTGATAAATTTGGTCATAATTGGCACCTTCATCTTCCCTTCACTCTTTAGGATTACCGGACTATCATCTCGCACCTCTATAGGCAATACTCCTTTCTCTCTTGTCTACGACACCGAGGCCGTTCTTCCTCTTAAATTCCAAATCCCATACTTGTACATTTATCTTCACAACTTAATCTCTGATGAAGATTATTGTCAAGAGTGTCTAACACCACTTGAGTTGTTAGATGAACGTCACCTTCTCTCTCTTGAAAATCATCATTTATATCAAGAGCGCATCAAAAATGATTACAAAAAACATCTCAAAGAACATGATTTTAATATCGGTGACCTTTTTATTAAATAAAATCAAAACATCACTACTCTAGAAAGGATCCAATGTGGAAATTTTTCTCCCAACTGGATTGGACCCTATATTATCACGCATAAGTACGGGTATGAGGCATATCATTTTGATTCCTTTAATGGTAAATCAGAAACAAAACCTCTTAATGCATTGTTGGTGCAAGGTTCTACTTATTTTTCTTGAATGTTATGTAGAACATACTCACCTTAAGCATGCATGCCTTTTCTCAACACAAGAGCATTGTCATTCATGGTGCTTTCCATCTTCCCTTGCTTGAGGATATCCATTTTCCCTTTAAGGAGTTAAGCATGCAACAAATACTCAAAACATCATTAGTTCTATGCCTTCCTTATAAATCTTGGTCTCAACATGTACTATAGAGATGGAAACATGAAACATATTACCTTCAAACTCTACCATTATGGATCCACTATTCTTAGTATGTCATCCCACTATAACATGTTTCCTAAATCCTATTAAGCGTAAATTCTCAAAATAAATATACTCTGTCCTCTTATTCATCTAGTTCAATTTCCATGCATTGTTCTTGGGGCATAAGATAAACCTAGATGGGATTCTTTGGGTTTAAGTGCTCAAAATAGTAAGAAGGGTCTTAGATCACTCTTGATACCTTTAGAAAACCTTATTTACTCTATAAAAATGTGTTAAGGCACATTTCATAGTCATACTCCTTGCTCTTACCTACAATCTCACATTAAGCCCTTATTGGCTTGTAGCCCTCTCCACACACAAATGGAGTTGGATCTCAAATTTGTCCAAAAAAACCTTACAAACAAATAAGTGAGTTAAAGACACTTTATGGGGTTCTCAAACATATATAAATATTAGACCTTGTTCTTTTGTATAGATTTATACTTCTTTTGGGTTGTCTTGTACAAATTAGCCTTATTTTAACTCTAAGCTATAACATAGACACACTACAGGTCATGATCTCACCCATATATCAATGGATCCACTTTAGGAATGATATTAAGAGGGTGTCTACAAAGTTTGAATGCTTGAATCTTTGGTTTGATACCTTGTACAACTCTTCCTCTTCATTGTCGTATATTGTTACATTCGCATGCAATAATGCCCGCAACCTACCCACATGTGTGAAATGGAGAATGATATTAAGTACACTCCTAGTATTCACCTAGATATAAGTTTTCTAAAAAAATCATGATTTTTAACGGGATTGAAATCAACATACACAAAGCCCTAGTTTGGTCCCGAGAGGGAAAATTTGGAGTTACATGACAAATTACGAAATTTCAAGACCAGAAAAATTCCATGTTTCTTTCCTTACCTACTTCCAGCTATCCATGCACTTACAGGTGTGTTAGATCCATGTTTTCCTTGACTTTCATTTTCCTCCTCTCGGCTTGGGAGTAACATGCATATAGTCTATTCAAAAACAATAATTCAAACAAAATTCTCACAAATTTTGCCTACAACACAAACATATGTCTTCATCATTCATTGATAACTTCCATTACATATTTATCCTCCATGTTTCATCACTGATACATGTGAATAAATCCCTCTCTTCTCTTACTAAACTCACTATATGTATTATTTTTAACTCCTAGATGAGCTCAACAACCTCTAAACTTGGCATAGGATGAAATCACATCCCTAAAACTTCTCCCCTTGTTCTCCACCAAATCTATCTCATGAAACACCTTAAAATAACCTTAGTTAGGCTTATGACAACTAATTTCAACCTCTTACACACCTAAGACTTCATTTTTACAAGCATAGTTACTTTTTACATTGACTTGTCTAAGAAAAGTCACTCATTCTCACTATAACAAATATACTAGGATAAACCCTATGTTCTTATGAAACTTTATTATCTTGATGCTCCATCATCAATTGTACTTGCAACCTTTATACTATTAACATACCTACCAATGTGAACTTATTCATCCCACTGGTCATCCATCCATCATTAGCCATTTCCATCTTTCATCGTAGTGATATGGAATAGTATGGTCTACTATCACTTTCCTTTGTGTAACCTTGAATATGGGCACCATGGCTCTTCTCATAACATATTACTTATAGATAGGTTTTTCTTTCTTGGTGAGAACTCTATGATCATTACATCCATTACCCTCTTATTCACCTATTGGAACCATGCTAAGGGTCCATGGGTGTCACTTGTACATTCATTATCCCATCCTAAGTGGTCTACCTAACTATCTCTAGCTCTCCCCCATTAAAAATTCAAAATTCCATGGATGTTAATCATCAAAAGTAAAAAAACAAATATTTTGATCCCTTGATGGAAAACTATTCATAAAAGCATAAAAATTCAAAATTATAGACTGATCCCTCGAAGGACAACTATCATGCATATATTATCCTGTCATCTGTAAAAAAAAAAATCCCAAATTCAAAAACATACAAGAAAAAAGTAGACCACTCCCTCAAAGGATGGTTACCCCCTTATATGTTAGGAAATAATTATATTAGTGCTCCATTATATTAATGTGTGAGCAATGTTATTTGTATTGTATTAGTTTTAGAGTTGTTACGAGTTGTTAAAACAACTTGTATAATTTAGGTGAGTGGTTTCCTATATTATAGGAAATATAATTCCTATATAATCATTTGTATGATGTGGATGTTTAAGATATAGAAAAGAAGATATAATATTATTATGTTATTTCCTGTGTAAATCTCGGACAACATTTTCATTTGGTATCGGAGCTTTGGTTTGTGTAATGGAACAATAAATTGTTTGCAGGGGTGGTGATATTGATCCTTATCATGCGTATTGTAGAGGCATTTAAATCTGCTATTGAGCTGAAGGCATATGCGTACAGGCCATGTGATGCATCTGTTCAACATATCTAGAGGCATTCATTATTAGCCCCGCGGATGAGGAATACTTATTCTGATTCAGATTAGTTTGTTTTTTAATTAAATATGTGGTTTGTTGGACCATTTTTCTTTGGCAATTTAATTCGGCTTCAACCTGCACGTGTTTCTTTCTGGTCTACTTTGAAGAGCGTGGAGGAGGATGTGTTGTGAAGGACGCAGGCCATACTGCAGATCCATAGACCATCGACTCGATCAATCCACATGTGTAAAACCGATGGTGTCCAATACTAATGCGACCTCAGCTGGTATTTCTAAATGCCTCAACTCTGATCCGGTTTTTACTCCATGCGTGAAGATATTAATGTGAACAAGCTGGATTGGCTCTGATGGAAGCCTCAGGTGATCACTGTATTGTCAGGTTTTAAAACAGTATAGTCATTTTGTTACAGCTGTGTTATTTTATATCTGAGGAGGACGATTGTCAGAGACTTGCCACTCAACGTTCATGTAACTGGACAGATCTGATTTACACTATTCATTCCAAGCACCGTAAACTCAACTAGTGGACTCTCCAAACACTATACACGTGGATCCTTTTGGCATGCAAGTTGCCCACGTGAATGCTTGCTTATCCTTCCAGCTCAAGCTCGCAAATATGCATGGGATTCTAATAAAAAGGTGTGGTTTCTTTTGAAAAAGCCAAGGATCTTAGAATAAGGTTATCTGTAATTTATAGTCATGTGTCTTTTAGTTTAATTTGTGTATCAAAATATTTAAATATATAGTGTAAATTGGGAGCAATATCGGTTGAAGCCGACTCCCCTAAGAGTGCATTTTCGGTTGAAATCAACGCTCTAAGATATAATGGACATTCCACTAGAAAAATTCAATGGTCTCAATTTTCACACATGGAAAGTCAAGATCCAGATGCAGTTGATGAATAAAAATCTCTGGCGGATAGTCGATGGAAAAGAACCAAAACCTACAGATCTGACCAAATTGGCAGAATGGGAAATGAGAGATGATAAAGCCAAAGCCATTATTGGTCTTGCTCTCTCAAATATTGAGCTACACTATGTTGATCTCGAGAAATCGTCTCATGAAATGTGGGAAAACTTGAACAAAACCTTTGGTGCTAAAGCAGTGAACGCAAAATTTTCTCTCAAATTGCAGTTGTTCAAGTTAAAAATGGGTGAAGGAACTACAATTTCCAGTCATATTAATGATTTACGGTCTCTTCTCCAACAACTAGCAGAAGTAAAAGCTCCTGTAGATGATGAAGATGCAAAAGCTATTTTGTTAAATAGTTTTCCTCCCAAATACAGTAATATTGTCTTCACACTTGGTTAGATGCCTTCCAACTCATTGGAAGATATGATATCAACTCTTCTAGCTGAGGAAAAAAGGACTAAAGAAGGTGTAGAAGAAGAAACTGCATTGTACTTTAAAAAGAAGTACAAGAATTTCTCCAAAAATAAGGAGGAAATTGAATGTTTTTACTGCAAGAGAAAGGGGCATAAAACTCCATTTTGTAAAAATCGAGCTCGTGATCTTCTAAATGGAACAATCAAAATGGAAGAAGCAAATATGGGCATAGACGATGAATCTGATTATGAGGAAGAACAAGTAAATGAAGACAGTGGCTCTGAAGACTTCTTGTTCTGAGCATGAAACCGGAGGCAGGAGGCATCGGAGGTTGGAGGTCATTCAGCGACCTCTCATCGATTGCCAAGCAACGACGGGCCGCATATCGCCTTTGGTGACATGTGTGTGTGCGGTTTGATTTTAGTGCTTCCAGGTGTGTGTGCCTCGGTTGCAAAGTGATCCTGCTTTTGTTTTCAATAAGTGGAAATTTCACATTGAGGGGGGGAACATGATCCAATGTTCCATTTCCAAGATGTCGCTTTTTCTATGTATGTATGTACGAGCAATGATTTCGTTAGAATTTCCTATGTTATTCCCTGCAGTGAGATAGTGATGAGAGTTGTTGATACTACTGCATCATCATGATATCGTGGTTGTTAGTTATCCAGAAAAACTATCCAGAGGTTGTTGGTACTGTCCTCAAAAACCATCTGTTGTGTGGTTGTTGGTTAACCACTTGGAAAACCATCCAGAGGTTGTTGGTATTGTCCTTGAAACCATCCAGATCATGAGCATGCTACATAGCGGCACGTTGCAGTACAAAGCAGGTTTTCCCATGTTCGCACTAAGGGGGGGAATGTTAGGAAATAATTATATTAGTGCTCCATTATATTAATGTGTGAGCAATGTTATTTGTATTGTATTAGTTTTAGAGTTGTTACGAGTTGTTAAAACAACTTGTATAATTTAGGTGAGTGGTTTCCTATATTATAGGAAATATAATTCCTATATAATCATTTGTATGATGCGGATGTTTTAGATATAGAAAAGAAGATATAATATTATTATGTTATTTCTGTGTAAATCTCGGACAACATTTTCATTATAATGGTTGTAAAGGCTTCCCGCATCGATCAACCTTCTATCTCATAAACCAAAAAGCATCAAAATCTAAAGCAAGCATCCTAAGAAAGCTTCCCGCATCGATCAGCTTTCTCATTCATATAAAAATTCTTGCGTTGATCAGTTTGCATCCCATTACCTAGAGCTGGGTCATATACCTAGGAATACCCACCTATGGAGAACCTATATTCTTGCATACAAGTTACATCTAAACCCCTTTGTTGTGTCAAATTTAGGTTTGTAAGTCCACTTTTCATCTCTTCCGCATGATCTTTGGAATAATTAAATAATGTCGGTTATGTGTTAACACGTGTTATTAGTTGCAAGTGCATTTCCTTAAGTGGCTCCCTTTCTTGTTTACCTCCAATATGGTTTGAAGTGCCATTTCCTTATGCGCTCCTTGCTATGATTACTTGTCATTTATCTCATTTTTTTCACCTTCCATTGAAGTTGCATTATTTCTCTCACACCAAGAATATCATCCCTATCTAACCATTCCATCCATAACTATGTGTTTACTTTTTATAACATTACTCATATCCAAATCATCCATATTTGACCACATCTTTCAAACCATATATATTTACATTGTCACATGACACGTCATATAGAAACCATAACATTCATATCTAACCCATATCAAAATATGTACATCTAAATCAAAACCCATAAATTCATCATTTAACATCTAACATTATAAACATATCATGCATCATAACCACAATCCAAAATCATCATATATATATATATATATATATATATATATATATATATATATATCATCAAATCATCATCTAAATCAAAATTAACCATCTATATCTAACATCCAAACATCACCAAAACTATAAATAAACCATAACACACTAACACATCATTAATCATAACCAAAATAATCGTATATATATATATATATATATATATATATATATATATATATATATATCATCATCATCATCATCATGAATCCAAGTAAATCGATACATCATCAAAATTGGTAAATTATACATCAAACAATCTCAAGCCCTCCCCTCTTGGGGCATGTACTGGATCAATCCCTAAGCATCACCACCATCATCGTGGTTCGCATCTCATGGTGGCTGCACCACGCTCGAAGTACTCCCATATTGTGTTGCGCCACCATCTTTGTCTCGTTGTGCCACTAGGTACTCGCATATCTCAAGGTCTATGGTAGCTTATGTGCAATAATATTATTCTAATATGTCACCTCCACTACTAGTGTTGTGTATAGGTTCAAAGGTAGAGTACCCGGAGCCATTTTTCCAGCTCCCTGTGATGTTATTAGAGCACCACTACTCCTGACTCGGATGTAAGCATCAGATTTAGATCTCCAAATCTGGCTCTATAGGCCTCTTGCTTCCTCTTGTCTTTGCTCCTCTACTTTAAGTCAAGGCCTCCTGTCGAGTGGCCTATCACTCCTATCGATTGGTATCTCTCTCAATCCAAGATAGATATTTCTCTTCTCACAAATACACCATCTCTAAAGCCCCTCCATCATCTCCCCTCTCACCTCTAGGAGTTACCTCCTCCTCATCACCACCCTCTTCCGCTTTGGCTGTCATCCATGTCACCCATGTAGTATTCATCTAATTAGTAAACCAAACACCAACTCCCACATCATCATTGTCATCCCATGGCACCCTTGCCTCCTCTAGTGGATCAATCATGTCATGACTAGGAAGATATCTCTTTGACTCATCATGCCTATATACAATGGGATCTCGTAGCAATATCTTTACCACTCCAAACTTCCTCTAGAATATATCAATCTGGATGGCCTCTATCATGTTAGGCCTCTACCCCTTCACCCACCTAGTGTGTCTCATCCTAGTTAACTCTACATCATCTTTGAGCCATGCAGAAAGTCACAGTATGGCCACCATATCACTTGATCTGTCTCTAACTTTACGAGCTTGTCCTTGTACCACGTATCATCCCTCTTTCTCCTATCTCCATGATCATGATTGGCTCACCACCTCAAAAATATGACCTCCATATCAATGTGATCACCTATCACCCATGGTATCCCTGGTGGCCTAATCATTGCTATATCCTCATAAGCCCACCAATGTAGGAGAAACTCTGCATCCAATCATATCCTCCTCTCTATATATGAGAGAAAATCATGGTACACATGTGATGAGGGTCGTCAATCCTCGCCATTAATAATTTCAATCCAGGGCTGGTGTCTCGATGGTTGTATGCATTAAGAGAAGAAGATCTTGGAAAGAAACTCCTTTAAACACAAACCAAACTTGCATAAAATAAAAGCACACATGCGGAAATTTAAATGCACACTTACATAAATGTAAACACACTTGCATAAAGGAAATCACACTTGTAGAAATGTAAACACACTTGCATAAAGGAAATCACACTTCACACTTGTAGGAATAAAACACACTTGCATAAATTGAAATTGCTGAATGGGAAATAAGCAAAATTAAATGAAACACCTGCAAGTTTACAACAGACTGAATTTTCACAATACAAAGATAAAAACAATACAATAGAATGAATTAAAGACAAATGAATAAACATAAACATAAATACAAAGATCCATCTTCCTTGGAATGAGTGGCTAGCTCATTCCTTGGAAGAGGATTTAAATCATACTTTTGAGATCTTAAAACTACAGAATATTTGAGAGGAAAGAACAAATTTTTATTTCTTGGAAGAAAAGCATTACATATCTGAGTGTGGAAGGTTGCATTTATAATTTATGCATCCAACCAAATCCTTATTTTAGAAAATACAATCTTATCTTATATTTATTTCAATCCTAACAACTAAGATCTCCATTGCCAAAAAATATGGAGAGATATATATTATTGAAGTCAAAGTCTTATCTCACTTATTTTAGGAAGATTTGCTCCCAAATCTTCTCCTTTCTTTTTAGTAACAAGAATCATAATGATTTTATTCCTCTACATTATTAGAAGGATGATTTCCCTCAAAATATGATTTTGACCAAATACCTTTCTCATATTTTCCATTTGACTTTGTTGTTTTTGATTGTGGAACTTTTGACGCTTGTCTGATACACTTTTTCCTTAGACTACAGTTCACTAAAAGTTAGATTTATCTTCATTGGTAAAACCTGTTGCAAATCTGAATGAGGTTTTTGTTAAACACATTGCTATGAACAAAAAACTCTCTCATATTTTCTATTTGAATCTCTGAGTTTTCACAATCCATCAAAAACTGTCATTCTGTTGATGCAAGTTCTGGAACTAAAGCTATCATTCCTTTTATGCAAGTTCTAGAACTAAATCTGCAAGTTTTAGAACTAAAGATGTCATTCATTTTATGTAAGTTTCGGAACTAAATCTACAAGTTCTGGAACTAAATCTGATTTTTCCATGAATTGAAAGTTTCAAAACTAACTATCATTCAATTGATACAAGTTTTGGAACTAAATCTATGATTTGGAACTAAACCTGCAAGTTCTGGAACTAACTTTGTGAGTTTCGGAACTAACTCTACGAGTTCCGTAGCTAACTTAAAACAACTATAACTTTTGCATGCGACCTCGGATTGAGATGATTCTTTTTTAAACTTGCATAATTTTTTTAGAGGAATATGAATATGAAATCGAGTTGATTTTAAATGTACTATTCATGATAAATTTTAATTTTCCCAATACTATCATTATCTTTACTTTATGACCTGCATACATAAGACTTTGTATCTTTTTCCAAATAATCAATAGGATTAGTCAACAAGATAAATAACAAAATATTTATAAAGAATGAACAAGATATATATTCTATACTCTATCTTAAGCAAACTATAATTTCCTAGATTACATTTAAATCCACTTTCAAAGGTAACTTGGAAGGACAAAACAATGGTAATTTATGGCCAATTTATGGCCTCATCAACATGTGCCTACAATGCAATTCTAAAAGAAAATAATATCTTATGATATTTTTGGTGAGAAAATTTGTTGGGTGGAAAAACTTGTGGATTTCTTGCCAACGCTCACGGGACTCTAACTCCCTCTACTTAGCCGATGTAGTCCGTCGTATATGCATGCATGAGTGAAAGTGAGTTTTCTCTGGGTGGCCTTATGGTCGGGGATCCAAAAGGGGCACTCCACTGACCCCGGAAAAGATAGCAATCTCTTTCTAGGGAAGAATTTTTCTGTAAAGAGGGAAAGGAGAGTGAGAAATGAGACATGAGAACTAATGTTGTAGGTAGAAAATCAGATTCCTGCACACACTAGTTAGAAATTTCAACACATGAATTTATGAGAAGAAACAACTCTACAAATAACAACAAGACCAAATAGAATTTATTGATCACAAAGTATCAAGAACCCCCTTAGTCAAAGAAATCTAGAAACTCCTTCTTGTATTGATGCTTGAGCAGAAGTTGTACATAACATGGAAATGGAAGAAATTTGAGAATGAAGGGAATGGGAGAATTTTTCTAACTCCTTTGTTCTCTCAATACACACTTGAGTTTACAAAATTAATCACCAACCCTTTGAAACGGGAATGGATTTAAAATTTATATAATGAGATATGACTCTTCATCTACCCCCAATGCCTTTTCATATGTCCTCGCACAACTTAAAACTTTTCAAATTCCTAGGAAAATTTTTAAGTCCCTTGTTATAACATAAAGGTGACTCATTCCATTAGGAACATTAATACATATGAAAAAGTGCATACCCAACGCTAAATTAGAACATTGAGAAGAGAGAGAAATTTGGGGAAGAGGAGAGAGAAAGAGCGAGAGAAGAAGAAGAGGAGATGTCATTCCCGATGAAGTCCATTGATCCTCATTGATGGAAAGCTCAATGCAATGAAACTCTAAATCTTTAAACTTGTGTGAAACTCCTTCCAATTGGCTCATAGATGCTTTGGAATGAGTGTTTAAAAACACTATTGAATGGTTCTACCGATGACCATAACTTCCACCTTGCACAAGATACTCCTACAACTCGAGCCACAAAGTGAGTGTCGGAGACACTTTGTTGAATTCCCTGAGATGAGTCTCAAATTCCTATGATAAATGACCATGGATGATCTAGAATGATGGTGTTGACCTGAATGATCATCCCTCTATGTCCCATTGTGCCAAAATTTCCCTTTGAGAACAACATGCTATTTTTAGTAAGTACAGATGGGGAAACTTACTATTTTTAGTAAGTGTCATAGTTAGCTTTTCCCAACCTCAACTGACTATGGTAGCTTGAATTATTTATTCTTATTATGTTCCTCTCACTTTTGGACCAACTGGCTATTTATAGTAGGGGCTTGTGGAACCACTTACTATTTTTAGTAAGTGTCAATTGCGAGCCGAGATGACCTTTTTGATGACTTTGCCTGCGATACTCCCTATGTGTTCACTACCTTCTTCATAGCCTCTTCAAATGGTGTCTTACTAGAAGTAATGGACCTCTATGTAGGAAGGCATGCTATTTTTATTGAGTGCATTGCAGATGTCAGATTACAAAAAAATAGGTTTTGAAAATCTAGGTCTTATTTTGGGATTCCACACTCCGCATTTTGAGTAATTCCTTCATCTGAACAAGTGGGAAAATGATATTTTCATCGGTGGGGGAAGAATACTAAAAATCACATCCCTCCATATCCCTAAAAATAGGGACTTCATGGAACGAAAACTAGTTTATGTGAAACTAGATTTT
The DNA here is from genome assembly GCA_018340775.1 of Taxus wallichiana var. yunnanensis. NCBI lineage: Eukaryota > Viridiplantae > Streptophyta > Pinopsida > Cupressales > Taxaceae > Taxus > Taxus wallichiana. Next base: position 5,423,585 of record CM031244.1, read on the forward strand.
TCAACGATCATTCCCTCCAATTTTCATGTGATTTCGCCCACTAGAACCCTGAGAAGTGAAGAGGTAGCTCACTTCCTTTTTGTAGATGTTCTTCATGTGATAGGGAAGAACTCTGATGAAAATTCATTCCTCCATATCCCTAAAAATAGGGACTTCATGGTGCAAAAACTAGTTCACGCGAAACTAGATTTTTCAACAATCATTCCCTCTAATTTTTGTACAATTTTCTTAACTAGAACCTTGAGAAGTGGAGAGGTAGCTCGCTGATTTTTTCCACTACTATGTCATGGCAGCCATTAATGGAGATTGAAATTTTATGGTCTAGTTTTTTTCTCTATTTTCAACGAAATCAAAGCCATTGCGATAGGTTTCTGCTTCTTGCCTCACTAGTGAAATTTCTCTTTGATCCGGTTACCGGTTTGACAAGAAATTGAGCTTTGTTCTTCGTGGAGACGAAAGTGAAATTTATTCACTGTGAGAATTCCTTACTATGAATGGGAGATTTGGAGGTGGTTTTTTAGTGGCCTTTGAGAGTGAAGAACTTCGGTAATAGATAGTTCTTTATTCGTATCATTGGCGTGTAAGATATGTTCGAACCTTCGTCTCACGAAAATGGAGGTTTCTGAAGAATTCCTTCACTCTTCTCTTTAATTATTCATTCTTCTAGCTCTTTCAATCAATATTTATTTGAAACCTATGCATATTCATGGAGTGGAAGGTTCGGCTGCTATATAAGAAAGCTGGTTTGGAGAAACAATGGTGGATGAGGTGTTCTTTGCAGCTTTTCTTCTAACAGTGAAAAGTGAAGCGGAAAGAAAACTTGATTAGAAAATTTCCTGTTGCAAATTTGCACGACAACATATCCACTATATAAGCCGGGACTCTGCTAGTGTCCATGGAAACCTAGCACCCCGAATCGGAAGTGCATAGCAAGATAGTTCCATCATCACTAGACAAATAAATCGACTCATAGAGACCCTTGGTCATATCTCATCTCATATGAAAATTACCCTAAAGCAAATGTAATATGTGGGGAATCAACTCCAAATATCCATGTCAAGACCTCTAATCAATTATCATCTATAATGGGAACCACCTTCTCCCCACCGTATCGGTAATCTTAGGATGTGATATACATCCTCTAGGGTGATAGTCATCTCACCCATCCTGAACCAAAATGTGCATGTATGCACATCCCACCTCTCCACCAATGCAATCATCAAGCCCACATCTCATGGAATCCACTTTGGTAATATTAGAATCCACCCAAACTGATTTCCGATAAGTGATCCCACTAAGTGTCTACTATATCATCCCTAATCTGCTCATAAAGGGTTAGAACTCTGTCTCTCAAGTGCAAGGTCTCTCGAGCCTATAAAACCAATAAAACATGTAAGCATTAGACCTCTCATCATCCAAATCTCCTCAAAAATCAAAATCAATTAAAAAAACTAACATCCCCACCTTGGTCGATGTTGACCCGGGTTAGATCAATGCGTCTAAGTCAAGATCAACACTTTTTTAGGCCTAGTTGACAATGTTCATGTCCATTCATGGTAGACGACCCCCGGCACCAAGCTAAAAAAATTTAAAATTGACAAAATTTAAAGAAAAACACCAAAAATTCTTAAAATCAAGCTAGTGTTCGTGAACTTACCATCATGCGGGTCCTCTAACGCTTCCTTGCCACTCCTCCAAATCCATTTCTCTCCAAATATCACTCTTTCTTTATATCCCAGAGCTCTCAATTGTCACTTCGTTGTGTACAAATGATCCTATTCAGCCAATCCATGGGTTTATATAGCCCACCGACCATATTCATTGTCAACCCCTCTAGGGTCCTTGTCATTTTACCCTATTCGCCGCTAACCACCTCTAGTCGCCATCGACTTCGAACCTTTATTTTTAGTATTCTCCCTTTTTTCTCTCTTTAATCAATCCTTCCTTTCAAAATTATCTTTTCTTCAACTTTTTCCTTAAAGTGTCCTTCATCTTGCATCCTTATTGTGCCCCACTCGGGCTTCCTTATATATCACATCTTTATTTTTTATCCTCTTCCTTTGTGGCCATCCTCGTGTTCCCTCTTGGGGCACCATAATTTTATTTCACTTTTTTGTACCACCACTGGATGCATATTTTTAGTCCCACCCCTATCCTTTTGTTGTGACCCTTGTCTCAACCATTTTAACTTTTTTTTCCCATACTTGATGTTTTCCTTTGACATGTTGGTCTTACAGACTTGCTCATTCTTTTGAGTGAATTCCCTTTGGCATCCCTCCATTTTAGGTGATTTTCCTAACTCACAAGCCCATAGGACATTGTCATCATCTCCTTGTAGACCTTCCTTTGTCCTTTACCAATGTGACTCCAAATTCACTGCCATATCTTTATTTTAATTTTTTACTTTTTGTTCAATCCTCGTCTAGGATATCTTATCCCCTCATCTTATTTTCTCATCATTTCCACCCTTCTTCATCTATCTCTTTCAAATTCATGATCAACTTCCTTTTTTTTGTCGAACCCTAGTTTAAGGGGGAGAACCCAATCAATTATCTTTTCCATCCTTCTTTTTTATCCCATGACTTGCCTAACGCAAACCACTCATCAAAAAGGGGCAAATATAGACACCAAAATTTGGTATCGTTACCCTCCACCCTATGTTCACTCTCTTTTCCTCATGATCACCCATTCAAATTTTATCTTCCCTCCTAAATTTAATTTATCCCATTATACACCATTTTCCTACCTTTTCTCCTATATTATCCATCTTATTATCATCCCATTTATGTTAATTATTCTTAATTAGCTCTAATCCTCGTCTCTTTATTTTATTCACCCTAAATCATTCCTAATCACCCTTAATCATCCATAATCCTCATTTAATTCATTTTATCCTCGTTAAATATTCAATTTTTTTCATTCTAGGCCATCATTTAATATTTTACCCACCCATGGCCTTTATTTACTCATTTCAACCATCCACCTACCCATTTATCTTCCCTATGCAACCCTAGCTTGTCCTTATTCATCTAAACCCTAATCCCACTTCCTATGGGCTCATTGTCTTAAGCTCATCATCTTCCCACCATCCAAATGGATGAGTTCTCATAGTTGGCGGTAACCCATCCGGGTTGTCGTTGACCCTATAAAGCCACCTTTTCCCCTCCTTGTTCAAGGATGCAATTTTGAGATTTTTTGAGCTCTTGTGATCTTGCCTTCATCTTGTGACCTCTTTTTGCAGCTGCCAAGCCATTTGGAATCCATCTTGGAGATCTTGTGTTCATTTTGGGAGCTTTGGAGTCCTCTTATCATTGCATTCTTAGATCCATCATCATCACTCTTTTACAACCATCCTCATTGTGTTTGCAAGTTATGTAATCATCCTAGTTCTTTTTATTGCATCCAGTCACCTTCCATCTTCATCTGCAGGTTGTCATTTTGGCCATTTAATTATTCCTAAGTCCAAATCAGCCCTGGTCACCATCAACCCTTCCTAGTCTCCATCGAACCATCCCTATGTTCCTATTTTTCAGTCATCCTACCCCATCACTTATTGATCCCAATCACCCAAATTTAATATCTAATTACTTTTTCTTATCTATCATCCTAGATCCATTCTACCATCCTAGTCGTTGTCGCCTCAATCTATTTTCATATCATTTACCATATGTTTTCCTAATTTTCTTGTATCCTTTCTGTTTCTTCTCATTCTAGACTTTCTGTAGGTTCCTGATGATTATCATAGTGCATTATCAGCTTCGAGATCCAGACATAGGAGGGCTTACAAGCATGTTCTTCTATATTTCCTTCTCATCTAGCCCTAATCTCTATCGACTAGCCCTTTTCGGTCTTGGGTCACCTTCGACCCCTACCAGGTTTGATTTATTTTATCGTATTTAGATCAAACCTACTTTTATCATCTTAGATCCAACTTTCAGTTTTGTTTTACTTCATATTCTACATAGATGCTACATCCAATTTATCAATATCTAATTCTTATCTTATCTTGTTTACAAGAGGGTTGACATCCATCCTAGAAGCTCACACTTCACGGGACCATATTTATTAGGAAACCCTCCATATATCTACTAATCCATTTTTCTTCTTATTCTTCTTTGTTGTGCAAGTCACTTATCTTGCAATGAAGAGGAGTTCATGTTCTACCTGTATCCATCCACATCATCCCAAGGTACCATAAACCCTTCATATTTTTATTTACTTGTTTCTTTTATTACTAGTTCACTAATATAAATAGGAACTAAAAAAATTGCTCAATAATTGTCTCCCTCGAGAGACAACAACCTCAATATCCTAATAATTATCCAAACCTTCCTCATGGTTTCCCACAACAAGGATTTCAATATCCTAAAAAAATATTTTCTCATAGTTATCTACCAAGAAAATAGTTTAATGTAAATCTGCATCCCCTTCCTAATCCTAATGTAAGTGAATCCATTATTCTAGTTCAAGATAACATGGTCAAATTTTTTTAATTATGTTATCCATGTGATCAACCCCATAATCAATATACATGTGAGGCTAGAATGAAATCCTTACGAGAAAAATATATCATGGTCCAAACTCCATTATACTCGCTTGAGAACAAACCGCGACTCCTTCAACAAGAAATATAGAAGAAATTCAAGTGTTTTCCCCGAACCTAACTTCATGCTCTTTAGACCTAAAGAATTTTGTGCAATTAATCAAGCCATGGATAAATTCAACATGCCATAACTTCATGTGGTTGACAATACAATATCTAAGAAGCATACAATGGATGCGATATCTCCTTCTCCTACTTCCCTAGTTCCACGTGACACTACAAATTAGTCCATGGAATAATGCAAAAACATGGTTTCATCCAATTTATTACGGGTTACTCAATAATTGTAGAATGAACAAGTTTCACATAACATTCCAAATCCACCAATTAAGGCCTCCATGAATAGAGAAAAGGAATTCATATCAACATTTTGGAGGAGATGAAAATAAAAATATCAATGTCACAATCTGGAATGATATGTCTATCCCATCTCAAAGGGATCTATCATGCGAAGCATTGAAGCGATTCCACCTCTAGAACCCACCATGCAAAAATCAAACACCACAATCAACATATGCTAACCAAAGGAGGAATAAATAAGGTCATTTTTCAAGCCTCCTCCTTTCTACATGTCTCTCATAGTTGGAAAACACCTTATTCACAATTATATGATAGATTATGGTGCTAGTAATTCAGTCATGCCAAAGAAAATTGTAGACATCTTAAGGATTGAGTTCAACCCAATTTTAAAGGGTGTATTACAAGTTAATGGATCAAAAGTGAAAGTATTGGGTGTAGTAAAAGATTTGGAATTAACTCTACATGATTTTCCAATTATAAACATAATGTAGGACATTTTTGTGATTGATTTTCCACCATTATTTGCCCTTTTCTTCTCTAAATGTTTTATCTTGCTAAGGTGGGTGAGTATATTTCCTCATATTGGTCTCATATAATGTTAAGGAAAAAGTAAGGAACTAGGTTTACAATTAAGGTTGAACCCATTTCAACTTATCATGTGGAATTTTATTATCTTCTTCATGAAAATTCCAATTATATGATCCAAGGAGAAACACATAGTGATCTTGAACCAGAGTTAAACTAGTGCACTAATCGGTTTCAATTCTCACTTTTATGTTAGAGGAATGGGACAAGGAAAAAAAATAATTTCACCCTTATGATACAACTGAGGAAATTTGTTGAAATTTGTTTGAGTACTTATTACATCCACAAGGAGAAATTCACTATCCCCATACTGCACAAGGAAGAAGTGTTGGAGCTCAAAATTACACCTGTTCTGAATCAAGAAGATCTAGGGCTTTGAGGCAACATAGGATTGTCTCTAAGTTGTGGGAATTTCACTTGAGATAGACCTCGGGATAAGGATGACTTTATTATACCTGTTCCTAATACTAAAAATACTCCTACAAAAATAAATTTAGCTATCTAATCCTACTCTAACAATTCAAGGGACATGGGGAAGAGAAAGATGCATAAAATGGAAAATCCTAAGATAACAGAGGTGATATCACAAAAAAATGGTAAAAGACACTCTTAGATGAGTGAAAATTGTATAAAATGAAGGTGGGGAGGGTAGGAAAGAGTGCCATTGTCTAAAACAACATTCAATCTTCCATTTTATAGAGCATAACAAAAATAAAACCCTACAAAGAGAGAAAATATGCACAACACACCAAAACTATAATAGAGAGGAAATAAAATGTAATAAACACAAGCTAGGGTAGAGAATAGACAAAAAAACATAGATTTTATTGCTTCAATAGGATACATGGTCCATTATAATAGAGGATTGAGGAAAAAATCACCCTACGAGAGATCTAGATCTGAGGTCTATAACTCAAAAAAGTAATGCACTACTTTGAATAATGCATTTGCATTCCAAGAGGGTATAAAATTTACAAATGGGAATTACCTTACAATATATATATAATAGGAGAGAAAGAGGAGGGATAAGAGAGTTAAATTTAGATTCAAGGTTGTAAACACCAATAAGATGTATTCAATGCCTACAAAATATCTTGGTAACTCTATCAAACCCATTCCCCCACATTAGGTTACTTGTAGAGGAAGGAAAGAGACCATGCTTCATTAAATCTGAGTGGTTAGATCATATGTAGCTACACATTAATGGATTGAATTGTGTTTCCACTTTTCACCTACCAAATCTCACAAAAATACAATTCAAGTATGTAGCTCAGTTGTAAGCTTTCCAACAAGAAAATTGCACATGATTTTCAGTGCTAAGTCAAAAGATATGGTTTTCTGATGATCTAAAATGTAAGAGAACACGTCAAACACATGGAATGATTTGATTGGTCATGGGAATTCGATGGTTGAATGAAGGCACTAAGTCACCCCCATGTTTCATGTTTTCATTCATTGCAAGGATTTGATTGTTTGTGGCATCCTTCTATTTTCCATTGTAAAATTAGATTTCATTGCCAAGTCCCCGAGTTAGACACGTGTCGCATTTGGATTGGCACAAAAGTTAATGTTTAAGGTTCATGCATGAAAGTCTGGGGAAAGATAGAAAGGATTCATGGATGCAAAATAAGTCCACAATTTTTCTAGATGATGAGAAGGGCCTGGAAGAGGAGTGCATGCTTGAAATAACATGCGGATGTATAGAGGATGCTGAAGGCCCACCAAGGAAGGCACGAGTATGCATGGCATGGAAACCGTGCACTTGTAAGCATGCCAAGAAGAAAGGGGAATCACACAAGGAAATGCACACATAAGTTGCATTAGGAAGAGAAAATGTGCAAGAAAGTAAGGCCCATGAGAGTGAACAAAGCAGTGAAAAGAACTTGGGTAGGAAAATACATGCTTGAAGAGGCATGTAAAAGGCTTGTAAAGATGCAAGGGGAGCCCATGGGCACGTGATTGGATGTGCAAAGGTGTCTAGGATAGACAAAGTAGGTGAAAAAGGGAAGCATACTTGGCAAAGGGTAAATGGAGGAAAGAAAGCACTTGAAACATGTGCATAAGAAGGCGAGGGATTGGAAAGGAATAAAGGATAACATGCAAGCATGCATGAGGAATCACAACTATAGAAATTGTACTATAGGAGAAGAAAAGCTGTGCACAACCTTTAAACATAGCCAAAACTAGAATGAAACTACAAGTTTCCCAAAATAGCTAAGTGAGTTATTTTGGACAACATTTTAGTGACTTTTGGGGATATTTTCCGCTAAATATGAAGATCAATGGTCTTAAACCATCCATTAGGCATGGATTCAACCTAAAATCATAAAAACTAATTTTTAACCCGAAGAACTCACCCACGAAGATGAATTAAGAAATTTATGGAATTTTCATTGACCTAATTACCTACAACATGACAAATATTCTAATTTAAAGTTTAATGAAAGTGGAAATTTTTCTTCATCATAGTTTTCACCACATTCCTACGGGAACATGCATGAGAATAGTTGGATGTCTCGTGCGAGGAGGATGAAATTATGTTTGAAACATAACCTCCTCTAAAAACTTGCAAAATTATGTGCAAGAGAGATTGCCATACTAGAAGCAACAAGAGAGCACGTGTGATATAAAGGAAACCTACACTACCAAATAATCACTGCGCACAGGAACTAAGAGGAAAAACTACTCTAATAGATACAAGATGCAATGGAACAACCTTAATGGAGATGATTGAGATAAATTCCATTGGATGGGAACCATAGTGTATTTCCATAAAGATCAGATAACTCAAAAGTGTTAGCTTACTTACAAGCACTTGATGATATATGGCCCACTCCAAATTACATCAAATTTGGAGTGCCACCCTAGTTTAGCTCTGTCAACATCCCATTTCAAGACCAGATCACCCAAACTAAAATTATGAGTTATATCCTTCCTATCAAACCATTGTTTAGTTTATTTTTTATGTTTCTCTAATCTAACCATGGTAGAATTTCTTGATTCTTCAATTTATACCAGCTCCACCATTTTGATTTCTCTCTTATATGCGCCCTCAAATTTGAACTATTGCGCCAAATCTAGTGAAGGAAATTATGGTGATAAAGGAAGCCTAGATTCTTTACCATATAAAATCTTGTAGGGAAAATTTATAATTACCTTCTTCGGTATGAGTCTATCATCCCAGAAAGCACTTTTCATTTTTGTATACCACTACCTTTGTTTGATGTCCATTTTACTTTTCATGATTCTAATGAAGTTCTTGTTAGTAGACTCTGCCAAACCATTACCTTGAGGGTAGTAGTTGAAAGATGACTTCAAATAAATACCAAGTCCAAGAGCCCAATCAGATATTTTAGATCCTAATAAAGATTTTTCATTATCGAAATGATATTTTGAGGACACCAAACCCTATCACAATATCCTCAAGGAATTCAAGGTTGACTAACTCGGTCACTTCCTTGAGTGCCACAACTTTTGTCCACCTGGTAAAGTAATTCGTTGTTAAAACCAAATTGTGGCATACACTTGATGGAGGATTTATCATACCAATGAGTTAAATACCCCATTATGAGAATGAATGATCTACTTAAATTGGATGAAGTGGAAGGGAAACTAACCTCATTTTTCTGTGAAGAAAGAACATTCCTCACATTTTTGACCCACTTGTGCACATCAACAAATAATGTAGCCAAAAATATCTCACCTTTATGATTTTCATTTTTTAATATTTGGAAGAGAAGTTTCCACGAGAAAGACCATCATGGAATTCCTCTAATACTTTGTTCACTGTGCACATGAGGGAATACATCTCGAAACACTCAATCTATGTTCCTTTTGAAAATAAATCCATCAACCAATGTATAAGGGATTGATTATGGCCTCTAATGTCTTATTTTTATTTTTTTATGTTGAGAGGATATGCATCAAGTACATAAAAATGTGACCATATAATCAAACCGGATGTCCACGTCAGGTAAATTTCCTCTATCTTGTTGAGTTTCATCCATGAATAAAGTGGCATCCAAAGCAAGTTTCTCATAAAGTTCTCTTCCTCTTACCATCTTTTTGGATTTAATATTCACATCGTATTCCATGATTTTGGTCACCATCCAACTCTTTTTCACTAATTTATGCTCCCATAATGAATTCCCCACACACCCAGTGTGAAACTAGAACCTTGATATGATTAGTGGTAGGTATACTTTTGAATTTATTTAGTGCATGCATATGATGAAAAAAAGACCTATTTTTCAATGTGATTTTATTTCGATTCGTAATCCTTTAGTGTATGACTAAATAAATCCACTAGTTGTTCCATTCCTTGGCCAATTTTTTGATTCAAAACATATGCAACACTAATATCGGCTCTAGATGCATAAAGGATGAAATCCTTAGAATAATCAAGGTTGGTAAGTGTAGGATCTTGATTAATTTCTTTCTTGATCTTGGAAAATATTTCCTTCCCTTATGTTTTCCATTTGAAAATTAAATCCTTCTTGAGCATCGAGTGATGGTTATAATCAATTCTACGAAAAATTACAAATGAATATCCTAACAATGTTAATCTTTTTAGGAATTCTTGCAAGGCTTTCTTGTGAGTCGGAAAAGAGAGATATATGATGGCTGAGATTATTTTTTGTATAAATGACAATGCCATCCTTTGAAACAATATACCCCAAGAGCTTTCCCCTAAGGAATACAAAGTTACATTTCTTGGGGTTAAGAGATACCCCAAATTATCTACATCTCTCAAAGACTTTCTCAAGATGAATGATGTGATATTTACTCTAATTTGAGAAAATGGTAATATCATCCAAATAAAAAGGATGAATTCATTGACATACCCTTTAAAGGCAATATATATTGCTTTTTGAAATGTGGCATCTACGTTTGATAAACCAAAAGGTATTTTTGATAAGCATATATTCCCCACTTGGTTGTAAATGCATTTTTGAATTGATCTTCTTCTTTGACCTTGATCTTATTGAACCCCGAATATCCATAAAGAATAAAGAACCTTTCAACTCATGATCCAGTTTGTATAATTTTCTCCATTGAAGGAAAAAGATAATTATATTTTAATGAAGCTTTGTTTAAATCTATGAAATCAAAACAAAGTCTGATTTCTCCATTTTTATTTCTCACCAAAATGAGATTTTCCACCCAAGTAGAGTATTTAATGGGAAATATTATTTTTGTCTCAATCAGCTTGGATAACTCCTTCCTCACAAGGGGCTATATATTTGGATTTACAAGCCTCTTTTTGTCTAACTAACTTGACATTAGGATAAAGATCAATGGAATGTTGGGAAATGTTTAGATCAAACCCTTTGAGATCTTCATAATCCCATGAAAATACATCACTATACTTTTGACACAAGGAGATAAAATCTTTCTTTTCTCCTTATGTGCATACCTTTCAAGAAACAATTCCTTTACTTGTGTAATAGTGATCGGTTAGCAATCCTCTTGCTTTGTTGTTATATTCTTTTCTTCACCTTTAAACTAATCGGGGCTGAAAATATGCTCTAGGGTGACCAACCCTTTTGGAAAATTGTTTGTCTTCATCTAAATAATTAGATCACCATAGTTGTTATGAAAATTAGATTGCATTTTTGAAGAAATATCAACCTCATTCTAGATGAATTGCACAATTTGTTCATCATTATCAAATACCTTCCAACTGACTTCATTATCCTGAACTAACTAATTACTAACTTCACATATTGTTGATTTCCTTAGATGACGTTATCAACTAGTGAGAATAGTGATACAAGGGATTCCATCTGTTCACTTCTTTGTTTAATTTCCTTGGCACCAGTTGCAGATTAAGAGCATCAAAACTCTCCAAGAGGTAACAAAATATGTGTTTATAAGATTTCATAAGCTTATTATTTATGGCATAGTTCCCTCTCACCTGGTGGATGACCAATCTAGTGTCTCCAAAGACTTGAAATTATTTAATTTTTCTTGTTTTAGTAATAATAATGTCATACACCACTGATTCATACTCTACCACATTGTTTGAACATGGAAACTATAATCTATGAGCAAAGAAAAATTTCTCAATCATTGGAGAAATTAATACAACACCTGTCCCAATGTCATTCCTTCCCTTATAACCATAAAATAACATCTTCCATAGCCCGAAGCAATATTCTCTTGTTGATTAAGTGGTGTGGAGAAAGTAAATTCTTCTTCATGAATACAATAGGTTCCAAGTCCAGTTTCCACAACTGTGTCATATGGATCGAATTCATAATGGTCCTTGGCCCACTCATATAATAAAATATTATGGATTGGATGAGGGATAAACTACTCAATTGAAATTGACTCATTTTCTTGGTCTTCATGTACGAGACAATTAGATTAGAGAGGAGTGGGATCATAAGATTCAACATGGTAGGAAAATATAGGCTCGGATTTTATGGTAAATCTAGTGTCATATATGGTTCTTAGAAGCATGTGAGACCAATATGAGGACAAATATCCACCCACTTTAGCAGTGAAATCTCTTGATAGGAAAATGGAAAATAAAGGAGGAAAGTCAATGACTGATACATCTTGAGTTATGGTTAGACTTGGATAGGCATGAAGGGTTAACTCAAGATCTTTGATGACTCCTAGGATGTTGATAGTTGAGCCATCAAGTTGCAAAACACCTTTATAAATAGGGTTATACTTAAGACCTAGGATATCAACAATTTTCTTAGGCATGAAAAAAGTACTAGCCCCTAAATCAATCATGTAATTATGGACCAAATGTTTTCCCACAATTAAACACGTATATAAAAGGGTGTGGTTTTCATAACTTTTCTTGCTTATTTCTCCTCTTCTTGACACAAATTAATAGCAGCATGAGTCTCTTGAATAACTGGATCAGCTTGAGGGAGTTGTGAAAGAGATTCATGCAAGAGATCAATTTGTGATGGAACAGCCAAAGTGTCCCAAATTGTGACATTCACATTTTTCTTCTTCATCTACTCAACAACATTGAAAGGGAGGCCAATAAACTTGTGCATCTAGGGTATTAAGTTCTCTTTTCTTAACTTCTCCAATGCTGGAATATACACCTTTGGTTAAAAAGAAACTTCTTTTGGAAAGTTAGACATGCTTGCAACCTCGCTGCTTTCATGCACAACGTCGTGTGCATGATTTTCCTTATGCGTGCAAGTGAGAGAACCACTATTCCTCAAAATTTTCCTAATATTCCTTTCTTTCTGAATAATAACATCTTGAGTGGAAGAAGAGGAAGGTTGAGCATACAACACTCTCTTTTAGACCTTTTGTTATCAAGAACATGCTCATTAGGCTGCATGTAGCTTTTTGTGCCACCTTCTATGTCGATTCATTACCCAAAACTTATCAACCCCAAAGAACATCGTATTAGTCTCTAGATTTACCTCTTGCACCTCTTCATTTCCAAGCTTGCCTACTTATTTGAATGGTTCATGTTTATTGGAGGAATTCTGAATCATAAATGACTAAGCTTGTAATGCATTTTTGCATGCATATCGATTATGTGGTTGATTACATGGAAAACACCTCTTTATTTCTTATATCACGTTGTTTTGCACCTTTGAACCAAATAATTAATTGAGCTAGCAGCATGAATTTCCTAAGTAGGAGTAATTGTTTGAAGAGGAATATGTGGATTCTAAGCATGCCATCTATCATTTTTCTAATTTTTCTTGTATCTTTGATTTTTTTATTGGTTTATAAAGGGCTAGTAACCTTGATTGAATCCTTGGTTAGGATAATTTCTATAGGATTGCAAAAAAATTTCTCCAATGGTATAAGTTTATTTGAAAATTTTTTTATCAAGGCTTTCATATCATCACCATACTTTTTTTGCTTTTTGGGAGAATAGGATGTAGAAGGAATGGGTTAGGAACTTTGTTCAAGAATGGGAGTAATAGAAGGTTGAGGTACTTGAGGCAATTCAGGGAACAAAGGTGTAAGTAATCTAAGTGTTATCTTTTCAACTTGTATTAAACAATTTTCAGCCCTAATGGCTATTGGATAAGCATCAATAAATTTCCCAAAGCACCCATAGATTGTATCATAACTACTATATCATAATTCAATGCTCTTAAAAAGTAAAGAAAAACACCTTGTGGAGTTGGTCTTAAGAGAAGTGGAATTATATCCCATGTTTTTTTAAATCTAAAATTAAAATCAGCCATGAGCTCATTAGGAGCTCTCTTAATGGTTGTTAGTTATTCTAATAAGGAAATATTATCTACTTTCTCCTCAAACTGATTGCAAAGGGTTGTGCCAAGCTCATCCCAATTGTGAATAGAGGTAGGTCTTAAACTTCTATACCATTGAAGTGTTTTTCCCTTTAGTAAAGAAGTAAGGAGCCTAACAACAATATCATCTTCTATGACTAGATGAACTAAGCATACATTTTCAATGTCTTGAATGTGATCTAAAGGGGTAGTGTGACTCTCACCAAAAAAATGAAATGCTTTTAAGTGTATCCATTTTTATGTCATGTTGTGCATTAAGTAGTAAGGGACTACCATCATTGAAGTTAACAAAAGGAAAATTTATCTGATATGCCATAATTAAAATGGGCCTTATGGAGAGCGAAGATGATTTTTTGAAGCTGTTTGGGAGGGAAAGCAATGGAAGGGAAATCCCGCCTAGACTAGAGGAACAGATGCAATGCGTGAGGAAGGAGAAATAGATGGATCTTCTCTCAGTGAAAGGAATGTATCAACAAAACCCAAAGATACATGGTCAAATGTAGTCAAAAATGATGAATCAACCTTGAAAAACCAAAAAAAAATTCTTCAAGTGATCAAGGAAGTTTCTGGTTATGTCCTTGAAATTCCTAACCAGCTTCTTCATTCTACATCAGAAAATTTGAATAAGTCATTGGTAGGGAAGCTGATGGGTGGGAGACCTAATATTGATGCAGTTAGAAGATGGACTAAATTGAAGTGGTCCCCAAAAGGGCATTTAGAGGTAAGTGCTCTTTCGAATGGATTTTTCCTTTTCAGATTTAATCTCCAAGAAGATATGTAGAAGGCTCTGGAAGAAGGTCCCTAGTTTTGGGGAAAATCAGGATGGTATCTCCGGAAATGGGAACCTACTTTCAACCCGAGAAAAAGAAAATCTGAATCAATTCCCGTATGGATTCACCTTCCAAACCTCCCTCTGGAATTTTGGCATGAGGATATTGTTAAAGGTATTGTGAATTCACTAGGATCTCTTGTAATAATTGATAATGCAACCAGACAAATGACTCACCTTATTTGTGCCCATTTTTGCATATACACTATAGCGGATAGAGAAATCCCCAACAGTATAAAACTCAAATCTAGACTTGGGATCTAGGAGCAAAATATTGAAATGGAAAGTTCTCCTGCGAAATGCTCTAAGTGCAATGGGTGGGGCCACTCCTCTTAGAGTCAAGTTTAAAGTTTCTAAAGTGTTTATCCTTGTCACAGTTAAGGAGGGTAATGGGGAAAAGGGAAAGGCATTATGCAAAGTGTGGAGGATCACAGAAAGATTTTTCCAAAGTCATGCCGGAATTTTTCTCTCCACTTCGCATAAAGGAAAAGACTGATTCTGAAAACCCCATTTTAAAAGATGCAATGGAAAAGGATGAGGAAGGTTTCACATTGGTGATCAATAGAAGGAAATCTAAATACCTGTCTAAGTCAGAAACAAAGGTAAAGGAAAAAGAGGAGGAATACTTGAAGGATCTTTTGAAAGGTAGGAAGATGGAGTTTGGTAAATATAATGTGAAAGAAGGGATTCACAATGAATCAGTCAGGAGTGATCAAACCTCAACTGAAGAAAGGGAGATGGAGGTCAAGATTGTGGAGGAATTGGTAAAGGACCAAATGGAGCTAGAGGATACTCAGGGCCAGAATTTGGATCTGGAGCTCATCAAAGGGGCGGATATTTTTCCCTCTATTGAGGTCCTTTTGAGTGCCCAAAGAACCCCAATCAAGGAGACTGAAGATAAGAAAGAAGGCCTAAGTCCTGGAATCAAAACCCTTCGGGGATAAAATTACTTCTGGAAAAAAGAAAATAGATCCAAAAGGAAAAAGGGGGACTCTTCAAGCTCTGTCCCTTACCAGGAGGATGAGAATCCTATAAATGTGGAAGCTACAAATAGCAAACAAGGTAGACCGAATAAATTTGAATCAAGGAAAAAAACTACCCAAAAGGAGATAGATTCAGGGAAACATATGTGCTTGGACTAAAAGGTCTTCAGGAAAAATAAACCCAACCTAAGAAAATGAATTACATATCATGGAATGGGAGAGGGCTGAATAGTCTCGTGAAGTGGAGGATCCTAAAAGATATGATTGAAAGATAGAAAATAGATGTGCTTGTAGTGCAGGAAACTAAAATGAAAGAAGAATCCTTCCTATCCTCTTGTAAATTATGTTGGAAAAACTCTAAAGCCTTTGCTGTTAGTTCAAAAGGAGCTTCAAGAGGATTAGCTGTGGTTTGGATCCCGAACAAGTTCGAGGGAACTTTGTTGGTTAAGAGAGATAACCATGTGGCGGTGATGATGAGAGATCTTGAAAATAGGAGTATATGGGTTCTTTCAAATATCTATGCTCCCACCCATCACAAAGAAAGGAAACAACTTTGGCACCATCTTCTATCCTTTAATCACTCTATTAAAGGTTCTGGCTGGATTGTTATGGGGGATTTCAACACCCCAAGGACTCCGGAGGAAAAAAAGGAGGTTCTAAGGAGTTCTCAGTTGGCATGGAGGATTTTAATCATTTCATAACATCTTCCCAACTCCATGATATCGATCTAAAAGGCAGCAGTTTCACATGGTCTAACAGAAGGACTGGCACTCAACATATTCAAGTTAGATTGGACAGGGCTCTGGTTTCAGAGGAATGGTTAATCTAGGACATATCCCTTTTTCTCTTCCTCGGATTGGATCTGACCACAATCCCATTCTTCTTCAAATTAAGAACCCTTCTCGAAGAAGAACTCCCTTTCATTTTGAGAAGATGTGGCTCCACAGTGAGGATCTGAATGATCTCATAAAAGAATGGTGGAAACTAAAGGTTAAAGGAACAATGATGTTTAGACTCTCTAAAAACTTCGAATGTGAAAGCCCACCTCAAAGTGTGGAATAAATTTTTTTGGAAATATCTTCTAGAAGAAGTCGAAATTAAAGATGAATTATAGATTGTCCAAAGAAGAACTGAAAGACAGGGTATCAAGAATGATCCTGCTGATCAAGTTAAGGAAAGATCTCTCCTAACGGACTACCACAATATCCTGGGAAAAGAGGAAATCTTCTGGAGACAAAAATCTAGAATCACTTGGTTAAAGGAAGGGGACAAAAATACTAGATTCTTTCATTTATCCACCTTAAAATGGAGAAGCTTTAACAGAATTAACAAAATCAGTAAGGAAGGGGGTGTCTTGGTGGAGGAACAAGATGAAATTGACAAAGAGACCATATCTTTCTTCCAAAATTTGCTCTCTAACAGCAATGATCAAAACCTCTTGAAAGAACAGGACTTCTTAAATTGCATTCCTAAGTTAGTCTCAGTTGAAGACAATGTGATGCTCTTAGTGATTCCTTCCATGGAGGAAGTGGAATTTGTTGTCAAACAACTCAGCCTGGACAAGGCACTGGGCCTGATGGATTTCCTCCTTTTTCTTCCAAAATTTCTGGGACATAATTAAAAAAGAGGTTTATGAAGCAGTGAGGGAATTTTTCAAGAAGAAGGTTATGTTAAAGGACATGAACTGTACCTTTCTGACTCTAGTTCCGAAATGTAGTAATGCAATGGAACTAAAAGACTTCAGACCTATAAGTCTTTGTAACACTTCCTATAAAGTCTGCACAAAAATTCTGGCCCTCAGGCTTCAGATGATCCTACCCAATATCATTTCGGAACAACAAGGGGGCTTTGTCATAGGAAGAAAAATATAGGATGGGATAATTTCTATCAAAGAGACTATTCATTCAGCAAAAATCAGTAAGAAGGCTACTTTTTTCTTAAAACTGGATATGGAAAAAGCTTATGATAGGGTTTCGTGGAGCTTTCTTGACAAAATCCTTGATAGGTTTGGCTTTGATATAGCATTGAGACATCTGGTTAAGGCATGCATCTCTAATGCATGGTTTTCTATCCTCATGAATGGAAGTCCAATTGGGTTCTTTCCTAGCACACAAGGATTACGGCAAGGGGATCCCCTCTCCCCATTCCTCTTCATTATAATGGCAGAAGCTCTCAGTAGAAGACTTAATGTTGAAATGGAAAAAGGCTTCATCAAAGGGATTTCTCTCGGCACTTGATATGGAAAAAGTTACTCACCAACACTTTGTTGATGACACTTTCATGGTGGGGGAAGCTACTATTCCAGAAGCAAGAAAACTAAAAACCATTTTTGATGACTATATGGATGTCTCGGGATAGCTGATCAACTTCGAAAAAGTTCTCTTTTCTTTCTGAATACTATGGACAACCACTGTAAGAAGATTGCAGAAATTTTGGAATGTACCTATAAACCCTTCCCTACCTTATATTTAGGAATTCCTCTTGGGGATAGGAGACCCTCCTATTCTGAATGGAACTTTCTAATTGAAAGGTTTGAAAGGAAATTAGCTGGATGGAAAGCTAATCTGTTATCCCAAGCCGGAAAAATCACTCTTCTGATTAGCTCTCTCGTAGTCTTCCAGTGTATGTCATGTCCCTATACCAACTTCCTGTAGCAATTGGGGAAAGGTTGGAAAAGATCCAGAAAAGGTTTTTATGGAGCGATGCTTGAAAGTAAAGATATAATCCCTTTAGTAGCTTGGAGCAGAGTGTGTAGACCCAAAATCTAGGAGGACTTGGTCTCAGAGATTGGTCCAAGATGAATAAAGCTCTACTTGCTAAGATTGGATGGAGACTAACAAAGGAAAATGGAGTTTGGGATAGAATTCTTAAGAAAAAATATTGGCTGGATGATAATGATAAAAGATGGATGTTTAAATAGGTGACTTTCAATGGCTCATGCATATGGAAAGCCATTAACTGGGCCAAAGAAATTCTGAATAAGGGAAGCAGATGGAAAATAGGAAGAGGCAATGAGATAGGTTTTTGGAAAGACAAATGGGCTGGAGACTTCACCCTTCAAGATAAATTTCCACAAATCTCTGGCATTCTGGAAGATAAGTATGGAGAAAAAGTAAACAACTACATGGCTAATGAAGAGAGCTTTCAGACATGGAAAATTCTGGAATTGGATAGACAGGAACTAAATGATCACTTGAGAGGGATCAATGAGTTTTTAAAAAATTATGTATCATCTAATAGCAAGGACCAAGATAGAATCATTTGGGATAAGGAACCATGTGGAAATTTTTCTATCAAATCAGCCTATGCCCTTTTTTTTAGGGACAAACTGGAGAAGAAGATTTAATGGCTGGAAAGATTTGGAACAAGAATATAACACCAAAGGTTAATGTGTTCAGCTGGCTCACTTTTATAAATAAAATCCTCACGGTTGATAATCTTGTAAAAAGAGGATTCCAATGGGTTAATAGATGTGTGCTATGTGAAAGAAAAATGGAATCAGTAAACCATATGTTTCTGGAATGTCAGTATGCACATCAATTGTTATCCTCCATTCTGGATTGTTTCTCGGTAAACTGGGTCATCCCCAAAGATATAAAGGAAGCTTGGAACCAATGGAAGAGCCCCTTTCATAGTCAAGGGCTAAAAAATATATGGGCCATGAGCTTAAGCCATCTTTGGTGGGAAATCTGGAAGGAAAGAAATAGAAGGATATTCAAAAACAAGAGTCTTCCTATCAAACTGTCTATAAACAACCTCTTTCAGGCAGTTAGAAACAATTTCTCTATCCTCAGGAATAAAGAATTGGAAATCTTAGATAATGAACAACACTTCTTAATGAATTGGAATGTTTCAGGAACCCTCAAACAAATAGGCCTAATCCCAGGTTGGGGATTAAGTGGAATCCTCCTTGTGAAGGTTCTCTAAAACTCAACTTTGACGGAGCGGCTAAAGGGAATCCTGGGAAAGAAGGGGAGGAGGAGTCATACGGGACTCTCTTGGTCATTTTATTCTTGCTTATTTCTTTGACCTTGGACAACAATCAAATAATGTGGTAGAGGTAGTAGCTCTGTATTGGGGTGAAGATTGCAAAAGAAAAAGGTTTCAACCTTCTGGAAGTGGAAGGAGATTCGTTGTACATCATTTCTTGTATGAAGGGTTCATCCCGACCTGCCATATCTATAGAAGACTTCATCAGTAAAACTAAGTTTTTTTTACATTCTTTTGTGAATATTTCTTTCAAACATGTGTATAGGGAAGGTAATGCTTGGTGCTGAATTTGTAGCTAATCTGGGGGTTACCGCTAGCGGTCTCCAAGTTGTTGAGCACCTCTTTGGTATGAATGCCAAATTCATTGAAATCATGAAAAGGGAGGGAGTCTCTTTCATTCCTTCCAATGATAATTTTTAAACTCTCCTACTCATGCCAGTAACCTTTCATGAATTTTTCTTTCATGCATGAGTTGGCTCCCTTTCTTCTCACGGGTAGTTTGGTCATTTTGGATTTGGGGAAGTGGAAAGACAAAGCTGAATTTTTGTCCGGTTTCTGTGTAAAAAGTTTTTTGGGGGCAGAAGGATGGGGGGACCTGGTTCACACTTGAACCATCTAGGTGCCCAGAGATCTCCAGGGATGTTGAAGCTCTTTTGGATGCTTTGCAGGGGTTGTTGTCTTTTCTCCACACTTTTGAGGGCCATGATGAGAGTTTGAGCGAAGCGGTCACAAAAACATGGAATGAGGGCAAGGTACAGGTTGGTAATTACTCTCTCACAATTACGCCTAAGCTCATCGCTAAAGTGACTGGCCTCTCTTTGGAAGGTAGATGTATTTTCAAGCCGAAATCGACTACAGTCTGGAGATAGATTGTTTCTTGCAAGGAAAAGGGGATCCCATCTCTCTTCACAATGGATACACTCAGAGTAAGTTACCTTACCCTTTTGATGAAATTGCTAAATTGATAATGTCTTACATAACATTGGAAGGAAGATATAAAGTTATTTATGGCTACCATTTCCCCATGTTAAACCATATTCACAACTCCAAACCCTATAACTTTCCTTTCTACCTATTTTCTTCTTTGGAAAAATCAATTGCAATGGTGAAGAAAGGCACTTTCATTCTCCCTTTACACCAGGGTCTGATCAAAACTATCATTCGGCTGAGCACTCCCCTGTTGGGAAAAAATGATAAATTTGGGGCTTCAGCTTCAAACATCTCTCTAGGAAAAAGGGCTGGGAGTTTGGACCCTAAGGAAGGTAGCTTTGATGATTTGTGCCTGGGAATCCGGTGGCCAAACATACCAGGTCAAGCATGGGAAAAGGGGGGATAAGTTTGAACAGGAAGAGCAAAGATCCCCGCTGTCAAGTGGGGGAAAAAATTACCATTGTTTTGGGTGAAATCCCTGGTGGCACCCCGACCCAGAAGGACTCCTTTCAAGACAAAGTTGAAGGGGAAGGAATGAGAAGTGAGGATGTGGCCAACATAAAAGAACAGGAGTTTTCTGAGGGTAATTCCAAGAACACTGAGGAAGCTATCCACAGTCTACATAATCTTAAAATGGCTCAGAGGGAGATTTTCTCGGCCCAGGAATCGACTGTTAAAACCCATGCTTTTATGAGAGAGTTTGAAAACTGTAAACTAAATATTGATATCAATAGGCACAAAATTAGCTTGATCTCTATGGACCTTAAGGAGCTGCATGACAAAGTGGATAAAATGTCTTCCCTTATCCTCAACAAAAACCTCAAAATTCCAATGCCAAAAGCATGGAAATGGAAAATGAGTTGTTGAAAATGAAAGGTATTATTATGCAAATCAGGGATGCACATATCCTAAATGTGAAAAGTACTATTTACCATCTTAAACTGTTGGCTGAAATGATCTAGTCCATGGAGTTGGAAAAAGAAAAGGAAAAGGAAGGAACAGGGCCGAAGGTGGTGATTCAAGAACCAAATTACAAGTACTGGAAGGAGACAATAACAACACTGGTCAATGAATGGAATGATTGTATAGAGATGGTGGAAGAACTGGTCAAAGAATAATGATATTCAAAGGTTTTTAATCATTGTTCATTTATCCCTATGTTGTTAGTATAATCCTTTGGATTGTTATATATTGTAATTCCTATCTAACGGATATCTTATACTATAGTATTTGTTTTTGAACTTTTGGAACATGAATGGCCTTTAAAGGTAAATTCATTAGCCAATATGTAAGTATGTTGTAACTCTTTGTAATGGGGTAGGGTCCCCTCAACCCTAACTTTTACCTCTAATAAAAAAAATGGGCCTTATAACTCTAGAAGAACACGTAAAGGTCTACTAGGATGAGGTGTGGAAATATCTCTATTTGGAGGGGGTGATGGTCTCTAAATTTTCCTACATCTTCTTCTTCTCCTTGGTGAAAACAGAAAATATTCAAAAGCTCCACCACTTACTTTGAAATTTGTCTCTTATGTATCCTTCTCACAAAAATGGGTACCTTGACTACTAAAACTAGTAGATATGATGATTGGAGTCCCCAGATGTGTTGAAATAAGCCTCTAAAGGATGGTAATTACCAATTCACAAACCAAAACTTAGCAAAATGATGAAATTTACACTTTATCTAGTTGTCCCACCAAGTGTGCCAAACCGTTGGAGCTCAAAATTTCACCGCACTCCGAATCAATAAGATCCAAGGCATTTAGGAAACATGGGACTATCTCCAAGTTGTGTGACTTGCACTTAATACGGACCTCTGGAGAAGGTCGGTTTCTCTAGCTATTCTAAATGCTAAAACTAATCTTAGAGAAGGAAGTGCAGCTATTTATTCCAACTCTAACAATCCAAGGGGACATGGGAAGAGAAAGATGCATAAAATGTAAAATCTAAGCTAACAGAGGTGATAACACCATAAAGAAGGGGAAATACACTCTTAGATGAGTGAAAATGGGAGAAAATGAAGGAGGAGAGGGAAGACAAGAGTGCCACAATCCAAAACAACATTCAAGCTTCAATTTTCATGGAGAACAACAAAAATAAAACCTTGCAAAGAGAGAAAACATGCACAACACACCAAAACTATAATAGAGAGACAATAAAATTCAATAAACATAGGCTAGGGTAGAGAATAACCACAAAACACATATTTTATTGCTTCAAGAGGATGTGCATTCCTTTATAATGGAGAACGGAGGAAAAATTTTCCCTACAGAGATCCAAATATGAGGCCTAACTTAAAACATTAATGCGCTACTATGAATAATGCCTCTGCATTCTAATAGGGTTCAACCTTTACAAATGGGCTTTACATTACAATATATAGAGAATGAGAGAGAAATAGGGGGAAACGAGAGGCAAATTTATATTCAAGGCTACAACCACTAACAAGATGCATTCAATTCCTATAAAACATCATGAGAACTCTGTCAAACCCATTTTTCCATGTTAGGTTACTTTTAGAAGAAGGAAAGACACCATGCTTCATTAAATCTGAGTGGTTGGGTTGCATGTAGCTACACATTAATGGCCCAAATCACGTTTTCCTATTTCACCTACCAAATCTTACCAAAATCTGATTTTCTTAATTCCAAAGTGTAACTCACATCATAATCTTTCCAACGATACCAAACACACATGATTTGGAGTTCGATTCAAAAGAGATGGTTGTATGAATATTTGTAATGCGTAAGAAAAACATGCCGGACATGTGACATCATTTGATTGGTCTTGGGGATTTGATGGTTGATCAAAGAACCGAGTCACTACCACGTGTCATGTTTTCATTCACTACGAGGATTTGATCACGGAGTTGGCACCTTGTTATTCACCATTGTAAAATGCACTTTTATTTCCAAGTCCCCATAATTAGACAAGTATCACACTTGGATTGGCACATGGATGTCCGAGGTGCATGCATGAAATTTGGGGGAAAGAGATAAGGGTATCATAGAAGGATGTAGGGATACAAAATAATTCTGCAAGCACGTGAGATGATGCACATGGTCTCGAGGAGAGGAGTGTGTGCTTGTAATAGCATGCATAAGTACATAGGATGCCTAAAGGCACGCCAAGAGACGAAATAAGTACGGGTGAAAATAGTACATGTGCAAGCATGTTAAAAATAAAGGGGAAGTACAAAAGGAAAGGTGAGTGAAAGTAATTTTCATAAGGAAGAGAAACTTTGTGAGGAAGGAAGGCCCATGAGAGCGTGTGAGGAAGTGTGCGTAGACTTAGGAGGAAATTCATTCTCATAAGAGGTATGTACAAGGACTAAAAATATGTAAGGGAGTTGGTGGGCATGTGATTGGATGCACAACATCTCTGGGATAGAATAAGAAAGTTTGCAAAGGAAACAAAATTACAAAGGGAAAGGGAGGAAATTAAGTGCATGAAACATGTGTAAAAGAAGGAGAGGGATTGGAAATGAAGAAAGGAGAGAAAATGAGCACGTGCAAGGAATCAAAACCATAGAAACTACCATAAGATAAGATAAAAGAGATGTAACCTGAAAACATATCCAAAACTAGAATGGAACTACAAGTTGCCCAAAATAGTTAAGGGGGTTATTTTGGACAATAATAAGATAGTGACACTTCGGGCTATGGAAGTTATATTTTTATGGTTTAAGAAGCATAAATCTAGTCAAGGTGGGTATAGTTCTTGTCTCCCTAATGATAAAAAAATATATCTTCTTTTCTCATGGGTTACAATTTGCATGTTCTAACAATGTAGTGGAATATGAGGTGTTGGTCCATGGTTTGAATATTGTGGAAAAGAGATAAATAAAATCTATGCAAGTATTTGGGGACACCGTATTGGTTATCCACCGATCAAAGGAAAATGTGCGGATAAAAACAATATTTTGAGAGTTTACAGGAACTAAATTTGGGATATTTTGGAAAGTTTCAAAGCTATCAACCTTTAGGTGGTGCCGTAGAAGAATAATAAATATATAGATTTAATGGTGACTATTGGTTCTTATTTTTCTCTTGGGAAGACATCATCTAAGGAAAACATGTCAAGGTGGTTGTAAGTCCATTATTTTGGATCACAATAACAATTTGCAAGTTTTTGAGAGTGATGATAAGATTGTTCAATTCCTTCAAAACAAGGTTGAATTCTCTTCAAGGTTGTAACCTACTTTGCAAGACAACTATGGTGATCAGATATTTCAATTACGGAAAAACAATTTACCCAAAGGATTATTCACCCTTGAAGTAATTTCCAACTTTGATTATGAGAACAAGGGGAAAATCAGAAGTATGTCTATTGTTCAAGAGGATTATAGGCCATTCACCATTGCACGAGGAAAAGAATTTTTTCTTGGAAAGGTATGTAGTATTTCCTTGGAAAGATCAATTTCCTTAAGAAATTCATTCCTAACTTTACACGATTAATCGGACCTATCACCCTGATGCTGAGGAAAGATAATGTTTTTAAATGGACTATGGAAGGAAAAAAAGCTTCAACAAGATCAAATCCATGATAGTTCAAGTGCAAACTCTCATCAATCCAAATTTTAAAAAGGATGTCATCATTTATGTTTATGGTTCATATCTCAATGTATATGTAGTTCTTACTCAAAAGAACCACGAAGTTATGGAGCATCCTGTGACTTTCTTTAGCCAAACATTAAAATATTTCAAGCTCAGTACAACCACTTAGAAAAATAAGTTTTCTCCATATTGCGTGCTCTAAAACATTCAATCCCATGCTAGCCACTAACGCATCAAATTCTTAGCCTCACACCCCAGTGTGAGATATTTCATCATGAGGGAAGAAATAAGTGAAAAGAGATTTTGACGGGGTAACAAATTTATGGAATTATATGTGACCAAAAATCCACAAAGTTAATGAGAGGTAGAACCTTATGTGAGTAACTTGGTTTAGGTTCTCAAGAGAATGAATAAATTTCTTTCTTCATGTAGGAGGAATATGAACAAATGGTTGAAGATTAGCATGACTTGAATGATATTCAACAAGAAAATCAGTAACATGGGTGACCCGCAAGATAAAGAAATTTGACCTATCCGTAGTAGTCAAATGAATGACATGGTAAAATTCCTAAAAATGGTGGCTATCCACCTAGTTTGAATAAGACAAAAATAAGACACCTCACGTTAAAATTAATTTCTTATAATTTATTTGATGTCATTCTTATCAAAAGGAATTTGGATGATATTCTACTAAGGTACATATAAGGAGAACAATTAGATAAAGTCTTGGAAGAATTCCATAATGGTTTCTCTGGAGGATATTTCTCACTAATACTGCAACAATAAAATCCTCAGAGTAGGATACTTTTGGCCCACATTGTTTTTGGATTCACATCAATGGGTCATAAAATGTAAATATTGTTCCTTCTTCATTGGTAAGAAAAAATTGGCAGCCCTTCCCGTCATCATATTCAAGTGATTCAACCCTTTACTAAGTGGGGACTTGATTTCATTGGCATGATCAATCCTCCTTCAAGTACAGGTCACAAATAGGTCTTGCCAATAAAAAATTATTTCACTAGATGGACATAATTTGTTCCATTGAAGGAGGCTACTAAATTAGTCATCATTGATTTCTTGGAGGACATTGCAACAAGGTTTGGGATTCCTCAAACTATCATTTCGATAATACCAAAGAATTTCTAGGATCCAAAGTATCTAATTGGGATCTTAGAAATGTATTTTATTTGAATAATTCCTCTTATTATTACCCGCAAGGTAATGGTTCGGCAAAATCGACTAATAAGAACCTAATCAGGATTATGAAAAGGACTATATAGGTCAATCAAAGGCAATGGGACAATAAATTAAAAAATGGTCTTTGAGATGATAGAATCACTCCAAATAAAGTAATTGGAAATTCCCCATTCATTCTTGTATATAGAAAATAAGTTAGGCTCTCATTTTCACTTAAAAAACTTTTATTAAAGCTAGCTCATCAGTTGAAATTTGAGGTTGCAAATCAAAGAGAAATCAGAATGGTGGAGCTGGTTGAACTTGAAGAATGGAGAAATTCCACCATAGAAAGGTTATAAAAGCATCAAAGATCTACCAAGAAATGATTTTATAAGAAATCCAAGACATATATTTTCAAAGTAGGAGACTTAGTTTTTAAGTGGGACAAGGACGAGCTAAACCTGGGTGGCACTCTAAGTTTGATGCACTTTGGAGTGGGCCATATATTATCACTTCTTGCAAAGAGGTTAACTCTTTTGAGTTTCCAATATTTATGGAGAGGTATTGTAAATCCCAATCAATGGGATTTATCTCAAACACTCCCATTAATTTGTTTCATTATATATTATAAATAGTTGTGTCCTTGTGTTGTTGTGGGTTCCCTCTTATTGTTGTGTTGATCACCGATTGAGTTTTTTTCCTTGATTTTAGTGGTGATATATTCATTTGTAATAATTTTTTATGCATTATTTACATGTTCCACTTGAATCATGTATGATCTTCTCTTTTAAGCATAAGTTTCAGAGCCACTTGCGATCATAGGCAAATCATCTTAGACCCAATTTCATGGCGTAAATCATATGGTTGGAGTGAATTTTAGTGTACATATTTCAAACTCTACAAATCAACTCCGGTCTAGTGTTAAGTTCATGTGGATTCAAGATATAGGTTGAAAATTAGTTCTCATGGTTATGCTTGGCTCTATGCCCAATGGATGCTTCAATGTAGTTGGTATTCATCATCTAACAAGTAGATGTCCCTTGGATGTTACCAAAATATTATCCAAAATTACACCCCTTGTAATTTTGAACAACTCATCAAAGGTACTTACTTACCAACGTTATGCTCTAAAAATCCATGGGAAACTGATTCGGTTTATCAAGAATGCAGAAAATCAGCATTACACGGGTTCTCCTAACTCCGTAGAACAAAGGAATCAAAGCATTCGAGGGACTTATGTGAAAAGTGGTGAAATTTAGTGATGTGTGACATCTTCTTAACATTTTACGATACTCAGAAATAAATCTCGATAGGTGAAGTCAAAAAGAGCACTATAGAATTTCTTGGTTGCGGTTAATTGAAGAAATCTGCTAAGTTAAAAATCCACATAACACTAACTTCGTGTTCCGCAGTTTACCAATTGTAAAGTTCCATGGGTTTTCTCAAACCCGCAAAATGAAATAAAATAGCCATAGGGAAAAAATTCATGTATTGAAGAGTTAGACCCTTGCGGGTGGTATGAAGTACTTCTAAACATCAAGACAAGTAAGGAAGAAAGTTATAAAAGTCCACAAAAGAGGAAAATTTGAAATATCGTGGTGAAATCATGGGACATGAAAAAGTCACGAGAATGTCCCAAAGTCATTCTCAAATCCAAACCAAGGATACAACCACCATAATTTAATGAATTATGGTATTATCTAATGAAGTTTGATGGCATGCGATAGAATCAAAGGTCATGTTTTGGTTGTTGGCTAAAATTGGGGGTATCCATGCATGTACTACAAGGAAACTCTGAAAAAAACCATGGTGAACATGCTCATTCAATGCATCTTTAGGGGACAGATTCCAGCTCAGTGGTCCTTTCTCCTCTCTCTCTTCCTTTCTTTCTTTATTCCATGATTTGTATAAATATAATTGCTTGTGCACTTTATAGGGGTTCTTCTTCCTTTTTCCTTAGCATGTTTTTGATCTTCTCTCTGTGAAACTCGAAACTTCATGTCGTTGACCTCTGTAACTCTTGAATAGTGATTTTCTTGCCTCAAATATTTATGTAATCTATGGAGAATTTACTAATGAAATTTTAGTTTATCTCTTTCCTTCGAATACACAGTTTTGATGTGAATATTTCACCCTCTTATGTATTTCAAATTATTTTATCTATCTCGCATATGAAATGCGTGCATTTTTTATGATCCCAACCTCATGATTTTTCATTTATGTCATCTAGATTTGGGAAATTTCCACATTCTTTCTGGTTTTATTTACACCTATTAGCTTAGGATTTAACTTTCTTGCTTCTCTCTCATTGGTCCCTTAAAACTATTAGAGTATGAATTAGTTGTATAAGTAGTTTTAGCATTAGAAGTAGGTTCTTATGTGGGTTTTCCAAATCTGCATAACAAGGTAGCTGGCCTTCTCCGAGAGGTCTATCTCAAGTCATAATTCCCACACTTGGAGTTAGTCCCATGTTTTCTAAAAAACTTGGTTCTTCTTGATTCAGTTCAAAAGCGATTTTGAACTCCAATATAGGAAAACTAAAACCCTTAGGAAATTTTGAATTACAAATCTTTTTAGGAAAAGGATTGCCATGAAATGAATTATTATCTTTGATAGCATAATAGGCCTGAATCTCAAGGGTAAGGGTGTGGATATTATTTTTTAAATCACCTAAAACATGCATAAGAGATAGAACTTCTTGTGGAGGAATGACATAAACATTAAGGGGTTCATTAAGGCGTTAAATTTTGTCATTATAAGTATCCATAGGGACACTACGAGGTCGAAAGTCAAATTTTGGATCAAAAAGTGGAAAGCTAGGAATAGGAACATGGGAAGAAGAATTAATAAGAAAAGAGGTTTGCACACTTTTATCAACAATCTTAGTAGGAGAAGGAACACAAGAAACATGCATATTATCCTTATGATCATCATTATGTACACTATCATTAGAAATATCAAGAGTAAAAACACATGCATCATTAAATTTTGTATATTTTGACACATTATGAGGAGGAAAATGAGCACTAACATCATTAGGAAGCACACAAGAGGTGGAAGAAGAAATATATGAATTTTGAGGCACAATATTCAATGAACAAGCACTTGGTTGAGAAGAAGAAGAGGGTATTTGAATATCAATGTCAATAGTAATAGAATCATCTCTGATGATTTGTGCATACGTAAGTGGAGGAGAAGCGGGAGTATGGCGAGGACCATTTATGATAGCATCTACAATATCAAAATAAGTATGGGTATCACAAGAATCATTAACAAGACCTTCCTCATCTGAAAAATTAACCAAATCTTCAACACATGTATCATTTATAGCAATAGAAGCAACATCACTATCAAATTCACAAGAACTAGTGGCCTTAATAGGGGTTAGGAGTATAACATCAAGACCAAGGTTAAAAATATTTGTAAAGACATGAGTATTTTGGGTTGATAAGTAGCAAAGATAATATGTGACTTAGGATAGAATGTTTCTTCCTCTTAGGAATTTACAAAAATATGTTGTGCACCAAATCATAGGAATAGGTTCATACTTGGGGAAGGAGGTTTGGGATAAAGTTTTTGTAATAATTTTTGATAAGCCATGAGGAATATACAAGATGATGGATCCTAGGGTAGGCTAGGGTTTGATCAATAAATAGGTTCACCAAATTATTTAAGAAAATTAAATCTTAATCAAAGAAGTGAGATCAAAAATATAATAATAACAAGAAAAATTTAGAATGCAAAGTACAAACAAGTGTGCAATATAGGAGATAAGAGTGACTTAGCTTGTATCGAGAGATCTATATTGATCCTGGGCTAGGAAACAAGCCAAGAAATCTAGATATAGATTGCGTAGGCTCTGTCTGAGAAGTTTTATTCTCAAATTTCTTCGATTGAACGCCCAAAGGGGGATACAACCTCCCGGGTGCTAGTTTCCAATTTGGGTGCTATTTTTTGGGAAAGTGCTCTACTTCTGGTCTTTTTAGGGTCTGAACTTAGCTTCTTCCTTTCATTTTTTTCACATCAAATTTTTTGCAAGGTTCTGAGTTGCACTGCACCTATAAAACAAAACCTAGCTACCTGCACAAATCTCAAAAAACATTAGATGGAATAAATAATGCATATGCTTGATTCAAACATACGTCGATGGTCACCCCAATGTGATTATTGATTAGAATTGCACTAAATTTCAGAATATATGTATTTCTAGTGTGTTTGATTGAATTAGACACTAAATCACACACTTTGCGTACATTTATAGGTCCTAGTTACATACCACTATTCATATGATTCCTAAGAAAGAAAATTACTAATTGACCACTGCCTTTGGCATCTTTTCTTTCTTTTTGGTTTCCTTCTTGGTCTTACACACCCTACTACCCAATATGACCTTTGATACTTAAGTTTCTCAAAGTCTAGTCTTCAACGCCTTGACCAAGATGTCAAGGCATTAAGTGCCCCTATTCTCGTTGGGTTCCCCCGATCTCTTTATATAGTGCTCACCTCTTTCGGGTCCTTTCTAGTTGTTGGGAATCTTTATTTCTTATGGGTTGTCCTTTTAGTGGTAAATTACGAAATTAAAACAAGGGAATCATATAGATATAAAGCTATGTGACCATAATAAAGGACCAAGCACTAAACATCTACTACCATCACCTAAGGTTGCATCTAAAGGCCATTACAAGAGCATTCAAGCATCCATCTAGCACTCACACAAGGGACAAGGGACTGCATTCTTCTACATACACTTCATAAGAGGGGAAGTTCATTTTTCCATGCACACATCTATCTACATCTAGCAATTCTCGTTATTCAAGTGAAACTCATACAAGAGCCACCTAGGGAAAAATTCTACGCACACATGTAGAATTACAAGGAGTCCGAAACATAGTGTAGTTCTTGAATCATAAGCTCACTTTTTTGGGTGACCATCAGGGTCATTCTAACTAGCCATATGCATCTTTTTCTTTTCAATAATTGATGTTTTTTGGGGTTTTACAGATGCTCTTTCTTCTTGTAGGTTTCAAGCAAATATCAATGAACTACAACAACATACAAGTGACTAAAGGTGACATCCATCGAACATCTCGTGACCCTACCAAATTTGTTTTCTGAAGTTCTGAAAAATCATAGGTGCCCAAACGATGCCTACAAAGACCCTAGGCACCCCTAACCCTATTTAGGCACCCTGAGTCCTAGGAATATTTTGTAGTTGTACAATTTGTTGAACTCAAGTTTGAAACTTCCTCCTCTTGTTCATCAATTCTTCATCTCCTCACAGATCTATGATTATTTGCGAATCAACTAAGTATTCTATTTTTTTGTGACAAATTTTTTTGGGTAGACAAATCAGGTGTCTCCACCAATGTTCATAGGGCTACGTCCCTCTACATTGAATGGTACAGCTCCCATTATTGAAAGTAAACTAATCATAATCCTATCTAAATGTTATGGGTGGCCAAATTTGCTAGGGATCACACAGGACACTCCACTGAACCTATGGAAAATTTCTTGTACAAGGGTACAAGGGAAGAAATTACAGCGATGAAGGGAGAAAGGGAGAAATTATGCAAGGAAGATTACTGCCATGAGTAGATTGTAGAGCTCACACCCAGTAACTGGAGTAGTTCAACCTTCAATATAGAGGAAAGAACAATGAAGCTAGCGGGACCAATGAATTAAAACACCAAGTTTTTAAATTCATCTATCGAGGACACCAAGTTCCTCTCTAATTCCATACAGATCAACTATGCTTGCAAAGTGCATGAAAGAGAGAAATAGAGGAAAAACAAGAAAGGGAAATAGAAGAAGTGTAGATTTTATTCCATGTGTAGTGATGAATACAAAGCTTCAACCAAGCTATCACAATGCTACATAGTAAGAGTTCTTCAAAATATAAATCCTTGGAATGGAGAGGCCATCCCAATTTATAGCAATCTAAATTGTCCTTTCACCTCCCTCACATGACTCTTCATTTCCATATTCCACTCATGACCTTTCATTTTCCATGAATTAAGTATTTCTCTTATAATTTTGAGAAAATATTTTTACAAATTTAAAATAGGTCACTTAAGTGAATAGGATGAAATACAATAATGATGCATAACAAAGAATTAGAATGGAGAGAGAAATAAGAGAGGGAAAGAGAGGAAGAAGGAAGGAATGAAGGGAAAACACTCCTTGTGATGAAATTATTTGAATGCCTTGATGCAGTCATGAACTTTGAGTGAAGATTTTTGCCACTGGTGATCTTCTACACTGATGAAGATGTCTCCCTTGAATAACTTTGAATCATTTTCCAAATCTAGTGATGGCTGCAAACTCTTGTCGCATAGATTGAGTATTCAGAAACACTATTATGAGGTTTACCATGGTAAGCTCAAGATGAACACATATAATGCCCATGTTGACCCTCCTCAAAACTTGGTTGATGAACTCCTTGACTTATTAAAATCATTCTGATAAATTCACTTTGAATCACCCTGGCTCCTTAAATGATGAAGATGAATCCACATGATGTGTCTTACATGCCTTACTTTGTAATATGAGATGATCATTCAAAACCATGAAAAACCACCATCTCTTCATGATTGATTACACCTGAGAAACTAGACCAACCTGTGCACTTGAAATTCATGTTTCCTTAACACTTACTATATTTGGAAGGGACAACTTACTATATTTAGTAAGTGTCGATTTTTCCTTTTTGGACCCCAAATGGTGATATCGACTTGAATGATTATCTCTCAATGTCTCGTTGTGCCAAACTTTCCCTTTGAGAACAACTTGTATTTTTAGTAAGTACACATGGGGTAACTTACTATTTTTAGTAAGTGTCATAGTTAGCTTTTCCCAACCTTAACCGGCTATGGTAGCTTGAATTATTTCTTCTTAGTGGGTTCCTCTCACCTTTGGACCAATTGGCTATTTATAGCAGAGGGCTTTTGGAACCACTTTCTATTTTTAGTAAGTGTCAATTGCGAGCCGAGATGACCTTTTTGATGACTTTTCCTACGATACTCCCTCTGTATTCACACCTTCTTCATAGCCTCTTCAAATGGTGGCTTACCCAAAGTAATAGACCCCTATGTAGGAAGGCATGCTATTTTTAGTAAGTGCATCATGGATGTTAGATTGCAACAAAACAGTCTTAAAACTCTGGGTTTTTTTCTGGGTTCCACACTCCGCATTTTGAGTAATTCCTTCATTTGAACAAGTGGAAAAATGAGATTTTCATCGGTGGGGGAAGAATAATGAAAAAAATATAGCCCTCCATATCCCTAAAAAATAGGGACTTCATGGCACAAAAACTAGTTTACTCAAACTATATTTTTCAACGATCATTCCCTCCAATTTTCACGTGATTTCGCCCACTTTAGAACCCTAAGAAGTGAAGAGGTAGCTCACTTCCTTTTCACAGATTTTCTTCATGTGATAGGAAGAAATCTGATGAAAACTTAGTCCTCCATATCCCTAAAAATAGGGACTTCATGGCACAAAAACTAGTTCACGTGAAACTATATTTTTCAATGATCATTCCCTCCAATTTTCGTGTGATTTCGCCCACTGGAACCCTGAGAAGTGGAGAGGTAGCTCGCTGATTTTTTCCACTACTATGTCATGGCAGCCATTAATGGAGCTTGAAATTTTTAGGTCTGGTTTTTGTCTCCATTTGCAATGAAATCAACTCCATTGCAATAGGTTTTTTCTTCTTGTCTCACTGGTGAAATTTCTCTTCGATCCGGTTGCCGGTTTGACGAGAAATTAAACTTTGTTCTTCATGGATCCGGAAGTGAAATTTCTTCACTATGAGAATTCCTTGCTATGAATGGGAGGTTTTAAGGTGATTTTTTAATGGCCTTCGAGAGTGGATAATTCAGCAACATATGGTTCTTTGTTTTGTGCACTGGCTTACAAGATATGTTTGAATCTTTGTCCCATGGCAATGGAGGTTTCTAAAGAATTCCTTTGCTCTTCTCTTTTGTTATTCATCCCTTTGGATATTTCAATCAATATTTATTTGAAACCTATGAATATTCATGGAGTGGAAGGTTTTTTTTCCATGGCAGAAGTTTGGAGCAACAATGGTGGATTGAGGTGTTCTCTGCAACTTTTCTTCTAAAGCAGTTGAAAAAGCAAAAGAACAAACAGAAAATAGTTAGAAAAATTTTCAAATTTTTGAGTTTAATTTGGGAAAATTTTCATGTACTTGACATCCCTCACCTAAAATATACATGAGGGACATCAATTTTCACAACGTACCTCATCTTGACATGTGGCGGAGATCCGACGGTAGGGGATTAAAGCCAAAAAGCATCTTTAAAGCACTTAGGGGATGAAAGTTGGTCACATGGGTGACTAGAAGTCTCCTTAGGGGCTGGGAACATTTTTCTAACCTTCATTTACCTGACCTAAAAATGACATGAGGGACATCAGTTTACATGGTGCGCTAGACGATGGCATGTGGCAATGATCCAACGGTGAAGGATTTGAGCTCTCGTAAGCACCTGGGGGTTGAACTAGTGATCCTAGAGGTTGCATGAGGGTCTAGAGGGATTATGGGGCTATACACATTTTCATGACCTTGATGTCCCTAACCTTGAGGGACGTGAAGGACACAAAATCCCGCCAGGCTCCTGGAGCTGACATGTGTCCTTCCAAAATTTGACTAACTCCCGAACTCGCTCCAAGAGGACAACTTGAAATGGCAATAACTTGAGCTCCATATGGATGTTTTTGATAAAATTGTATATGATCCTAACTGAAATGGCCTTTTCATCCAATGGTTAGGGCCATTAAGTCTTGATTCCTCTATTTTCCCCATAAAAATGCGGATTTTTTATTTAGTACTCCACCTATGCTTGAGAAAAATTGCTTGCAAACCCATTGCACCAAATTTTTGTGAAAAAAATAATTTCACCATATCTTATAGATTGGAATTCTATTTCTGGAAAAAAAATTCTCCTAACTCCATTCCAAGAGCTCCTGCAATCACCTTTAGAAGCTCAAGATTTTTTTTGCTTGTGCACTACTGCCTCGTGAACCCTAATTTTAGTGAAATTGTCC
Source organism: Taxus wallichiana var. yunnanensis (assembly GCA_018340775.1). NCBI lineage: Eukaryota > Viridiplantae > Streptophyta > Pinopsida > Cupressales > Taxaceae > Taxus > Taxus wallichiana. Next base: position 5,458,854 of record CM031244.1, read on the forward strand.
CAACTTCTCTAGATCCTTCTTGAATCTTCCTAAATCAATTCCATGATGTTCCTAGGCATTTTATTCACCTCCATTCCATTTTGGTTCTAGTTTTTTTTTTTTTGTTCATGGGGTTTTCCTAGTCAGGAAGGCCAATGATAGCCCTTCCCATAACTGCCCAAGTTTGCATTTTTCAATGAACTCCTAAAATCACCTAGGGGTTGAATTGAATTTCCTAAATCACCTAGGGGAATGAGTTAACATGAATTAGGAGGTCATTGTACTAACTAGGAAGACTTGGGTATCTCAGAAGGATAGAACATGAAAATTTTGGTACAGGGGTATCATTGTCATGCTAGAAAATTGCCAATTTCCTGTTGCACATTTGCATGAAAACAACTGGCTCTAGCTTGGGGACATGACATGGACTGAGTATAGAAAAATGTGACATGGAGAATCCATAATATCAACTTTAGACCATATAATCTATTGACCAATGCCTTATCCATTGGGCCCTACAGGAGTCACTAGAAAATAGGCTACACAACTTTCTTTATTAAACACACACAAAAACAAACAAACGGAAAGGAAACACACCAGGGAAAAAAAAACACACATTAGAAAGGGAAATTATATACAAGGGAGGGAAATTTATAGAGGTAGGGAAAGGATATACACATACCCAATAATGGGTTGAGAAAAGTACATGCCATCATGGAATAATGGATAAAAGTCTGACCTTTGAGCATAAAAATTGTTATTTGATCAAACCATGATTTTTGATGGCATTTCATGGCTTGAGAATAATAATATTGATCATTATTCCATCTTCATACTCATACTACATAGAGAATGTTCTTGCATCTAATGAACACTTTGTTATCTTATCTAGGCTCTTGTACCTTGATCCTCCGCTTGATTCCTTGTGATCATGAGACACCATTCTTCCATGTCTTCAATAGTGGGAAGATATCCATCCTCTTTTAATTTCCACTTTAAATATTCTCCTACATCAACAAGGCACTCAGAAGGAGAGAGAAAAAACTGATTTTCTTCCCATTCACCAACTTCTTTGGATGTCCCACTTTGTTTCCTAAAAATCAACTCAAAATTTTCCTTATTATCTTCCTCCATGGCAGGGACGTTGTCTTCAATATTAATAATATTCAAAGAAGATTCCACAAACTTCCTTCTTTTGCACTCACAAACCTCTTCACATTATGTGAAAGGAAAAGGCATGTTTTCACATCCATTCTCATCAACCAAGGCATTGGGAAGTCATCCAGTTCATCCATTGGCTCTATTTCAGTATCAAACATTGGTGAATCAAAAAGAGGAGCACAAATGGCCTCATACCTGTCTTGCATTTCCATGGCCGAGTCAAGAGTTCAAGGTTGAGTTGAGGATCTTCATTTTCTTCTGCAACCTTCAAAATGTCTTGTATTGATGGTTCTTCTAAGTCTTCCATATATTCATCTTCATCCTTATTGGAAGAATCTTCGTGTTGTGCCTCCATAAGATGGTTAAAAATATGATCCATACGAGCCCATGATTCATTAAAAACATCCTCGTTCACCTCTTCCATGTTTTGTGTTGCCCAAGATTCACTCTCTTACAAGAAGGGGCATACTTTTCTCACTACATCTTCTAACAAGGAGAAGAGGTCCATGCTTTGTGGGAATGACACTCCTTCAAGCTCAAAATCCATATCATCTTCTTCTTGGTAAGAATCGAGAGAACCATGTTGGGGCAGCAGTATGAGAATAATTTTCAGCTACATCTTGACCATCCATTATTGAATCTTCTTTCTCAAGTGAAAGATGAAAGGCTTTTTTTCACCATGATGATGATTCTACTCCCCGAGTGAGTAGAGGTTATGTTTAATTTTTCATTCTCCTTGGATTTGAAAAGAGAGTGGGCTTCTTCCATTCAATCATCCATGATTGCATCGGGAAGAGAGTTTGATTCTTTGACTTCTTCCATTTCTTCATGCAACATTTCTACATCACTTGAAGAATCAAAATAGGAGGAATATTATCTATGGCCATCTTGAATTCATCATCTTCGGACCATGATATCGGGTGACTTTCTTGTAATTCTTCACATCTCTCCATTTCATCATTAATTGAAATATCAAAATTTGAAAATAGATCATTCACACTTAGTTTTAATTTCCTATCTTATTCATCATTGGTGGATTCTTCAAAGAGCATTGGATCATCCATTATGCAGCAAGGATCTTCCTTTATTGAATATATTATTCCCCTATGGGTTGTGCCTCGAGCCAGATGGAATTGTTGAATGGTGATTCTATCTTCATGTCTTCTACTTCTTCCTCCATGATGTTTCTTTGGCTTTCATCGGAAGGTTCCATGATAAGATCTTCTTTGGGAGCATCCAAGAATCTTCCAGGAATGAAAACCTCATAGTATGGGCAGCCATCCGGGTCTTCTTCCATATGGCACATCTTGTCTTCCTCCATTTGATGCTTCAAGATGTTCATATCTTATCTATAGAGCTAAAGCATACCTCCAAATTTCATCAAAGACTTTAGGGTCATAATTTCCTTCTATTATGCTTTGAATCCTTTCCACATATTCTATTTTCAAAATATTCATTTCTTCATCACCGTATGCAATGAATTCATCTAGATAATGGTAGAAGAAGGACAAAATTCTCAATTTTGTAGTGAGTTATGCGAGATTGCAAAAATATTCTTCAGTGGATCTTGCATTGTCCTATCTTTCATCATCTTCTTGAATGTTGATTTGATCTTCATCGGAAGGCTCAAGGATAGGATTTTATTCAATAACATTCAAGAACCTTTCGGGGATGAAAACCTTGTGGTATGAATGATCTTCAAGATCTTCCTCTATAGGACAAATCTCCTCTTCTTCTTCCTCACTATGGGCCACTTCAAGTTGCTCGTACATCTCTTGCAATAATTTGGCATATTCTTGAGCTTCACACCTTATCTTATGTCTCCTTTGAATCCATTCCTCTTCATCGGTGATAAGTTCTTTCTTCTTTCCTTTGTCAACACTAGTCCGGAACCATGGCTGATCAACGATCTTCTTTTCTAGGAAGACATCTTCTTCTTCTTCTTCACTATCACTCATTGGTACTTCACTCCAATTTGGAAATTTCTTCATGGTGTGGGAAACAAATGTGACAGGGGTTTGTTCCTTGATGGAGTCACCTTCAAAAATTATTTTCCTTTGAAATTTTTTTTTTAATATTTTTTTTTTTTTATTTTTTATTTTGGGTAGAGATCTTTTTGGGCACACTTAGGAAAATCTCTCCCTAACGGAGTCACCAAAAATTGTTGGTGAGAAAAATTTCAGGTAGACAAATCAAGTGTCTCCACCAATGTTCACGGGGCTACGCCCCTCGTATTGAATGGTACATCTCTCATTATTGAAAGTAAACTAATCCTAATCCTATCTAAATGTTGTGGGTGGCCAAATTGGTCGAGGATCACACAGGGACACTCCACTAAACCTATGGCAAAGTTCTTGTATGAGGGTATAAGGGAAGAAATTACAGTGATGAAGGGAGAAAGGGGGAAATTATGCAAGGAATATTACTGCCATGAGTAGATTGCAGAGCTCACACCCAATAACCATCAAAGTAGTTCAACCTTCAATATAGAGGAAAGCACAATGAAGCTAGCGAGACCAATGAATTAAAACACCAAGTTTTTAAATTCATCTATCGAGGACACCAAGTTCCTCTCCAATTCCATATAGGATCAACTATGCTTGCAAAGTGCATGAAAGAGAGAAATAGAGGAAAAACAAGAAAGGGAAATAGAAGAAGTGTAGCTTTTATTCCATGTGTAGTGATGAATACAAAGCTTCAACCAAGCTATCACAATGCTACATAGTAAGAGTTCTTCAAAATCTGGAATCCCTTGGAATGGAGAGGCCATCCCAATTTATAGAAATTTGAATTTTCCTTTCACCTCCCTCACATGACTCTTTGTTTCCATATTCCACTCGTGACCTTTCATTTTCCATGAATTAAGTATTTCTCTTATAATTTTGAGAAAATACTTTTTACAAATTTAAAATAGGTCACTTAAGTGAATAGGATGAAATACAATAATGACGCATAACGAAGAATTAGAATGGAGAGAGAAAGAAGAGAGGGAAAGAGAGGAAGAAGGAAGGAATGAAGGAAAACACCCTCATGATGAAATGCTTTGAATGCCTTGATGCAATCATGAAATTTGAGTGAAGATTTTTGCCACTAGTGATCTTCTACACTGATGAAGATTGCTCCCTTGAATAACTTTGAATCATTTTCCCAATCTAGTGATGACCAAAACTCCTGACCATAGAATGAGTGTTCAAAACACTATTATGAGGTTTACCACTGCAAGCTCAAGATGAACACATACAATGCCCACCCTCCTTGAAACTTGGTTGATGAACTCCTTGACTTATTGAAATCATTCTGATCAATTCACTTTGAATCACCCAGCTCCTTAAGTGATGAAGATGAATCCACATGATGTGCCTTGTAATTCCTTGCTTTTTAATATGATATGATCATTCCAAACCATGAAAAACCGCCATCTCTTCATGATTGATTACACCTGAGAAACTAGACCAACCTGTGCACTTGAAATTCATGTTTCCTTGACACTTACTATATTTGGAAGGGACAACTTATTATCTTTAGTAAGTGTCATATTTTTCTTTCTGACCCCAAATGGTGATATTGACCTGAATGATTATCCCTCAATGTCCTGTTGTGCCAAACTTTCCCTTTGAGAACAACCTGCTATTTTTAGTAAGTACACATGGGCAACTTACTATTTTTAGTAAGTGTCATAGTTAGCTTTTTCCAACCTTAACCAGCTATGGTAGCTTGAATTATTTCTTCTTACTATGTTCCTCTTTCCTTTTGGACCAATTGGCTATTTATAGCAGGGGCTTGTGGAACCACTTACTATTTTTAGTAAGTGTCAATTGCAAGCCGAGATGACCTTTTTGATGACTTTTCCTGCAATACTCCCTCTGTGTTCACCACCTTCTTCATAGCCTCTTCAAATGGTGGCTTACCCAAAGTAACATACCCCTATGTAGGAAGGCATGCTATTTTTAGTAAGTGCACCACGGATGTTAGATTGCAACAAAATAGGTCTTAAAACTCGAGTTTTTTTTTCGGGGTTCCACGCTCTCGCATTTTGAGTAATTCCTTCGTCTGAACAAGTGGAAAAATGATATTTTCATCGGTGGGGATAGAATACTAAAAAAACACAGCCCTCCATATCCCTAAAAATAGGGACTTCATGGCATGAAAACTAGTTTACACGAAACTATATTTTTCAACGATCATTCCCTCCATTTTTGCGCGATTTCACCCACTGGAACCCTGAGAAGTGAAGAGGTAGCTTGCTGCCTTTTTCACATTGTTCTTTCATGTGACATGGAATAACTCTAATGAAAAATAATTCCTCCATATCCCTAAAAATAGGGACTTCATGGCACAAAAACTAGTTCATGCGAAACTAGATTTTTCAACGATCATTCCCTCCAATTTTTGCGCGATTTTCACCCACTGAACCCTGAGAAGTGGAGAGGTAGCTCACTGATTTTTTCCACTACTAGTGTCATGGTGGCCATTAATGGAGATTTAAATTTATAGGTTTTATTTTTTCTCCATTTATGATGAAATCAACTCCATTGCGATAGGTTTTTGCTTCTTCTTCTCACTTGAAATTTCTTCTGATCCGTTCTAGTGAAATTGAACTTTGTTCTTCGTGGAGCTAGAAGTGAAATTTATTCTTTATGAGAATTCCTTGCTATGAATGGGAGGTTTAAAGGTGATTTTTAATGGCCTTATAGATTAGATAACTCTATAATAGATGGTTCTTTGTTTCGTGCACTAGCTTGCAAGATATGTTCGAATCTTTGTCTCACAGCAATGGAGATTTCTAAAGGATTCCTTTTCTCTTCTCTTTCGTTCTTCGTTCCTCTGGCTCGTTCAATTAATATATTATTTTAAAAATTATGCATATTCATGGAGTGGAAGGTTTTTTTTCCATGTTGGAGCTAGTTTGGAGCAACAATGGTGGACTGAGGTGTTCTCTACAACTTTGTTCCGCAAGTGAGTGAGAGAACGAAGCAAAGCAAATAATAGTTAGAAAAAAATTCAAATTTTTGAGTTTGAGTTAGGAACATTTTCATGTCCCTGATTTCCCTCACCTCAAAGGGATGTGAGGGAATCAATTTTCATAGTGCACCTCAGCTTTACATGTGGCGGAGATTCGACGACAGGAATTTAAAGCTAAAAAACATCTTTAAACCACTAAGGGGTTGGAAGCTACATCACATGGGTGCCAGAAGTATCCTTAAGGGCTGGGAACATTTTTCAAACCTTTATGTCATCCCCCTCAAAGGGACATGAGGGATATTATTTTCATGGTGTATCAGGTGATGACATGTGGCAGTGATCCAATGGTGAAGGATTTGAGCTCCCACAAGCACTGGGGCTGAACTGACGATCCTGGAGGTTGTATGAGGGTCCAGGGATTATGGGGGATAGGAAAATTTTCATGACCTTGATGTCCCTGACCTTGAGGGACATGAGGGACACAAAATCCCACCAGGCTCCTGGAGCTGACACGTGTCCTTCCAAAATTTGACTAACTCCCGAACTCGCTCCAAGAGGACAACTTGAAACAAATGGATAACTTGAGCTCCTAATGGACTTTTTTGATAAAATTTTATATGATATTGAATTGAAATGGCCTTAGAAATCCAAAATGGTGGAGACCTCGGGTATTTATTCCTCTATTTGATCCCTAAAAAATTGGTTTTGTATTTGGCACTACTCCACGTGTGCATGAGAAAAACTACTTTCAAACTCATTGCACCAAAGTTTTGTGAAAAAAATAATTTCACAATCTTTAGGGATTGTAATTACCTTTGTGAAGATGTTTATTTTTTCTCCTAACTCCATCTAGAGCTCTTGAAATCATCTTCAAAATCTTAGCAGATGTTTTGGCATGTTTACTACATGGGCCCTGTGAACCCTGATTTTAGTGAAATTGTCCCAACTTCTTTGGATCCTTCCTAAATCTTCCTAAATCAATTCCATGATTTTCTTAGGCCTTTGATTCACCTCCACGTTTATAGTTCAAATTTTCTATTCCACTCCATGGGGTTGCTCCAGTCCTAGGAAGGCCAGTGATAGCCCTTCCCATAACTACCTAAAGTTTACATTTTTCAATGAACTCCTAAAATCACCTAGGGGTTGAATTGAATTTCCTAAATCACCTAGGGAATGAGTTAACATGAATTGGGAGGTCATCGAACTAACTAGGAAGACTCGAGGTATCTTAGAAGGATAGAACATGAAATTTTTGGTACATGGGTATCATTGTCATGCTAGAAAATTACTAATTTCTCTATTGCACATTTGCATGAATTCGAACACTCTTTGGCTCTTCATATTCACATTGTTCATTTGCTTTCATCATGGTTATTTCCATTCATGATTTCTTGTTATCCAATCCGAGTGTCGTGCAAAATTATTACTCTCTTGGATAATACTCGCATCCCTACTAATACTAATTTGAACATACTTTATCAAACATTTGTGGATGCATTTTCTCATCACCTTGCTTTTCCATCGACCGTAGCTGATAATATTTTGTTTATGACAATGATCCTCCTCTTTATATACGCATATGCATCGAAACTATGGTTGTAAATAAATTTAGTAAATAATGGATATGAGCTCAAACCGAGTTCTTTCTCATTCATTCAGGATCTAACCCTTTTAGTAGCTAATCTTAACCCAATAATTATTTCTCTTTAGGCATATGATTCTACTACGTGTCCATGCCTTAGCACTATTGCTTTGATTTTTACTTGTTGGGCCAAAAATAGTTCTTACAATCTTCTTTTTCATTGATTTTCTAGTCACATATAATTGTTTACTTAATAGGCCATGGCTTCACAAAATGCAAGCAGTACCTTCTATAGTTCATCATTGTGTCAAATTCTTACATGAGGGCATTGAATACTATGTTCCTCCTAATAATATCCCATTCCAATATTGCAACTTAGATCTAACCACTATATTGTTTATTCCAAATTATGTTGTTATCCATCCAACTCCTAATCCGCTACCAAAAACTATGTGGCCAATTTACCTCCACTCAAAGGAACTATTTACACATTATATGCCCTTCCATACACTTGAGGCTCACAACCTTCATCTACTAATGTTATGGTGCTTTATCGGGGTTTTTCTATACATTAGATGTCATACCACCCCCATTGTCTCCTCATGAGAAACCCACATATGTGTTCCCTCCTTTCACATGTATGATTTTCATGAAAAACTCTTATTGGCATCACATTACATTCAATCTCACTTGTTCTGACACTATTTGTACATATGACAGCTTGGCTCTCCTCAGATATACACTTAATGATCTATTTCTACCACCTCATTTGTCTCATCTATATCATGGCTTTATTTGTATCACAAATTGCTTATGGTCTTCGCACCTTTCATCTTTCAGTACTTGTCACACGCACCCCTCACATTTCTCCACTCACTCTAGGGTAGTCTTGGCTTGATTACATCGGTGGCACTTTGGATCCTGACCATATTGACATTTCATTTCCCATGCCCTTTAATCATGTTTTTATTTGTAATGATTCCTTTCTTGGATATTCACAGAATCTTACTCATTGGTATGCACATGGATTTCCACCAACACCTTTCACCGACAAATAATACGCAATGGGAATGTACAATCTATGCCATAATGGATCTTTACTTGATCAACCACATACTATTGCTTATTAGGTATCTAACGCATCTCCATTTGGATTTGACCATGATAATGATGATCTCTTAGATAACATTACTTGATCATTCTCATAATCATACACTTTGGGGACTTCACGCTCACTCTTTCCCCCTCCATTATCATTAGGTGTCTCACAATTCTATTATTTCACTTCTTATTTTGCATCTAGTCTCTCACGTACGTCTTACACATATTGATACATTTGTATTGTCATTTCCCTATGATGCACTCTTGTGCTTCGGTTCACACTTGACCTTTTAGGGAATACTATACACATGAACCTCATACACTACACATTTCACACATTGTGCATTCATCACATATCTTTCTACGAAGCTCCTATTTCACATTATACACACTGTAAACTCTACACATTCATGATGCATCTTTCTTGCATCTACTTCTACATGTTGCACTCATTACCCAATGACGTACTCTAGTTCCACAGTTCATAATCAAATGTTGAGGGTGTCAATCTGAAATGAACCTCACCTCACAACACTCAAACTCTCTCTACACTTTACACTTTTATCGATTATATCTATCTAGCGCATAATTCAAACCATTTCCCGATGACGCACTCTTGTTCCATGATTCATTCTCAACTGCTAAGGGGTCTTGTATAAATGAACCTTATCTCATGCATAATTATTCACATTCACTCGGGGCACACTTCTCCTATCATTCACACCAAATTTCATTACATCTCATCCATATCATATTGCATATCTTGGCCGCACTTAGTCTCGCTTGAATTTACTTCTTACATGTACACTTTATTACACATGTTAGACAGATATTTTGTATGTCATTATTTTTGTATATATAGACATGCACGTTCACTTGCCTTCTATTTGTGAATGCATCCTTTACATAGATCATTACATGCAATGTGGATGCTTAGCACATTACCTCTTACCATCCCATAGTTTCTCCTAGGGGAATCCAATTTTGTACTCATCATAGGTTTTATTGTTTTGATTTATATTATTTCCTATTCATACTAGCACACTACTATATCAAATTATACACTCTTTGAAATACTTTTTATCTTTCTAACATGCTAGCGGGTGCTTCATGCGCAGCATTTTCTTCTTACAGTCTAGTTGTTTCCATGGTTGTCGATACATTGTTTACTATTGTTTTCTCTTGTATGTCATTTTTTTGTGAGCTTTGCCCTATGTCTTGCTTGTTCACTACTTGTGTCCACATTGTTTGCTTTTAGCTATGTTTGACTCATTTGTCTTGTGACATTGTGAGTGATGTCCCATGTTTACAACCCATTTTTTGTGGTCTATTTTATCTCGCACTATTGTTTTTCAACTTTGTCTTCTTACTTGCTATCTTACATTTTGTCTTCTACATGTGTGTTTATCTTTTTTGCACTGACACTTGTTTCCTATCCTTGCACTAAAACTTTTTTCCTATCCATGTTTCTTGCATGCTCCTTTGTTTCTACCAATCACACTACCTCCCCTGCATGGTATCAATTATAGTTTAGTGGTCGGTCCTCCTTTGGCCCACATACTCCTCACAACATCACATGTACCCCAAATCAGCGGGTATTATTGGTTGAATTAGTCACCCCATTCAGTAGTCTACATTCATAGTACAATATAGTTCATCACACACACAACATAGTCTTCAATTTCAGCAATGGCCGAGAACCCGACTTAAGTCCTCGATAGCACAAACACTAGCACCTAACACCAAATAGTAGCACCTAAATGCCTATGACCAGGTGGAAGTTACACATATTTTCTCAGTTCATCACAGTTCACAGTAGTTTACACAATGGATTTTACATGATATACACAAATCCTTCAACACTTGGCATGCATGCATTACACCTTATTTTCTATTTTTGTGTTGGATCGGACTAGATCGAAATGGATCAGATTTTAACACACCATCTGCAGTGGTGTTTACACTTCGAGAAATAGTCAAAGGTTGGAGAATAACACTAGACCTTTCTCCCTACACTTCTTCCACACTTGGCATGAGATCACCTAAAAACTCATAGTTTCCGCAATTAGCATGAGATATCATGAAAAAATCACTCTTGGTGTGAGATCACCTAAAAACTCATTCTTATACAACATCTTTAGGATCCTTTCTATCTCTTTCACTCATCATGAATCAAGTGCACATGTTCCTTTTCACATTTTTATATACTTTTTACACACTTTTTGCATATTTGGATCAAATTTATCACGACTTTGACTACTTATTCACTCTTCTCTTTTGTAGGTCCATATTTTATGGGAATCAATAGTCACATCATCACACATCAAAAACATCAAAAATAGGTACAACGCAACATCTACACATATGCTTTCATCCCTAGGGTCATCATCATTTTCACTTCCTCTTATCTAGCTTTCATGTTTCACTTTTTATCACTCCACACTTTTCTTGTCTCCTTGGCACGCTTTTCACCATCAATCTACATGGTTATCGGTACACATCTCCTATCTAATTTATGTTATCGATAATTCACTTAAATATATAAATTGGGGAAAATATAGACACTAAATCATGCACTTTGGGTACATTTCTAGGTCTTATTCACATACTACTATTCATATGATTCCTAAGAAAGAAAAGTACTAATTGACCATTGTATTTGGCCTCTTTACTTTATTTTTAATTTCCTTCTTGGTCTTACACACCCTACTACCCAATCTGACCTTCAATACTTCGAGTTTCTTTTAGTCTGACACTAATTCCCAATCGGGACACTATCACCAGTGCCCTTGTGCCCTCTAGGTACCCTCGACCTCTTTGTATCTTTCTCGCCTCTTTTGGGTCCTCTCTAGTTGTTGGGCATATTTATTTCTTATGGTTCGGCCTTTTAGTGGTTAATTACAAAATTAAAATAAGGGAATCATATAAATACAAAATTATGTTACCATAATAATGGACCAAGCACTAAGCATCTACTAGGATCACCTAAGGTTGCATCCAAATGTCATTACAAGAGTATTCAAGCATCTATCTAGAACTCACAAAAGGGACAAGGGATTCTTTTCTTCTTCATACACTTCATAGGATGGGAAGCTCATTTTTCCATGCACACATCTATCTATATATTCTACATCTAGATATTGCTCATTATTTAAGTGTAACTCGCACAAGAGCCACCTAGGGCGCAATTCTACACACACACGCAAAACTACATGGAGTCTTAAATGTAGTGTAGTGCTCGGATCATAAGTTCACTTTGTTAGGTGACCTTCGAGGTTAGTCTAAATCCCCATATGTATATTTTTTCTTTTTAAAATTTGATTTGTTTTGGGGTTTTGCAAGTGTTATTTATTCTTGCAGATTTTAGGAAAACAACAACAAAGTACAAAGAACATACAAGTGATTAAAGGCTACATCCGGAAAACATCTTATGATCCTGAAAAAAATTCTAAATTTCTAAGCACTCACAGTGCCGTCACGAGGTTTATAGTGCCTCAAGAACCCCGACCCTATCAAAGTGCTCCAATCCAGAATATCATGCAATTGCACAATTTTTTGAGCTCGGGTGTGACACTTCCCTCCTCTTGTTCATCAGTTCTTCAGCTTGGCATAGTCTAGGATTATTTGTGAATCAGCTAAGTATTATATCCAATCATTTACAATAAGGGTTTTCATATTTTCTATCTTACTTTCTTGGGTCAAATATGTACTCTAATTTTCTATATCTGCGTTATTACATAATTAATATTTTAGCATTTATATTTGTTTAATCAATTGAATTGTGTCCCTTAAATATAGGTTTCCTTGTGTCACCATACCAAGATAGCTATATACAAATAATATTCCCCAAGATGAATGTGTGATATGGAATTTAGAATAATCCATCCCATGTAGTGAATAATGCAACCCTTGAGTGTTTCTCTTATAGATAATAGATATAAAGTAATAGCCCAATTATATTTCCTTTAATAATAGTTAGTAGGTTGTGTATATATATGATTTGCTCGTTTGAATTTCAACACTTAGTGATAAAAAAATCTCACCCACATCATGAAATAAATATAGAAAAGTCCCAAAGTGAGGAAGAACCCGAAAACTTAGAAAATAAAGTAGATTGGACAAAAATGCCCAGAAGAGACACTAGCACCCAGGCAATAGTATCCTTACTGGAAGGTATTGTCCCAATGCTAAGAAATATAAATAGTATCAAGAATGGGGGAATATCCCTATGAAATGACCAAAATATGTGAATGTAAGCACTAAAAGGAAAATTCACAATCAAAATTAGTCGAAACCAATAAAAGGACTAATAAAAGGTGTCACCAGTGTTTAATCTTCACACTTGAAAATCATGTGTATAAAATCATACGAGAGGTGAAATTTAATAGTAATAAGTGCATTTTTTTTGTCTACAAGATCAAAAGGCACATGTTTCTAATACTCTTGATTAATGTATAATGTGCAAGTGAACTTATTAAAAGAAGTAAGTGGTACAAGAGAAGAACCAATAGTAAGAATATAATCATCATCAGTAAGTGTAGGAGAAACTATAGAAGGAGGAATAAACTCAAGGGTATGCACAGTATTATGATAAGGAACCATAGAAGTAGTAGTAGTATGTGTAGTATGAGATTTGAGTTGATATTCTTCCATACTAGTAGTAATATAACAACTATGAAACAGAGAATCATCAAATTCCATAGGAGTAAAATCCAAAGTATGTAAGTATTCATCAATAAGCTCAATAGTATCAACATCATCATCAGAATCATTAGTCTCAACATTGAAATGTTTTGCAGTCATCTCAAGGATATTTGGAGCAGATGTGGAAGGTGGCGTAGAAGGAGATATTGTAGGAGAGATGAGATCAGTAGTGTTGGTTTCAATAGAGTAAGTAGGTGGAGGTAGTGAAATGGTAATACGATTGATAGGATACCTAATATCATATGTATCAAGAAAATGTGAGGGGATTGGTTGAGATGGGGGAATAAACATAGAAGTAGTGGAATCCATGCGACAATATTTGAATGGTTTAGGATCATCAGTAATAGTATGCTCATATCCATTAAATATAAACTCAATGTAATGGTGGAATGTATAGGGAATAACATGCATCGTATGGATCCAAGATCAACCAAGGAGTAGATTAAATTGTAATGGGGAATCCATAACATAAAAGGGAGTAAGGAGCTTGTGAGGTCCTACTTGCAATTCTAATTTGACAACACCAATGCATGCATGAGTAATAGTATCATATCCTCGACAATAAGAGTAGATTGTTCAATTGCATTATGAGGGATGCCTAATTGGGCTAGTAATGATAAAGGACAAATATTTAATGTAAAACCATTATCAATGAGCACACACTTAATTTGAAAACCCTGAACCCAAGCCATGATAAGAAGAGGAGGAGAATCAATAGAAGATGTGTGTGGAATATCCTCATCAGTAAATGTAATAGAATTGTTGATTTTCTTAAAATATTCCATGAGATTTACAAAAGCTACGGGAGGATCATCACTTTTTATTTGAATGGATATCAATATATTTTCTAACATGTGATGACAATCAGGGGGTCTTTTACAAAATATCAAATAGATATATATTAGTTGGGGTATTCTTTAATTACTCAATAATATCATAGTATTTAGAGAAATAAATAGGTTTAGGAGGTGGTGAATTAATAGGGTAGGTGAGGGATGTAGGATTTCCTAAAGGTTTCTTATTTTGTTAATTGGTTACAACATTGATAATAGGGTCCCTAGAGGTGGGCGTGAAGTAAGGTGGGTGTTGAGTAACAACGGTATATAACAATATTGCATGGTTGTATGGGAATAGGCATGGGTGGGAATGAAATAAGAAGAACTAGCCATAACCTCATAATAAGAAGAAGAAGGAAAGGAATCTAATGCATGTTCAAATTTTGGGTTCACCAAATGATTTAACAAAAATTAAATCTTAATCATAGGACTAGACCAAATCAGAAATATCATAAACATGTCATATACCAACAAACAATTATGATCAAGTGTAACCAACCGTAGACATAAATTTTTAACCCCCGAGTGATATGACACATATTAATTACATTATCATCATTATCACCATCCTAAGTCCATCATCTTTATAAGCAAATTTACACTTGTAACTCTTAGTTTACCCGCATAGAATCTTATTTTTTTCCCCTAACCACCTAAAACCAACCTAACCTAATTTTTCCTACCCATCATAACATCTTAACCTCTTCCTACCCGGATTCCTAACCTCCCAATGCTCATGAAACAACCTGAATCCTCATATGGAAAGTGGTTTTAACCATTTGCCATCTTTTTATTACTTTATTTTTAACATCTCCAAACAAATCGATGACGATCAGTGATCGCCAGTGATTGTTGAAAATTTCATCGCTTCTTTTCAGCCACCTTCTTCCTCCACTTCCCAATTAGTCAGATATTAGATTTGGGAATGAATTTTTACACCTCTCATCTGAAAATCACTATGATAATAAATATCAACACTCTATTGCCAGCCCTTGAGAATTTCATCAAATCATCAGTCAATATTTTGGAGCTTTTTCACCCTCGGAAGAATTCAAAAAGGTTAGTATGTTGTTATTTATCATTTTTCATTTGTATTTGGTATTAATTATATTCTATAATCATTTGTTTACATTGTCCTCCATAACCACTTTACATTTAGTCCTTCATTTAATCATTTGATCAAACTTTTAGAATATCTACAATTCTAACAAAGGATCGTCATCGATAGGTGTCCTAATCACCTTTTCCCTTAATTATCCCTTC
Source organism: Taxus wallichiana var. yunnanensis (assembly GCA_018340775.1). Classification (NCBI taxonomy): domain Eukaryota; kingdom Viridiplantae; phylum Streptophyta; class Pinopsida; order Cupressales; family Taxaceae; genus Taxus; species Taxus wallichiana. The sequence goes on from CM031244.1 coordinate 5,474,442, forward strand.
AAACATATTTAAATCTATGTTTTTGTATCCTCTCTATTTCTAGAGTCCCTATAGTCCATCTTAGCATTTTCAAAATTCATTCGGCATCAATTACAACGTGTATTATCATATTTTGTCAAAATAATCATTTTTGTCCCTTATCATCGTTAATCCTAATTGCCATCAATATCTCATTAATTTAATCACTTTTTATCGCTTATCATATATTTATAAAAAAATTATAATCTATTATCGTGCAAGATGTATTCTATGTAGATGATTGTTCCATGTGCATCACACCCCATCACTAGTATATACAATGTTCTTATTGTCTAACACCTTTCATGTAGGAATAGTTCAATATCTCACATGAGATCAAGTGTGTCATTGCAATCACACCATAAATATAAGACATCAAATATCAACTTGAAGTGATACATGAAATACAATACACAACAGAACAAGCCTAGTTTGATTATTTCCTAGACTTTGAGCTCACCATCACCCTAGCCTAGGCCACCTACAACACAAGAGCAGGATATCTCCATCCCTCTTAAATTCTAAATTACATTTTCATTATTTTATTATCATTATCAAATAACTTAATTGTAAAATACAAGTTGACACCCTTTAAGGAAGCCCTTTAGATTATTGGGATCAACCTTTTTCGGGCAATTCAATAAATCATTATCTAATATTTTTCTTGTCGACCTATTTCTTGTGTACAGTTCTTCTCACTTTGTGAAAGGAGGATCCTCTTGAATTATTCGTGTATCCAATCATCCCGATATTATGTTTGTCAATGCATGTATCAGTAAACCCTAATTTTATTTGTGTTTTTGGTATTTCAGCATAATAGCAACTAACGGAAAATCACCGTAAATATCTTGGCATTCCTGGTGGGAGATTTAGTCCCTTTTTTATTTAGATTTCATATATTTTTGTTTATTTTATTTTCGATATCATCTAACCTTTTATCTTGGAGTGCCTCATTTTTTTGTTTCAAAACACACGTGGAAATTAAAATTAAAAATAAAAAAGGAATAGCAATCATATGTACTCCCTTTTTCCTTCATTTTTCCTTTCAGCATTGCATTTTGTGTGATTTTTTCTCATCGAAGTAAACATTTCCTTTTAGATCTTAAAATGAACATTCATATCTACTTTATAATCTAGTATAATTACGATTTCAAGGAATTACATTCATAAAACTCCCTTCACACATAAATAAACCACATGTCACATCAAATTCATACTTAAAAAATCTTTCCTTGGTGGACCTACTTGGATTTCATCACTAAGAGGATAAGCTGACTTGGTGTTCTGGCTGAGTATAAACAATCTGGTGGGTGGTATATCGGCTAAGCACCCGACACCCTTATCACTTTGTGGGACCATGAAGTGAGGGGTATGCCCAAATATCACACAATATAATAACACCAACATAGATCTAGGCCTCACGTACCTTCAATTATATCGAGTACTTCAGCCATAAACTTACCTAAAACAAGCCTTAAACAACCTTTTCTTAGTATCCTTTCAGCCATTTTTCTCATTTCAAAATTTTCTTATAGTAATCAAGATAACCAAATTTTGTTGTGTGTCTTGCTTTCAGTTGTTTAAAGGAACCATTTTAATTTTTCTTCATTGATTGTTTTATTAGTTCATGGTTTTAACCAGACAATAATCCCATCTATAAAACACCGAAAAACATGATAACCTATCTTCAACAATATCTAGATAATATTGAGTCTCACCTTCAATACATCTTGAATTGATCAATTTTGACCACCTCTAAGAACCGATCAAGAATCCCTACATTCTCCTAGTATTCATTCATCCATACAAAGATCCTAGATCCACATAGCACATGGTTCTTCAACAATGGTGGTCCAATCTTTACAGAAATTATAGATTCTAACTCTGGTGGCCCTTAATGCTTACCTTTCTTCCCAAGGTGTCTTCCTCCAACAACTAGAACCCGTACAATGACCTCCCATTACTACTGTCACCTTTGATCATTCCCAACTCATCAACCCCAATCATGAGCCTATTATCCAACAAATTCATATGTACTCCTCTTTTGGTGGATCAAGATATCATCAATCCCGGCTTCATCAACCCCTATCATTAGTTTCAACCTTAATGATGTCTTATCACAAGACACATCCAACCAATAACCATCTCCATCATCATCTTCCTCGTTGAGCTTGACCGCCTCACAAACCAAACACTACACCATCTCTTTCCATATCTAGTCTTGTAACTTCCATTGCTTCTCCTCCACCTCCTGTTATTTTGGTTATCATTCCCATTACTACGACCCCTCCTATTGCATTTCAACATATCCCATAATAACCTACATCCTCAATATATAATATATTCATGTCTATCCCCACATCTATACCCCTCATCAATATAAGTTCCATCACTAGCACTCACCCCTTTTCATAGTAGACATTCTTTGCCCCCGTCTCACAAAGACAACACCATTCCATCTTAGTACATACCACATCCATCCCAACCTCTTATCAACACTTCCATTCATATCCCCTATCAATATATTCAACCCTCACAACCCTTAGTATCTCAACATCCCCACAACATTCCCACAAGTACCCCTTTTCATCATAATGTCTCGTTACCATATCAGTTACACCAATAATCAAACCCACATATCTATAATCAACCTAGCTCATCATCTTTAAACCTTCAACAACATCATCAAATAGATCCATTGTAAGAAATCATGAATAGGATTACAAGTCTTGAAACCACCACCATGGGTCCTAAGATCACCCTATCATATGAAAAAATATACAAAGAACCCATCCACCCATCAGTGTGTTTTAAAGTTGTTGACGAGAAAAAATTTTGGGTGGAAAAACTTGTGGATTTCTTACCAACACTCTGGGAATCTAAGTCCCTCTACTTAATCCGTGTAGCTGTCATATGTGTATGCACTAGTAAAAGTGGATTTTTCTAGTGGCCTTGTGGTTGGGGATCCAATAGGGGAACTCCACTGACCCTGTGGAAAAGCTAGCAATCTCTTGCTAGGGAAGAATTTTTCTTAAGAGTGGGAAAGGGGAGTGAGAAAAGAGGTAGGGAACTAATGTTGTAGGTAGAAAATCATATTCCTGCACACACTAGTTATAAGTTTCATCACATGCACTAAAGTTAGGAAGAAACAATATTACAAATAGCAACAAGACCAATTAGAATTTAATGAACACAAAGTATCAATAAACCCCTTAGTCAAAAAGGATCGAAACTCCTTCTTCTTGTATTGATGCTCAAGCAGAAATTGTACATAGTTTGAGAATGGAAGACATTGAGAATAGGGGAGAAGTGGATAACTCTTTTCACTCACAAGGGAGAAAAATCTCTCTCATGAACTTACAAGAATACAACCAGCTAGAAGAATTTCAGAATTAGAAGAACCCTTTGGAATGAAGAGCTCATTACAATTTATAGCAATCTGAATTGACCTTTCACCTCCCTCACATGACTCTTCATTTCCATATTCCACTCGTGACCTTTTGTTTTCCATGAATTAAGTATTTCTCTTATAATTTTGAGAAGATACTACTTATAATTAAAATGGGTCACTTAAGTGAATAGGAAAAATACAATGATAACACATAATGAAGAATTAGAATGGAGAGAGAAATTAGAGAGGGAAAGAGAGGGAGAGGGAAGGGATGGCGGGGAAACACTCCTCGTGATGAAATGCTTTGAATTCCTTGATGCAACCATGAACTTTGAGCAAGGATTTCTTCCACTGGTGATCTTCTACATTGATGAATATTGCTCCCTTGAATAACTTTGAATCATTTTCCTAATCTAGTAATGACCGTAAACTTTATGATGTATGGACATCCTGGACCATAGAATGAGTGTCTAGAAACATTGTTATGATGTTTACCACTACAAACTTGAGATGAACACATATGATGCCCATGATGACCCTCCTTGAAACATGGTTGATGAACCCTTTGAATCATTGAAATCATTCTGACCAATTCACTTTGGATCACTCGGTTCCTTAAGTGATGAAGATGAATTTGGATGATGTGCCTTGTGATGCCTTGCTTTGCTTCTGTAAACCATTACACTCAAGATGATGCTTCCAGGACCTCCATGAAGTTCTCATTCCTCCTTTTCAACTCATGAAACCATCTCATTATCCAAAAGGGAGTCCAAAAATTAGTAAGGTGAGTGAAAACAAAGTCATATGCAACTTTCCACTCCAAAATGAAAACTTTCTATTTTTAGAATATGAGCATGTGCTCTGCTATTTTGGGACATATCACTGTCTTGTTCCAGTTTCACCTTTTGAACCATCTACCATATTCCAACCTCCTTTGTTCCTGAGATATTGCTATTTTTAGCACATTTCTATTTTTATCAAGTTGTTATTTGGGGACTTGTTATTTTGGGAAGAAGTCATTTTTGTCTTACTTTTCATTTTACCCCTTTTCTGATTGTCCTGAGTGACAAAACTTGCAATTCAATGGGACTTGTCATTTATAGCATGTGAGGAAATATAACATATGTTATTTTTAGTAAGTGGTGAAAATGACCTCTGTTTACGATCTGGAACAATGTTTTTGGATTCGAATCTTCGTCACGAACTCGTGCTCCAATTTTCATCATGATTCGCTTTCCAAAATCTCATAAATGAAAAATGAAAATTTATGTCTTGTAAGAGCTTCGGTATGGAGCTACTAGGGAAGAATACTTGATAAAAATTCATTCCTTCATATCTCAATAAATTGGCAACTTTGTCATGCAAAAACTACTTTGAGAGAAACTAGATTTTTTGGAGACCCTTCCCTCTTAATTTTGTATGATTTCGCTCGCCGTATCTTCATGAATTTGAAATTTTATTCGAAGAGGGAAGAATGCTGATAAAAAAACACATCCCTCCATATCCCTAAAAAATAGGTACTTTATGATGTGAAAACTAGTTCACGTGAAACTATATTTTTCAACAATCATTCCCTCCAATTTTCGTGTGATTTCGCCCATTGGAACCCTGAGAAGTGGAGAGGTAGCTCGCTGATTTTTTCCACTACTGTGTCACGGTGGCCATTAATATAGCTTGAAATTTTCATGTCTGGTTTTTTTCTCCATTCACAACAAAATAAATTCTATTGTGATGGGTTTTTGCTTCTGGTGCTTCACGTGAAATTTTACTTCAATCCGACGACCGGTTTGATAGGAAATTGAACTTTATTCTTCATGGAGCCAAAAGTGAAATTTCTTCACTTTGTGAGCATTCCTTCCTGAAAATTGGAGGTTTTAATATGATTTTTAAATGGCCTTCAAGAGATAAAAACTCAGCAACTTACGTTTTTTCAATCATGCAACGGTTTGCAAGATATGTTCGATTCTTGGTTTTATGGCAATGGAGTTTTCAGACTTCTTCTCTATTCTTCATTCTTTCTTCTTGGTTTGATCATTATTCCTTCTGTAACCTATGTGCCATCATGGAGTGAAGGATAATATGTTTTTACAGATCTGGTTTGAGCTTTGGCAATGGTGGAGTGGAGGACTAGTGTTCTCTGCAACTTTTCTTCTGGCAGTGAGAAGCAACAAGAAGTAGCTAATTAGAAAAAAATTCAAATTTTTGAGTTTTAGCTAGGTACATTTTTCATGTCTTGATGTATCTGATCTTAGGGGCATGAGGGATATCAAATTCATGGCGTTCCTAGAGGTGACACATGGCGGTGATCGGATGGCAAGGAATTTGAGCTCCAAAAATGCACTTAGGGGTTGAACTGTCAAATCTGAAGGTCACATGAGGGTCCCAGAGGTCACATGGGGGATGGGAGAATTTTTCCAAGGTTTATTTACCTGACCTCAAGGATTTTGGGGACATAAAATCCCGCCAGGCTCTTGGTGCTGACACGTGTCCTCCCGAAAATTGACTAACTCTCGAACTGTCTCTAAGAGGGTAACTTGGAATGATGATAACTTGAGCTCCCAGTGGAATTTCTTCATGAAATTTTATATGATCCTAAATTTAAATGGCATTTTGAATCTAATGGTGGGGGTCTCGTGTCTTGATTCTTCCATCTTATCCCTAAAAATGGATTTTTGATTTGGTATTCTACTTGTGCTTGAGAAAAACTGCCTTCAAACTTATGTGCCAAGGTGTTGTGAAAAATATGATTTCATAATATTGTAGGTATTGGAATTATATTTCCGGAGATGTTTTTTTACTCCTAACTCCATCTGTATCTCCCAGAATATTCTTCTAAATCTCAATAGATGTTTTAGGCATGTGTACTACTTAGGCTTGTGAACCCTAATTCTGGCGAAACTACCCTAACTTCTCTTAATCTTCCCTAAAACTTCAAAAATCACCTTCAAGATGTTCCTATGACTTTAATTCACTTCCGCATCTATTTTTGGATTTTCTACTCCATGCCATGGAGTTTCTCTAGTGCTAGGAATGCCAATGATAGCCCTTCCCATGACTACCTGTAGTTTACAATTTTTAATGAACTCTTAAAATCACCTAGGGGATGAGATAACATTGATTGAGAGGTCACTTTAACTCGACTAGATAGATCCATGGTGTCTTGGAGTGATAGAATTGAAAATTTTGGCATAGGGGTATAGTTGTCGTGCTCAAAAATTGTCAATTTCCTATTGCACATTTGTATGACAACAAAATCTTATCCCTCACACCGTGAACTCCCGAAGTTTATCAAATTTTACAATAAGGAGGATCCTCAACAACACATCAATTTTTTTCCATGCATGTTATCTCATTATCCACAATCAAGATCTCATTTTGATAATATTTACCATGTCCTTATCAGGACCCACCCTTGACTGGTATAACAACATTCCATAATATTCCCTCTTCTATTTTGCACAACTCATGCAGTTGTTCTTAGAAAATTTCTCTATCAATATCACCCATAATATTTAGATCACTAATATCTACACTATTAAACGAGTTTAAAGACGAGTGTTGTATATTCCATCACTAGATGGTGAGGGATTATCAATCAATTATCCTTCTCTCTCCCACAAACCAAGTTGATTGAGTTATTCACTCGATCTTATGCTAAGCATATATTGTCAACACTTCAAATATAATCCTTCCATACATTCGATGAATCTTTTACCATAGCCCACAAACTAGAGCTTCATGCTCCCGAAGATGATAAATTCAAACTCATATCTAAAAACCCAAACATAAGTCCTCATTTAAACCTTCTTCTAGTAATAATAAATCTAAAGGTTTAGCAAACGTGGTCATTGGAAAATCTGCATCCAAATGTCTTTTAGACTCCAAACGAACCTAACCTCAATGTAACTACACACCCATTGGATAATCTTATAGCACGGTCCTCAACAAAATCCTATCCGCATGCATGATAAATTTTCCTCTTATCCGTCCTATTACATGAAATGGTATCGAGATAATGACTATTATAAATACCATCAAGTCTGAGGCCATGACATTGAAAAGTGTCATTTGTTTAGAAACATCCTTCAAGATCTTATCAACCGAGGTGAATCAAAACTTGAAAATATGAATGTGCCTCTGAATCAAAACTTGATAGTCTTTAAATAACCTTTCCCAAATAATTCCCTATCCACCAGTCAACCCCAATCCAATGCCATCAATTCTCATCATATGATCAACACCATTAAAGACCTCTCACTCATACCTTCAACACCTAGTGCCTCTACCATTGAAGTACTAGCTGAATCACCTGACTTGTCTAGTTTTTTCAATGATAAGATCATGAACCCTCCTACATCTACCACATCCTCCTAATATCCACCCATTGCTTCTTTAAAATTATTAGAAAAGAAACCCATCATAGAAATCACAAATATCTTTTTCAAGACCATGTCACTCGACACCACATCCGAGAATACCAATAAGTCTACTATACAACCCACAAGCCATTCATATAGAAAAATATAAACTGTACCATCCAATTGTCAAATTACTTTATCATAAAATGTACAACTATATAAATTGTTTCTCTAGTGCTAGGAATGCCAATGATAGCCCTTCCCATGACTACCTATAGTTTTCAATTTTTAATGAACTCCTAAAATCACCCGGGGGATGAGATAACATTGATTAAGAGGTCACTTGAACTGACTAGATAGACCCATGGTGTCTTGGAATGATAGACTTGAAAATTTTGGCATAGGGGTATAGTTGTCGTGCTCAAAATTGTCAATTTCCTATTGCACATTTGTATGACAACAAAATCTTATCCCCACACTTGTGAACTCCCAAAGTTTATCAAATTTTACAATAAGGAGGATCCTCAACAACACATCAATTTTTTTCCATACATGTTATCTCATTGTCCACAATCGGGATCTCATTTTTATAATATTTACCATGTCCTTATCAAGACCCACCCTTGACTGGTATAAAAACATTCCATAATATTCCCTCTTCTATTTTGCACAACTCATACGGTTGTTCTAAGAAAATTTCTCTATCAATATCACCCATAGTATTTATATCACTAATCTCTATGCTATTAAACACTTTAAAGACGAGTGTTGTATATTCCATCACTAGATGGTGATGGATTATCAATCAATTATCCTTCTCTCTCCCACAAACCAAGTTGATTGAGTTATTCACTCGATCTTATACTAAGCATATATTGTCAACACTTCAAATCTAATCCTTCTATACATTCGATGAATCTTTTACCATAGCCCACAAACTAGAGCTTCATGCTCCTGAAGATGATAAATTCAAACTCATATCTAAAAAACCCAAACATAATTCCTCATTTAAACCTTCTTCTAGCAATAATAAATCCAAAGGTTCAGCAAACATGGTCATTGGAAAATCTGCATCCAAAAGTCGTTTAGACTCCAAATGAACCTGACCTCAATGTAACTACACACCCATTGGATAATCTTATAGTGCGGTCCTCAACAAACTCCTATCCGCATGCATGATAAATTTTCCTCTTATCCGTCCTATTAACATGTCCATTTATAAACCCAAAATGGTATCGAGATAATGACTATTATAAATACCATCAAGTCTGAGGCCATGACATTGAAAAGTGTCGTTTGTTTATAAAAATCCTTCAGGATCTTATCAACCGAGGTGAATCAAAACTTGACAATATGAATGTGCCTCTCGAATCAAAACTTGATAGTCTTTAAATAACCTTTCCCAAATAATTCCCTATCCACCATCAACCCCAATCCAACGACGTCAATTCTCATCATACAATCAACACCATTAAAGACCTCTCACTCATACATTCAACACCTAGTGCCTCGACCATTAAAGTACCAATTTGAATCACACGACTTCGTCTAGTTTTTTCAATGATAATAAGATCATGAACCATCCTACATCTACCACATCATCCTCATATCCACCCATTGCTTCTTTAAAAGTATTAGAAAAGAAACCCATCATATAAATCACAAATATATTTTTCAAAGACCATGTCACTCGACACCACATCCAAAATACCAATAATTCCACTATACAACCCACAAGCCATTCATATAGAAAAATATAAATTGTACCATCCAATTATCAAATTACTTTATCATAAAATGTACAACCTTTTCCTTCCATCTTAAGGCCTCATCCATCATCTATATTAACAATCACCATTACAAAATCTAAGGTCTTTCCTTAACTAGCACCTAAATGTGCTACACAAAATTTGACCTCATCAGCTCTCAACCACTAAATCATTAAACAATATGTATATTGTTTCATCATCGTCATCATCATCATCATCCCAAATAGCTGCAATAGGGTATTATATTAGCATCCTCGAAAATAGCATCCAATCATCTACTATAATATTACCCCATGTTAAGTTATCTAACTCCCGAGGGTGGGAGCCCTCTTCATAAAATTATAAAGTGTTACATGCATACCATCGAACACCAGAAACTCCACCGAGTATTGTAAATCCTCTATTCCATGATTCGAATCCTTGCTAGCAAAGGGATTCTTCCCACAGATCCAAAAAATTGGAATCAAATCAAAGCAACCTGTCATATCCCTAAAGCCACACTTTTTGGATCATAATCGACACCATAGATATATCCAACAAGAGTGAGGCCTCTTCTAGTAAGACTTCACTCCATAAAATAGATGTTTTTTTCATAACTATAAGATCACGTGCACAAGACTCAAAGGCTTCGGATCAAAATAGGCACAATGTCTCTATCTCCTTTTCTCCCGAATCAACTTTTAAGGCTAAGGTGTCCATCCTCATTGCTCCACATATCCAATCTAACACATCTGTACAAAACACCATCATCAAAAAACTCCATCAAGATCCTGTGAATATGTCCCTATACATGCTTGTTTAAACTTCTCCACAACACCAACAAGAAATCATTAAGGCTCTCAACTCCATCTCAGCACCATCAGAAACCCATCATTTATTTTCCAACATTTTTGGCACTCTTAGAGTGTATTCCACTATCACCTTTAACAACACCGAGATCCCATCCTTACAACCCAAATATCATGACCTTCCGCTCTTCGTCACCACCCAAATCGATGATACTCTCGTCAATAGATTCATGATTAGCAATGGCTCCATTATTAATATCATATATTCTCACACCTTCAAATAACTTTAGTATCTTTACACCATCATCTCCCAATCACATGTTGTGTTGTGTGCCTTTAACGACACCAATGCCCCTACATTAGGCACAGATTATTTTACCCATCAAGGTAGGCGATAAAATCCTTCATGAGCTCTTTTATCTCATAGAAGGATATTTTTAGTATAACGCATTTTTAGGTTGACCCTAAATACACGTTATGCGTTGTATCCCATCAACATTACACTGTTGTCTAAAGTATGAACATGAAGGTAAAACCTTTACTATTCTTGCTGACCCAAATCCTTTCAAAGCATGTCACATGACTTACTGACCTAATGATGTTCTCATTCCTAAGACAAAATAGGGATCCTCTCGACGATAATTCTATCATCTCTTCCATCTTCGTATCTAAGCTATTGGATGATAGATCCTTTGAAGATGTTATGGAACGTCTCTTGTTGGGGGATTATTGCCTTATATCCCTTAACTCACTCCCTATGCCTAAGACAAATGGGATACCTAAAAAAGTAACCTATGTACGAACCTAATTTTGGAGACATTATATCCTTTGGTCCTCCTATCTTAAAAATAACCTTATTTACGAAGAGATCGATCATCCTCCCTCACACCACGATGATCAACATCATGTTAAACCATTTATATCTGATTTCTCATTCTTATACAACCAATCCTTCACACAAATGTACCTTCATCACAACATCTAGAAAGGTTTCAGTTTAGGACATTACAAATAGTGTATACATGACTTAATATTTGACTAGTCTTGCAAGCCTCGTGAGAATTTCATACTAGGTTTCAACAAACCTTTCTTGGGAACCTCCTTGATCACCAGATCTAAACCCATGACAAGAACCATATCCATCCTCTCCATCTTCACATGAAAACTCTATTGACATAGATGGTACTATTACTATTTCTCCTAACTTTTTTAAAATCAACATGGTTACCTTAAGACCTCTCACTTATCAAACTAACGACAACACTACAAATATTCTACTAGTAATACCTTAAATGGTAGAGGAAGACCCCCTACCATCGAAATTATTAAATTTCATGACGATGAATCCATCCTATCCTACATGGGGGAGAGGACCATTATCTTTAAAATACTCTATCGCCGACACGTTGACTCTCCTTAATGAATCCACTATCGATATCAACATAGGGACTTTGCAAGACCCTCACATATTAAAATTTGGCCAATTTTTAGATTCTAAAGAATTAAAATATTTCAATGCCTTCCTTTCCCAACACATTCATGCCATTACATGGTTATATAATTATGTGCTAGTTATTGAATTTAACATCTTCGTCCACAACATCATCCCAATCCCTAACTCCAAACCCATAAAATTTTTATGTATAATGTACCTTGCATATCCCTACACATAAAATAAGAGTTACAACATCTTCTCTCTACTAATTTCATACTACCCATTGATTATCCACAATGGGTTTATAATATTTTACTTGTAACCAAATCCTCTAGAAAGTTACGCATCTGCACAGACTTCTAAGATCTCAATCTCACTTGTCCTAAAGATGACTTCCTCTTCCTAACATAAATCATATTATCAACCTCACGGAATTCCATGAAATGCTATCGCTCAAGGATGGTTTTTATGGATACAATAAAATCCTTATCATGACTGGTGAACAACAAAAGACATCTTTCATTACCCCTTGGGGGACCTTTTACTATCGTGTCATGCCCTTCAGACTCAAGAATGCAACACACACTATTACTTATATCTTTCATTATCTCTTCCATAAGACCATGGAAGACTACGTTAATGATCTCTTAGGTAAATTTAAGCACTTTGAAGGGACCATTTCAACATCCTTGACATCATCTTTTCCCATCTTATTCAATACTTTCTATGCCTTAACACGGCCAAGTGTGTATTTGGTGTTCTCACCAGGAAGATTTTAGGGTTTATCATTTCTATCAAGGGTATCAAAGTAGACCTTGCCAAAATCAAATCCATCATCGAAATGCCCCCTAGTAATATCACATAATTTTTTAGTCTTCAAGGTAGACTCTAATCAATCTTTCATTTCATTTCTCCTTTGTTAGATCACCATCAATGTTTTCACTATCTCTTCCGAAAGGATGTCCATTTCAAGAGTGATCAAATTATTGAAATGCTGTAGAAACATCAAACAATAACTCCTATCACTACCTATTCTCACACCTCCACACGAGGGGGATCCATTTTATCTATACATATTTTCCACTTACCATGACACAGGGTGTTATGTTAGCACATCTCGAGCACATCCGGATGAGTAGGGTAGAGATCAAGCCATCTATTACATAAGTGGCACTCTTAACAAATCTAAAACTCATTACACCAAAGTAGAAAAGTTTTCATCTCCATTTTTAACCCTCTCAAATCCATGCACTCCAAACCATACTACGATGATTGTATCAATTGATGGCTCATGTTTATAAATCTGAATTTGACCTAGAATTCATCTCACGAAAATCTATCAAATATCAATCCATCTCCAACCAAATCGCAAAAGCTCCCTTCCTAATAACCAATGAACTCATGAGCAATTTGATGATGAATCCATAAACATTATCAATCAAGAATATACTCCCCTTAAAATGACACTCTTCTTCGATGGTTCTAAGTGTTGGAAGAGGGGGTATCAATATCAACATCATATCCCCTTAGGGAATCTTATGTCTCTCTCTTTCAAACTAAATTTTGAATGCACTAACAATATGGTCGAGTATGAATCCTTCATCATGGGTCTCAAAATCGTTGTCATGCTCGGTGTTCAAATCCTTGACATCTATGGAGATTCCTAGATTATCATCAATCAAATCAAAGGAACTTATCAATAAAAGAATGAAATTTTAGAAAAATATAAAAACATTTTTGACGTCCTCTTATAATCTTTCAATTAGTCTATGATCCAAATAGTTCCCCATTCATCCAAAAAATTTACAGACACCATGGCTTCTCTTGCATCGATCATCCCCTTATCAATGAAGATTCCAAGTTGTTCATTATTGTACATAGACTCAATCAACCATCTCATACCAACAAACTCCCCTCTATTAACCTTATCAAAAACAATCAATCAGACCTTTGGTATACTCAATTCTATGACTATCTTTCTCAATCTAAAATTCCCTCTGATTTATCTAAAAATGCTAAAATATAATTTCTACAATGTGATAACTAATATGTCATCATAGGCGGTGTCCTCTACAAATGAGGGTTTGATGGCCTCCTAATTTGATGCCTCAAATCTCATAAATCCACTAAAGATATATGTATTCACAAAATCATGCACTTTAGAAATTATTTATCCCGATCTCATACTACTATTTAAAAGGTTCTTGAGTGAAGAAAGTTATAATTAACCCTCATCTTTTGGCCATATTATTTTATTTTATTTCTTCATTACCATACCTTTTCATTTCCATGCCCAGTCTATTTTGGTCATATCCAGTGATTTTAGCCTTGACTAGGGTGCCTAGGCTAGTACTAGAGTGCCTATGGGCGCCTAGTCCCACCCGAGGTGCCTCGGTCCCTTTTACACTTTCACCTTGCCAATTTTTGGGCTCTTTTTAACCATTTTACATCTTTATCTTTCTTTTGGTTGGCCTTTTTGGGGTTAATTTTGAAATTATATCAAGAGAACCCTATAAATATAAAGTTATGAGACCATAATGAGGGACCTAGCATCACTTACTATTATCACTCCATCTAGAGTTACATTGGATATTACTTGCATACACATAGCTCCATCATCAAGGCACAAGGAATGGACATCTGCATCACACTTCATAGGGGAGGGATTCTATTCTATTCCATGCACACATTTTATTACATTTTTACACATAGTTATTGCTCGCTTTACTTCACAAAGTGTGACTAGCACAAGAGAAACCTAGGGCATTTTCACACATTTGCACATAGAATTACATCGGGTCCGAGATATAGTGAAGTGATCGGTTAGTAAGTCTGCCATTGTGGCAGTGAGGTCGATCGACCCCTTCATATGCAATATTATTTTTATAGTTTGATGTTTGTTTTGGGGTCTTGCAGGTCTTTCTTTCATCTTGGAGTATTGGTGACATCTAGTGCAAGACAATGAAGTTGGCGTGATAAATAGCGAAGGTTCCGGATCATCTTCCATCCCTACGAGAGATCGGTTTTAGAAATTTTGCACAAACCAAGGCACCTAGATTGAATACTAGAGAACCTGCAAGCACCCCAATCCTCCTCCGGGAACTCTAGTCTACTAGATCCATCCTTTTCGGGAATTCTGCATAGTCATTCGTACTCCTCATTTTTCCTTTCATCTCTGCGATACTCTCCGACAGGCATTTGTTATTCAATTGAGTTATTTCCTCTTCCTTCTTATACATTAGGGTTAGAATTTCCTTTTGCATAGTTGTTTATCTCATTTACATTCTTATTTAATTTATTATAGTTGTTCATAGCTTAGATTAATTATCCCTATACCACTTATTTAATCCATTTTTAGTTAATCAATATCCAAGAATTCCACGATGGCATATGTGGTAGACACTTCAGCAGTGTGGTTGTTTCTAAACACATCCTATGGATGGGATATTATTGGCCTACCCTTAACTAATATTTTTGTACATACATTAATAAATATGGTAAGTGCTAACAACACTCCAACCTTACTCATATTCTAAGTCAGGCCCTACAACCCACTCAGGATTTATGGCCTTTTTCACAATGGGGACTTGACCTCATTGGCCTCATCAACCCTTGTTCATCACAATGACATCATTCTATCATCACTACCATTGAATACTTCACAAAATGGGTGGAATTTATTCCCCTCATCTCTACTAAAGCTGATAAGATTGTTGACTTCATCCACCATCACATTATTTATCATTTTGGCATTCCTCACAAAATAATCATAGATAATGGAAAATATTTCAAAAAAATGATTCAAAATATTTGTAACACTTGTAACATCAATATTATCTTTTCATCTCCTTACTATCCATAAGAAAATGGTCAAGCAAAAGCTTCTAACAAAACAATCAACAAAATCCTCATGAAAATTGTTGATCAAGTAGGCAAGAATTGGCATCTCCAAATTTTGTTTACTCTCTGTGCCTATTAGAATAGAATCCATACTCCTACAGATGTTACACCCTTATCTTTATTCTACATATCCAAGGTGGTCCTACCCCTTGAAGTTCAAATTCCATCTCTTCGCGTGTCCCTCAAATATTTTATCTCTGATGAGGATTATCATCAAGAATGCTTAGCACAACTTGAATTGTTAGACAAACGTCACCTAACATCCCTCGAACATCATCATGTCTATCAAGAATGCATCAAAAGAGCATACAATAAACATGTCAAATAATGTGACTTCAACATTGGTGATCTTGTCCTTAAAGAGAATCAAAATGTCACTACTCTGGAAAGGAGTAAACGTGGAAATTTTTCTCCAAACTGGATCAGTCCATATGTCATCACTCATAAGTATGGGTCGGGATCCTATCGCTTAGCCTCCCTCAATGGTAAACCTAAAAAGGAACCTCTAAATTCCTTGCACTTGCGGCCTTTCTATTATTAACACATCTACTTTCATGACATTAGTCACATCAAATATCTCATTCCACCACCAACCTATCATTCACTATTGTAATGATTTGGAATTATGTGGTCCTCCATCAGTATCTTATATTTACAACCTTAAATATGAGCACCATATCTCTATTCATTACATTTTCCATATGGATAAGTTTATCTTCATAAGTAGGAACCCCAGAATCATTACTTCCCTCATCCCCTCATCTACCAACTGGAAAACATGTTAGGGGTAAACATGTGTAGTTTGTACACACATCCTTTCCCCTCCCCAAATGGTCTACTAGGCCTGCCCTCAGCTTGAGAAAAGTCAAAACTATACATATGGATGCACATTATCAAAAATATAGACTAATCCCTTAAAGGAAATATAATAATCATACCATAAAAATACATATTGGACCCTCAAAGAATATTTGTCAATCAAAATATAGATTGATCCTGTGAAGGATAGTTATCTAAATATGTAAATCACAAAGTGTGGACCACTCCCTCAAAGGATGGATACCCATAATCATTACAAAAATGCTTCCCATAGATCAACCTTTAAATCAAAGTAAAAATATTCAAAATCATCCTAGGAAAGCTTCCCACATCGATCAGATTTCCCATCAAAAGAAAACTTGTCATGACGAATAGTTTGCACAATAAAAATACAACTAAGGTATAAACCTATGAGCCATCAAAAGAGAACCTACTCCCCTCGTAAAAACTACATATCAACCCTTCCCATGTTGTAAGAAGGTATATAAGCTCATTTCCACATATATTTATGATCCTACATGTGACTAATTATTATTATTTATATGATCATACATTTGGTACAAGGCCTCAAGTGCATTGTCATACATATTAAATTTACCATCAAATTATATAAAATTTAGTTCAAAAGAAAAAATCACATTTATTCTTAACCATGATTAAGTGCATTAAAACATACATCAATATCACTACATTTGAGTCACATCACAATCAACATCAAACAACATATCAACATCTACACATCTAACATCATATCAATACAATTAATCTATCCAACCATCTATCCACATATATTAAACATACACATATATAACATCAAATTAAATCTATCACAACACATGAATCCAAAATCATAATCATCTATAACTATATATCTCATCCAAAGTTTATACAAAATGCCTCAAAAGGGATCATATACAAAATTATATACATCTGAATCATATACAAAATCTACCATCTATGTGGTAAAATCAAAATCAAACACTCGATCACCACCCTAACCTCCCTCTCCTCCTCCATTAAGTCTTGATTCTTTATAAGATTGTGTGACACTACCAATTCTCATAGAGGTAGCTTTCGATCCGATCTACACCCACTCACTCTATACTCTTCATAGCGGGGTATTCCTAAAATATGCTCCATCACAAGTCGCTCATTGTATCACATCTCCTCTCCCATTACGTGATACTAATCCATAGTCACAAAACACGGAGGTCCCATATGACCCCCACCGACTGTGGTACTCCTCCTACAAGTACTACGAGATGCTCTGCACTCATATTTTCACCACCGTGTTACACTCCCGAGGCCTTATAATTTTTTCCCACCTCTCCATACTTCACCCAATGCCTCATGTTTTTGTAATATCGTCCCTCTTCTACTAGAAATTATCGTGCTTTAGGCATGTCTTCTCCCGCTCCTCTTACAAATTATCTCTCTCTTAATGAGTGGTGTCTGCTCTACTATCAATCGGTCCCTCTCCAACTATAGTGCATCAAAATTTTCATGTAATCTTGTTAACTCCTCACCACCATCACCCTCCTCCTCCACCTCCCCACCCTTATGTATCTCCTACCCTATCTCCCTAGGATGCCCACTACTACATCCACCACTCACTAAATCCCTCTATGATGCTATCATCATCAACATATATGCCCTTTCGCTCCCCCTCCTCTACCTATTGTGCCTCATCTGCAATTAGTACTCTTGGAAGGTCCCTCTCTAAATTATCTCACCAATATATAATCGGCTCACCGGGTAGATTTTGTGGGAGTCCAAACTACCTCCGCACCCTCAAAAAACTGCACTTCCTCAATCATCTATGCTCCTATTCCAAATCC
Organism: Taxus wallichiana var. yunnanensis; assembly: GCA_018340775.1. Classification (NCBI taxonomy): domain Eukaryota; kingdom Viridiplantae; phylum Streptophyta; class Pinopsida; order Cupressales; family Taxaceae; genus Taxus; species Taxus wallichiana. The sequence continues at coordinate 5,492,758 of CM031244.1, forward strand.
ATCAAACCCTCCTCAACCTGCTAACTCCACGTCCATGACCATCCATGCAGGGAATCTCACATATGGCCTCCAGGACTATATTGTCCACTAATAAAACACGTAGATGATTAGTATAATATGTTTGATATCACTCTATGTCGTTATCTCTCATCCAATCAAACCTCCATCTCATTAAGCCCACCACATATTCTACAAGGTTCCTAGATCTCCAAGGTAGGCATGGTGGCCTCACAATGTTATTTTCTCATATGCCCAACAATGTAATAAAAACCTCACATCTAATCCAAACCTCTGGCCAGTCAAAAACATCCAAAGCTCATGGTACACCTAAGCTAACAAACCACATAACATGGAATACACTATCTGGTGCTCCATAATCTCAGTAAAGACACTCGCAAGTGTCCTAGGAAATATACCTCCCCCTAAGTTAGGTAGTGCATAAGATGAAATTGCTAGCATGACCACTTTGATATAAGTGGGTTCCACCTGTTACCTCTACATCGTAGTAACTCTCAATATGAACCCCCTTGTTGTGTATCTAATATCAGGGGCATCATCTCCATATAGTTGTCTCATAATATCCAAATGGGCCTCTTGGGTAATAGGAACTATCTACTCCCCCTGGATAGGTAATCTCAAAATTACGTATACATCCTCCAACGTAATAGTCATCTCTCTAGTGTGGAACCATAATATCTATGTACTCGGCTCCCACCTATCCAACAATGCAACCATCAAACTAGAATCTCTAGGAATTTGTTGGTAATGGCAAAATCCTCCTAAACCAATAGCACTCACATGCACCCACTCGGCATCATCATCACATCTCCCCGATATTCTCAAGCATCTCGGAATCATATTCCGGAGGTATATTGAGTCTCTCGCTATAAAAATAAACAAAATTACATCACTTAGAATTTTTATCAAGCATTAACTGATCATTGTCAATCGCTAATTGGTGATGTTTTTGTTACACAAATCGACGAAAATTTACTCAATCATCTTTGATGATATGGTTAGTGCCGATTAGGCATTCCTTCATAAACCATTTCACAAAGCACATAAAATAAAAATAAAACACAAAATCACAACAAAACTACAAAATCACATCTACTTACCCCTCTCCTCATTTGTTGCTTCTTCATGTCACTTCCACTCACCTCCATCTCTTAAAAACACTTAAAATTGATAAATCAAATCTCTTGAATCACAAGTTAACACATCACAAATTATCCATTTACACAACCGACTTGGCTTTTATAATATTCGTTGTTATGATCTTCGGCGATCGTAAATCACCTCTACTCACATAGCCTAACCACCGACAATCTGTAATCATTTCCAATCCAAACCCCTTTTGCACACCTTATTAATTTTTGCACATAAACCTTTTTAAACACACTATGATGCCATCAAGAACTCATATTCCTTTTCTTTGATGCTTAAACCCTTGTCAAAACTCTGTTTTTGACCATACATAAAGTTTTGCAAATATTATAGATGTTTTTGTTTGACCATTTGGTCTCATGGATTCACATATCCCCACGATAGCACTCCCATTGGATCCTCTCCATATAGTGGTCTTTTTGAATCACGTGTTTGTAGGAATGTCCACATTAGCGTTACCCTCTTGAGGCCGTATAATGTCCCCTACCAAGTGTTTCCAATATTACTACCATATTTATATACTCCTCCAGCATGGTCATTTCAGACTACAATAAAGCCCTGGAGAATCTTTAAGAAAACCTACCCAATCAATATAACTCTCTTCAATCCAATGACCAACAAATTTGGCCATTGGCTTGAGGGGAACAATATCTTATCATAAAATTGGGGCATCTCAACTCTAGTTTTTGTCTCGTAGCCTCTGCCTACAAATGGCTCAAAAAGAAGGGGCAAATGTAGACACCACTTTTTCACCCCTAAGTGACCCGAAACATATTAATTACATTATCATCATTATCACAATCCTAAGTCCATCATCTTTATAATTGAATTTACTATCGTAAATCTTAGTTTACCCGCATAGAATCTTATTTACCCTCCCCTAACCACCTAAAACCAACCCATCCTAACCTCTTAGCCTCTTCCTACCCGGATTCTTAACCTCCCACCACTCATGAAACAACCTTAATCCTTGGATGGCAAGTGGTTTTAACCATTTTCCATCTTTTCATTACTTGATTTTTAACATATCTGGACAAATCAATGGAAATTTGTGATCGCCGACAATTGTTACAACCACCATTGATTCCATTTAGCCACATTCTTCCTCCATTTCCCATTTATTAAAATATTGGATTTGGGAATAAATTTTTGCACCTCCATACGAGATCACTTTGCGACTGGGAAATATCAACGATCTGCTACCAATCCTTGGAGAAATCTCGTCAAATCGTCAATCAGCCTTTTGGAGCTTTGTCACCCTCAAAAGAATTCAACAAGGTTAGTATGTTTTTATTTATCCTTTTCAGTCATATTTGGCATTAATTATATTATATAATCAGTCATCTACACCATCCTCCATAACCACTTTACATTTAGTCCTTTGTTTAATCATTTGATCAAACTTTTAGAATATATCTAATTCTAACAATGATCACCTTTGATTCTGATTGTCATCGATCGATTATCCTAATCACCTTTTCCCTTAATTATCCCTTCAAACACATTTAAATATCTATTTTTTGTATCTTCTCTATTTCTAATTCCCCTAGTCCATCTTAGCATTGTCAAAATTCATTTTACATCAATTACAACTTGTTTTATCAGCTTTTATCAAAATAATCCTTTTTGTCCCCGATCATCGATCGATCTCTGTCAATTTAATCATTTTTATCAGTTATCATATATTTATTAATCTATTTTGTCCTAATATGTTGTCTTGTAATATTTATTGTTTGTAGATTACTATTCTAGGTGCATCACACCCCACACTAGCATATACGACATTACGATTGTCTAGCAACCTTTCATGTTGTAAAATTTTGATATCTCACATGATATCAGCTTGCATGCCATCGCACTCACACTAAAAATCAAATACATCAAAGATAAACTCAAATCGATACGTGAAATACAAGATGTAATAAAACAAGCTTGATTCTATTATTTCTTAGACTTGAGCTTGCCACCACCTAGCTTGGGCCACCTACAATGTAGAGCAAGATCTCTCTATCCCTCTTGAATTCTAAATTAAATTTTCATTATTTTATCATCATTATAAAATCATTTAATTGATAAATATGAGTTGGCACCCTTCAAGGAATCCCTTTAGATCCTGGGATTGGCCTTTGTCGAGCAACTAGTTAAATCATGATATAATATTTGTCTTGTCTAGCTATTTATTGTGTACAGGTCTTCTCACTTGGAAAAAATAGGAGCCTCTTGCATTATTTGTGTATCAAATCATCCTGAAATTTTGTTTGTTAGTGTAGGTATCGGTAAACCCTACTTTTATTTGAGTTTTTGATTTTTCAGCCTAATAACAACTAGCCTAAAATCACCATAAGCACCAACAAGAGGATAAGATTTACTTAGTTGATATCGACCCTATGGACTAGATTTGGATTGGAAAATGGTGGAACATTCTCATTCTGGATTTTATTTTCTTTGTATATAAAACAATGATTAGAAGGTTATGCTAGATAGAATCACCGGATCTGGACAGGATCATCTGGGGCGTTAGTGTCAGAACTAGGTGCTAGTGTCCTGGTGAGAAGTGCGAAATGATTATTTCAATGTCGATAATGTCACCTTCACTTTTCTATGTGTCGATCCACTTCATTTTAGGTTTCTCTTATCACACATGTTCCTACAAAACAAACCCTAGCTACCCTTCCTATCAATGAATGATGTCTCCCAACCGTAATCCTTAAGTTATTCCTTTTTTCCAACTAGTAGATAGATAATGATAACCCAATTTCCCCTTAGAATATTTAGTAGGTTGTGTATATATATGATTCCTTTTCTTGAATTTTGACATTAAAAACATTAGAATCTGACCCAAAGTGATCAATACAAACTTAGAAAATATAAACAAGTGATGGGTCATTTTTAAAATATAAGAACCAAGTGAAGGGACAAAAGCTCCCACGGTGGGACAATATTATCTCGGGAACTATTGTCCCTTACTAGGTACTAATGTCCAAAAATATCCAAAGATAAATCAAGAAATATTCAGCTAAAGAATTCTCCCAAAAAAATCCAATTTTTGTTCCCAATGAAGTTCTACTCATATTTGATGGAAGTGGTTTTGCATATTTGAATATTGTAGTAAAAAAATGTTCTAAGATATTAGACATTATGGAGGATTATCAAGAAAGAATTTTTGGATCCCCAATGTAATGATTAATAATTTCATCTCATTCTAAGGGATAAGGAACTACATCAAATAACAATGGGGCTTGAAATAAACCAAATCTTGCTGCAAATAAATTGAAATGTTACAACCAATATGATGAAATTATTATGTTTTTGTGTTTTTCTGTGTCTCTAGATATTCTCTCTTACGTTGATTATACTAAAAATCATAATGAAGTTTAGACCATATTGGAATCACTTTTTGGGAAACAATATGAAATGAGAGGGCATGAATTGGAAAATGAGCTTATTAGTCTGAGCCCCAACAATTTTGACACACTTCAGGACTTCTTCACAAAGTTTAAATCAGTGAGATTGCAATTGAAGGAATGTGGAATTGACAAGGAATCTCAACTTATCCTTTCTATCCTTTCAAAACTAGGTCCGAATACTCAATGTTCATCTCCACCTTTCATGCCACCAAGGTCTAATTCCTCTGAAAATCAATTTGACGATATAGACGCTTGTGACCTCCTCCTCTATGCACTATGAGCATCATGGAAAATTCTATTTTTAACATGTTTCTTGGTTAGATGACTAGGGAACAAGATAAGTTAATACAAATGGGCACATTGAATTCTTCTAAATCACATGCCTTGATTGTAGGGAATGGGAAACCTAAGGCTTCTAACAACAAGGAGAAGAAATAAGAGAAGAAATATTAATGGGAAAAAGGATCAAAACCTCGTTCCCCCAAACAAATATTGAACTGATTCCTCTAAATCTAAACCTAAGAAGGAAAGGGTTAAGTGTAGCTATTGCAAGAAAAATGGCCATGATGAGCATAATTATATGAAGAAATAAATTGACCACCTCACTCATCTTCTTGAGAAGAATAACATAGGGGTCCCTAAATCTATCAAATTGGCCTCATCCACCTCTAAGGAAAAAGACAACAATAAAGAGAAAAGGAAGGAAAATCTTTATTTGTTGTAGTGGCTCCAACTTCATCATGGGTCATTGACTCTAGTGCTTCACACCACATGGGTTCTTTAAAGGCTCAATTTTCTTCCATAGAACCATGTAGTGTGTCCTTTATCACATAGGGTGATGACACCTCTATAGAATCTATAGGTAGTTGGTCGGTTGAAGTAAATAGTGAAACATTTAACAATTTTGTAACACCTCATTATTGCGCTTCATCAACTATTTTTTTTAATTTTAACTAATTAATTAGAAGTAATGCCTTATTGAATTTAACATGCAACAATTAAATTCCAACATACAAGAGCATAATAAAATACCTTAAGTTATCTTACACTGAAATGAATAATATCATTCACAAAGATAACCATTGAATTATTCCAGCATTAATTAGTGTTTAGAATCTAACCTGATAAGATATGATAACCATGTGTAACTGTAAGGGTTCATATCCTACTCGATCCCTTTCAATGCTCTACACGAGCCAATATACCTAGTATATCATTTGGTTAGACCTTTTTAAAGGTACAAATAACTATGAGTATCTTCTTGGTGTCAGCCTCATGCTTACAACACAGTTTAAAAGAAGTGGTGACAGACAATGCAATCAGTCATTTGCAATACTATGGCCATAGTTTTGGGCATTATGCTAGCAAGCTTGGTTTTGTGATTTGCACATAAGCCACATGAAACATGTCCCTACATTCACCACACAATCATCTCATTCATAGTATCGGTATTTGTTTTCGTTCCTTACTTAGTATTAAATTCATAGTTAAGTATTTTAGATTACTCATTTACGATAATGTGTGCCTTCATCTTATAGATAGATTATCTAAATTTCAAGACAATATCCAATCCACGTTATAGATACGCAATGATCTCCAAAAGACATTGCATGAGTATGTACACTGAATCCGTGTGTTAGTCAACTATATCATTTTATAATTTAGAGATTGGTTCATTCAAGTACAAGACTTGAAACGGTTTCACAGCCTTAGTTAAACTTCATTAATACCCATTAGTTTACCTAGGAAAGATATGTACATTTGTACCTTCTTCATGCAAACACAAGTACCTTTGTACTTTGTTTTGTATTGACATATTCGATCATACAACGATGATACTTAATCATGTAATTATATGTTGTTAATGTTAGATAACAATATCCCTTTTGTATTGATTAAATCATACAAACATGCTTATAGTATTTTTCTTAGAATCGGGTATACCTAAGTCTTCTATAGTAAAAGTTGCTACCAACAAGGGACAGCAATAAGATTTTCCTTGATTCTTTATAATTTGATTTGTATCACATAATTATCTATCAAAAAGATACATCTTTTAATAATTGTTTCTTAAGTTCATTTTCATGTATTCTTTCTTGTAATGTTGTCTTCGTTATACATTCATTTAATCATAACAGCATTTCAAGTAGGTTATGTTATCATTTTAAACATCATTCTAAATTTATTACTTTATTGATAACAACAACATAATTACCTTAAAACACATACATAATGATATGAATAACAATTTTATTTACTTATCAATAATTGATAACTCTTATTACAAAGTCACAAGTGATTATTAAATATATTCATAATTTAAAATAAGATTAATTGCCTTGACAATGACTAATAAATCATTCTCATTCTAAATTAATACCAATACATTCCTTCCTTTCATAAAAAATGGTACAAGATAAACTATGCAAGTCATGGTATCCTTCTTTAATTAACTCGATATTCCTTTCAAACTCGTATTCTAAAATGATAGATTAAACATGGTAAGTTCATATGAACTGGCATGGTTTACACTATTCACTACCTAACTTTATTCATTACAAAGTAATAAAATAATAACTCACTTGATTTAATGAAAGCAATTCAAGTATCATTTATAAAATATCATATAAACTCATCATAGTGGTTTAAGGGTGTTAAAAATTCATCCCATGAACAACTTGTATGATTTCCCTCATTAGTATAACTCAACATACACATGACACATCCTTTAAACCCATTTATTTTCAACAACTAATTAATGCAATTGTTTCTAGATTACCCAAGCTAGATCGGTAAGCATACTTGTTAGCACAAACAAAATAAGAGACAATATTTTTCCTTCTAATTCTAACCCTTTAGGTTGTTAACTCATACATGAACATTTCCACAACATACTTTCCTTTTCAAGTACATCTAACCGAACTTTGATATTGTTTTATTCATATATGCATTTGTACTTATTTCCTTCCAATATATATAAGTACACAGTCAAGATTTAAAACAAAGAAGTAATAGGAATATATATTCATAGTGAGCATGCATCTTGCATATATCTCAACAAATTAACCTAACTGATATTCTTAAATAATAACATTAATCATTAACTTCTTCAACATTCACTTGACACTCGAAATAAGGTAGACGATTACAATCTTACAAACACCATCAAACTAGTATACCTTGAAATAGCACTAATAAGTATAATGCATTAGATCTCTCTTCATAATATTTCCTAACAACATTGACCCATATCCCTATCTCATATTCATAGAATCTAGAAATCCATTTCACTCATATTAAGATCAAATAAATTTGACAAAGTCTCTTAAGAAGCACACATTACCAAACGCATTGACATATCACGACTTGAGATTATGTAAAATCATTTAAACAATCAATAACTAAATCTCAACTTCTATAGAAGGGATGATACAAGTACCAACAAACATAAATAAGATGTTTTTCAGTTTTCCCAAAATTATCATCTAAAACATGCAACTTCATGTATGAGCTATATTTCCATGGATCGGTATTGCCTATACGTGATTGAATTAGGAAACCCATTTTTAAATCCAAATAAGTTCCAAACATATAAGACGATAGATATGCACTATCAAATGCTTGAACCATGCTTGACCTCAAGAAAACAATATGCATCAACCTATATTATCTGGGGATCATAAAATACGTGCACCCACTTTGTAATTATTTAATTAACCACACTTTTATCCATACAAGACTCCAACTATCATTAAATTCACCCGAGAAAACTATTCTATTAATTTTTATTGAAAAGGAAAGACAAAGAAGAGTGTAACCATGCGTGAGAGCTAGTGAGCTCCTTGCTAAATACCCATAAACACTCTAAAACTACTTCTCCACAAATCTAAACTTTATGCTAAAAAATAGTCCTCCATAAACTTACGGAGCAGAAACCATACAAAAATTTTACCATTTAAATAAACTTCTCAAAGCATGCAACCATCCCCACAAAATCCTTCAAAATTTCTAGAAATTCGAGTAGCATAACTCATGAAGTTTGAACCCAAATAACCCTTTTTTTTCTTTGAAAATAATTCACCTAATTTATGGCGAGACCAAAATAACCATGCACAACTACACAATGGATAACTCTAGATTAACCGGTGTTAAAGCATCCATATCTACGCATGGATTTCCAAAATAAACCCATCAAAAACCATACCCAAAAATATAAAGAGTGAACTCTGCATGTACCTAGCTTCCTCCAAAAGCTTCATGATTCTTTCAAGATTTTTAATGTTATTAATGGTTCTCGGTGCCATGTAAGTGGCTTGATTAATTTCCTACTTTCCCGCTCGAGGATGGCGGTGGGGAAAAAAGCTGAGTGGTCTAATATTTGGAGGTAACCAATTTAATTCACCAACTTGCATGTTAATAACCATTTTAACCCCTTTTTCATGCTCGAATTCGTTAACCAACCATCTATCAACATCAAATAATTTACATGTGAATATGGTTTAAATTTATTGCTACCAATAAACATAAACCAAAAATTTAAGCATTAAAACCTCCAATTATATGCGGGAGTTATAATTCGATCGGTTGAAGGATTTTTCAATTTAAACAATTATTGCCTTGGTCAATATTGACCATAACCCAAACTTTACAATTGTTTTCCATAAGATAGGATCAAAACCTTATAACTATTCATTTATGTGGGTTGACCAAAAAAATAATCATGAAATCCAATTTAAATCATAAGCTTTTTGCATGGTGAGGTCGAGCAATTATTTATCCCACGGTAATAATAAAATGCCCATATACCTTAGCAATTAAAATGAAATGCAATAAGATCTTATAAACATTACAACCAAGGGACATAACCCATGGTCATATCCCATTCACGGTTGCATCACCTTTTCCTACTTTAATGCCAACCTCATCCATGTGGTTAATAATAAATTATCCCGGCATTACGATCGGTCAAAAACGATGATCACAAACAACTTCATTACCATTATTAGTGATGAATTAGTCGATCGGTTATTAAATAATACTTTATATAATCTTTGATCAAGCTCATTATAAGCGATCAGTAAGAAATCAAACTCAATATCTTGAGTTAGAATTTTCTTTGTGTAAAAGGAATTGCATTGAACTTATTGATTAAATATCATTTAATCAACTTAACCTTTACCTTGATGAACTGATGGTTTACATGTTCCAATTGAATGTCATCTTACCATTTTAGGTCAATGACCATCATATAGCCAAAAGGAGTTATAAATTTTAGTCTTTCATAATTATTTCTGAATTACGAAATGATACTCTATAGCCAAGTATAACCAAGTTTTACATTACACCTACATAATTTAACATTATTAGCGGGCCATTTATTCTAGGAAGTGAGATATACCAGTATATCAATAACACTTGCAGCAAGTCAATTGTACATCAATCATTGAATTTATCCTACTCTATGTAGAGTAAGTAAATCATAGCACACACAGCCCGTAAGGGTGTACATCCATATTTATTGTAGGTACGAAACCAACCAATCCAACCATGCATCGCATCATCATACCCAAAAATATAAGTACATACAAGTAGCAAGCGAACAAGAATACGTCATAAATGTTAAGTGTTTTACGAATGTTGGGGAACAAGTGTTGTTGTGTGGTTGCACACGCAACTACGTGTTTGTTTGTATATCCTTTTCAAGATATACATACATGTGTGCAGCCGCATACTCAGCTACATGACAAGGCTTATCCTCCAGCCTTCACAAACCATTTATCATTTTACAACTTATCCATTCAACCAAACAGACCAAAATTACGGGATTGAAAACTCTTTATTTGTAGTAGAGGCTCCAACTTCATCATGGGTCATTGAATCCAGTGTTTCACACCACATGGGCTCCTCACAAGTTCAATTTTCTTCCATAGAACCATGTATTGTGTCCTCTATCACACAAGGTGATGAAACCTCTATAGCATTTGTAGGTAGTGGTTCAATTGAAGTAAATGGTGAAGCATTCAACAATGTTCTTGTATACAAGGAAAAATGAAACAAATAAAAGAAAACAATAATGACAAACAAATGCAAACTTTAACTTATCTTGCAACCTAGGATGAGATAACTAAAGTGTGGAATGGAGTACCAATCTTTTTGGATCTCTTTAAATCATTTGATTTTTGGATGCTCCAAACTTGGTTTTAAATGGAATAAGGGTGTCTACGAGCAATGGATGATTAAATGGACAGCCTCACGGCATGTAAATTCAAATGGAAAATTGACAGAGTGTTGCTGCAAATGTCATAACCTTCCAAGATATTATTTGTGAAGGATTTAGCTTTGTTATTTATAGCTGGGAGAGGCCATTGATGGTGGATTTAGCTTAACATTGTTCAATGATTGGTCCTTATCATTGTATTTTTGTTTGAACCATAAGTTGAAAAGGAGTCATGAATCACTTCCAATTCTTCATTTGATGTGGTTGTAGAAGTTTCTTCGACTTCGATGTCTCCATTATCAAGTATATTTTGAATGTAATGATGTAGTTTTAAACAACAATCCATAGGATGACCGCTAAGGTGGTGGTATTCACAATATTATGATTTGTTGTACTACGTAGGATTTGGTTTCCCTTTTGTGAAGGGTATTGTTAGTGGATAGGTGACCATGTTAGCTTCTTATAATTGGAAAATATTTCTCAAAGAGGTGTTAATTGTCTTCACTTGATTTCACATGAAGTATTTTATTAACTAGGGAGTATGATTGTTTGTTTACTTGATTCACTTAATTGATGATTTGAAGGATTCATGATGAGGCCTTTTATAATAAGGGATTTCTCAATTTGAGTTCCTATTTTGATTACATCATCAATTTTTTTAGAAAATACGTTTTCATTTGGAATGAGAGTTCCAAATTAAGATTTGTTATGAAAATTCCTATCAACCATTTTTCGGGTATGTAGGCAATGAAACCGGTTTGTGATCCCTCACCATTGTTGAAGGAAGGAGGTGAAAGTTTCATTGTTCCTTTGTTTTGTGTATCCAAGGTCCGTCATGGTGAGTTTTATTGACATCTCACAATTTTTTTATAGAAAGCATTCATTCGAGACATCGCATGTGGTCGTCATTGTTTAGTGAAACCAATGTTTGATTTGATCAAAGGTTAAAACTGTGTTTCAGATCAAATCGATGGATATTCTGATTTTTATTCGATTTGGGATTGATTTTAAAGTCTGTTAGGACTAATTGGATGAAATATTTGCTTAAATTTGGATAAATTGAATACCCAAATAATAAGACTCTTGATTTGATTTGGATTACTTAATACGTGAATAAAGTGAATATCCAACGTATAAGGTTTTTGATTTAGGTTTTTGACTTGGGATTTGCTTAAACTTGAATAAAGTGAACATTCAATGTATAAGACTCTTGATTTAGTTCGATTTAAAAGTGGTTTAATACATGAATAAAGCGAATATTCAACGTAAAAGGTTTTTGATTTGATTTTTTATTGTTTTAACACATGAATAAAGTGAATATTCAACGTATAAGGATTGGATGTTGGTTTGATTCAACTTCTCATGAATTACCTAAAATTGAATAAAGTGAATATTCAATATATAGGGCTCTTGATTTATTTTGGTTTGAAAGTGGTTTAATATGTGGATAAAGTGAATATTCAATGTAGAAGGTTTGTGATTGGATCATATGTTCTTAAATAATGGATAAAAGTGAATATCCAATTAAAAGGCTTAAATCGTGATGTGATTGGATTTTTCTTAAAGTCTTGGATTTTTGGTAAAATCAAAGACTAAAAATGATTTGGATTGAGTTGATAAGTTTATGGAACGAGGTGGAATCATTTGGCCCCATTTTTTCAAGATTCCTAAGGGTTGGGGAGAATTTTCACTCACCAAAGTTCCTAAACGAGTACTCGTGTTAGAAAATTACTTTCCAAGCTATGGATTATACCCCTCAATCAATTAAGAACGGGGACATCACCACATGCTACTTATGGTTTCTTTGTGGGTATTATTAGTGAAGTGGTTTAGCGAACTATCTATTTCCTCGATCGTTTCCCTCAAGGTGCCAACTACTTTGGGGTTCATGTGGTACTCCTCATAATGAGTTTTAGGGTTATTCCCAAGAACTTCCCACATTTAAGAGGAAGGGTTTTACCCCTATCCGAATCTGTAATGAAAATGTGTTTTTAGATTATTTTAATAATTTACATTGGTCTTTGGCCAAGGAAAATTTGCAAGTACCGTATTAGTAGTTTGTCTGTTTGATAATGATGATGAAATTTTCCAACTTTGCAATGGTCCTACACACAAATGATTAGTAATTTTCCTGCAAAGAAAAACACAATGTAAAATAATGAAAAGAACAAGAGAAGAGCATATGTGGTTTGTTTGATTAGATTGGATTGGATAGAGATATACGGTAAAAAAAATTGTGAGATGTTTTTATGAAAACCTACTGAAAGTAGGATGAAAAGAGTGTTTATACATTAATAAAAAATGATCTAACATGCTTTGGAAACTATGAAAAACAAAAAAGAAAAATAAATAACGCTAGCACATGCAATCAGGTTTGCTAGCATGAGTGTTAATGGTAGCGCACTTAAGTAGGTGTGTTAGCGTGAAGGTTAACGGTAGTGCATTCAAGTAGATGCACTAGCATGAAGGTTAATAGTAGCGCACTCAAGTAGGTGTGTTAACATGAAGGTTAACTATGTTGCACTCAAGTAGGTGTCTTTGACGGGAAGGTTAATGGTAGTTCACTCAATTAGGTGTGCTAGTTCAAAGGTTCATGGTAGGTGTGCTACCATGAAGGTTAATGGTAGTGCACTCAAGTAGGTGCACTAGTGTGATAAATACTTATTCTCGTTAACAATTGGTTAGGTAGCACACTTACTATTATGGTAGTGCACTTAATGGGCTATGGTAGCATAGGTTTGAATACGGTAGTGTAGGTAGCGTGTCAATGCACAAAAATGAAGGAAAAATGGTAAAATGACTATTTTTTTGGATTTTCTCTCATTTTACTCCACCAAATTTCATGAAACTTTCTTGATGGGTCTTAAACAAGACAAATACCATGGAAATAAACTTATATTGATAATAAACAAGGTAGAAATTATAAAAGAGTGTGGGAGTCCCATCGGGCATGCCAGAATGTATATAAGAAAAACTGAAACAAATGAAAGAAAATAGCAATGACAAAAAAATGCAAACCTTTCTTCAAGTTCTCCCATAACCTCGGATGAGATAGCTGAAGTGTGGAAAGGAGTACCACACTTGTTGGATTTTTTTGAATGCTTTGATTTTGGATTCTCAAAACTTGGTTCCAAATGGAATAAGGATGTGCTACAAGTAATGGATGATCAAATGTGCAGCCTCACGGCATGAAAATTCAAATGGAAATTTGACAAAGTGTTGTTACAAATGCTCTAAGCTTCTAAGAGATGATTTATGAATTATTTAGCCTCTTATTTATATCTAAAGGAGAGGTCAAGGATTGTGGCCAAAGATTTGAATGAGTTGCGGGTAAATGAATGCATTTTTCCGAATTTGTAAGTTGATTTGGTCTATGCGGTTGGTTGGTTCAAACAAGAATTAAAGGGGCAATGAATTTGAATAATTGAATCTTGTATTCTTCAATTGTACATGCAATTTTTCTTCCACTTTTGTAGGTTTCTAAAACTTGAGTGGAGTGATATAATTCAGCTTGAGTGAGTTGGATGATGAAGTGAAGATGAGTGAAGAGTGAGTGGATGATTATCTATTATTTATTTAAATATCTAATTAAATTAGCTAGGGTGTGCAAGTATATGGTTAATGCATGATAGAATCAATTAAATTAATTCTAAATGGATGTAAGTAATTTATAATGGATTATGAGAGGGTAGTGGTCTAGAATACATTATAGAATTGATTTGGCACATTGTGCAAGTAATAGGGATCTCTAGGAATAGGTATGTATTTTTTGGGAGTCTACAATTCTAAACGTTCCAATACTTTCCACCAATCTACTATCAATGTATCAACTCACTCACATAGGGAATGGCGTGAGAGTTGAATTAAACCTAGATTTATTTATCATTAGAGAGTTGCGTAGTGATATTGTAGTTGTAGACGGAAGGGTAGATGACCATGCATGGTTATACACCTTTTCTCAATTTTTTCCCTGAAACTTCTCTAAATACATTGTTTACTCACTCATATGGGGTTAGAAAACTATGACATGAGTGATTTGGCCACCTTAACTATCACTACTTGGAATAATTGAGTAAACATGATATGGTCGAAGGCTTTCCTAAAGTTAGTTTTTCCAAAATGCCTTTAGGAGGGTTACACCTTTGGAAGCATTCGGAAGATAAATTTGACAAAGGCTTGGAGAGCTTACACATGTATTGGAGATAGTACACAGTGATGTCTCAGGGTCATTTCTAAAACTTTCCTTCATGATGATGGCATGATATATTCTCACCTTCATTGATGATTTCTCGTGATACACTTGGGTCTATTTTCTCCATCATAAGTTTGATGTTTACAAAAATTTCAGGACTTCAAGGATCTTGCAGAGAAGCAATTAGGGAATTCATTAGAATTATGCAGACATATAATGGTGGAGAATATGTCAAGAACAAGTTTGAATAGTTCTGCACTACATAAGGGATTGATTTATAGTGGGTAGTTACCTACAGGTCCTTCGAGAATGGGATTATAGAATGGAAGAACAGGTTCTTGAAAGATATGGCCAACTTTATGTTTCACTCCATATATTTGGCACCGCAATACTAGGAAGAAGCTATTAAATGTGTGAATTACATCTAGAACTGTGTGCCTCATAAATCCTTAAAAGGATTCACTCCTTTTGAATCCTATCATGGTTGGAAACTATCAATTAATAGATTCGAGTCTTTGGATTCCAGATATGGCTTGCATCCTTAAAAATAAACACAATGCTATGGAACCTAATAATCATATTTTCATATTTTTGGGATACTTAGATGGTGTTAAGGGATACATGATCCTTCATCCAGCTACACATGAGTTATTCATTGCGAAGGAGTGTCAAATTTCAAGAAGGCCCACCAGACACAACACTTGACACTTCTCCACTTCCATCAAATTTATTTATATTTTTTAAGAATGATTATGGTAATTTTTATGATCTTAAGAAGATTCCTAAATGGGTTCTGAGAATATTTCTAATACCAATGTCTCTTCTTCTAGTTTATACATCAAGAGCAGTAGTGTAACTTTGTTTCCTTCCACATTTTTCCATGGCTCGGATAATGAAGAGTTTATTCCTTATTCTCCTATTTATGGTCCTATTTGGACTAGGCACACATTACAGAGTGTGGGTACTTGGGAAGGGGACCCTACGGATATCATACAAACACATTCGATTATTTAGATGGTCTGCGCATGCTTTATTTTTCTCTACCTCACGATCCATAGACCTTTCACAAAGCCATTTGGAAATCTTGAGTGGGACATCATATGTAGGATGTGTATAGTTCCTTGATTAGGAACAACACTAGGAGTTGACACACCTTCCTAAGGGATGGAATATGATTCAATGAAGGTGGATATATCAAACCAAGTATGTCACGAGATGGGTCCATTAATAATTTTAAAGCACGATTGATAGTAAAAGGTTTTTCACAAGTGTTTAGCATCGAATACAATGAGACTTTTGCACCGCTTTCCAAAATGAACTCTATCGACTCATTATTTCCATTTCCATAGCTCATCATAGGGATGTTCATCAAATAGATGTGAAGAGTACATTTCTTCACACGATTACCTAGAGCAGAGATCTACATAGAGAAGCCACATGGTTTTGTTTAGAATTCTTCCTTAATATGCAAACTTAGGAAATCTATTTATGGCTTCCAACAAGTCCCTCGGGATTGGTATGCCAAAATGAATTCCTTTTTTATCACTACAGGGTTCACTAGATGCCACTCTAATCTAAATGTCTACATTTTATGGTAGGATGATTCACTTTTGATTTTGGTTCTCTATGTTGATGAATTTTGATCACAGGGATATCTTCATCGTCCATTGTAGTGGTGAAATAATATCTACATGAAAGGTTTTCCATGACCGAATTGGGATTCAAATTTCACATTCTGACTCAAGGATATCCATTATACAACCTAAGTATGATCTCGATTTACTTTCTTGATTTTACATGGCTTATTGTAAACCAAATCTAACTCCCTCTATTTGGAGTCAAGCTTGAGGCTTATTTTACTTCACCATTGGTCAATGTTACTTTGTATCGAAAACTTGTAGGAATCCTTATATATTTGACCTAAAATAGACCCAAAATTTCATATGCAGTAGGCATGGTATCTAGGTTCATGCAAGAGCCTCATGAGTTACGTTGAAAAGCAACTAATAGGATTTTACACTACATTCAAGGTACATACTGATTCAAGATTCATTTTGGAGCCACTATTGATTTTGACTTGGTTAGATACACAGATTCGGACTAGGATGGTGATGTTCATAATCACAAGTCCACTTTAGGTTATAGTTTATCTCTAAGTTCTGACCTAATTAGTTTGTCAAGAAAGAAGCGCAATGTTATTGTCTTATCATCTACCGAGGTTGAATACGGAGGATTTGTGAATGCTTCCACGGAGTTCATTTGGCTTCAAGGTATTTTGACAGAGTTTGGTATTCATTACAAGTGACCCGCGGTCATATTTTGTGAAAACCAAAGTACCATTCGATTTATAGAAATCCATTCCAACGTTAGTTGACCAAACCCATCAAGGTCCATATGCATTTCATTAGGGATATGATCTATGGATAGGTCAATGATCTCAAATATTGTTAGACATCGAAGCATATTGTTGACATCTTCACCAAGAGCTTACGATCTCTTCTTGAAGTATGGGCTACATCATCATCATTTTCTCGTGGACCTTCTATTCCTCCTCTCTTATTTTCTTTCTTTTAGGTGGGAGTTTTACCCTTTTTCACTTTCTAAGAGTTGCATTGTACTTGGGTATTTCATTAGACCTTGTTTTAAGGACCCACTTTTTCCCCACTAAGCTATGCTTCGGGGGTGTTTGTGTACATATATATTTTCCTTGTATTTATTTATTACTTGAAATATTTCCTACACACATGGTGACTCATCTTACTTAGGTGTTTTTTGAGTTATAGGAATTACTTGAATTTTCATAGTGTGTCATGGGAGTTACATTTGACTGGATATTGTAGAAATGTAACTCCTCTTCCTAATCTTGGACTCTTGACCATTATTCTTGTGGAATATTACTTATAACTCCCCTATTTTTACACACCACATTTGAGCTATGGAGTTATTTCCATGTTTTAGCACTATTCTTGTGTTTTGTGAGACTATTTTCATATTTTATCTACGTGTTAATGATTTTGATATTCATGTAGCTACATGTTCATTTATTTTTATCCATGTATTCTTACGGGAACTCTAATAGTAGCATATATTTTCAATGTTTGTATTTGAATAATACATTTAGGACCAATTGTTTACTTCATGTTTGCAATCATCAATCACTATGAGGAGATATTTAACTATAGGTTAGATCAAATGATTGGATACTATATCGAACTTCATTTCTTATGTTTGATGTTGAGGTGCGATTTGTTGTCACAAAAACATTGCACCCCTCGAATGGCGAATGTGAACAGGGATGTTCGATGTGATTAGGCCGCATGGGATCACCTCTCAAGCTGTGGGACTTGGATTTGAGGTGAACCTCCAGAGAAGGCCGATTCCTTTTCCTAAACTAAGTGTTGTACTTTTTCCTAGTATAATAAAATGACTATCTAGTCCTAGGCTAACACCTTCATGAGTTTTGAGTAAAGATATTTTGTAGAAATGAAACTATACTAAGGACGGTGATGCACCAAATAAAGGGATGTTTAATATTTGGAAGGGTTAATGTGGGTAGGATGCTTGCATCATTGTCCACCTTCACCTATTGCAACCTAGAAAGGGTATAAAATGCCACAAACCAGGGCATACGTTCCTTTATTAAACTTGAGCATACATAAAGGATAGATCAAATTTGATTCAACACACAGTTAATTTATCATGAGAAAGGAACACATGCACTGGTCAAACATCTATTTCAGCAACTACGAATAATGATAATGCAACTTTAACAATAGAAGGAAAATAATATTTTCACAACTGATATAAAAGATAATCACATTACTCACTCACAACATGAAATAGATAACCTGAAATAAAGGTAAGCTAACCACTCACACTAAGGAATCATACATTCACAAAGTAAGCATTGATCAACCATCCAACACAATAAATCAGATTCCCAATTGCAAGGTATAACTCTGAATATAATTAAAAGGTTTTTTAGAATTCTCTGAAGCACTCTTCCAAGCTTGAAGAGAAACCTCACTCAAAAAATAATCTATCTGTCTCCCTACTAGCTTGAAGCATTTAACTATTTATAAGTTCTTAGGCTAAGCCATTACAACTTGGGCCCTTAACTAACATTTTCTAAAAATAGAAATGTCATTAAATTAAGGGAACATGATCCCATGAAAATAGAAATTTTTTTGCAATGGTTTGACTCAATCAACCCTGCAACTTTGACTGATCCAGAGCTTGGATCTGACCTTTCATGGCCACTCATCTTTGGCTTTTTTCAGCTACACCTTCCTCTCCTGCAAGTTTCTATTGTTCTCCTTCCCACACATCCATTCGATGCTTATACTCAATGAAGTGCTTGATGATTCCCTAAATTTATTCATCTCCAGCCCACATGTGTAGTGATTCACTACATTTGTTGTCTCAATCTCCTTTATGATCTTGGTTGGCACTCTTTGAAGTTTATTCATAACTTTCTTCAGCCTCCCTATGAAATTTTGGCACAAGACCAATTGGTCGATGGAGTCACTATTGAAAGTTTTGGTGACCTCATCGTCATGCTTCACCAAATCCTTGAAATTTTCCTTAATTTGATCTTCAAGAAGAGCATCGATGTTTTCGTTGAAGAATTTTCAATTAGCAATATCAAACTCTTATGAGATGTCATTCAGGGCATCCGTGATTTCTACTCGTTTATCTTCCAATTTCTTAATTAAATCCTGCAATACTTGGCACCGGAATTCCATGGCCTTTTGGTATTCAAATAAATTTGAGGCATCATCGATCACCTCTTCTGAAGGAGCAAGTTGGGGTCTTCTTCTCTGATCTCACTCCATGTTGCCAAATTTAAATTCAGATTATTATTATCTTCGAAAAAGGCCTCATCCATTTTGTAAATAATAACCTTCCCAACCTGCAAATCATTATATATTTCAACAACCTCCTTGATTAAGGGATTAGCTTCTTGTAGTATGCATTCAATCCATCCATTTACCGATCTCCCTTTCTAGCCTAGCTTCTCGAGCTCATGATAATAAATGTCATCGATGGTAGAAGAAACTGTCATGGCCGTAGTAGTTGAGACTTTGGTAGATGGAGTTGGTTGGGTTACTTTGTGTAATAATGAAGTGAGTTGTTCGACCTTGAGTTTGAGCTCATCTTTTGTAGCCTTATCTTTGTCATATTTTTCCAGCAAAGCCCCAAGAGCAGTGTGCACATCTTGTTTGGCTCCTTCGTGAGTAGATTTTCCCAATGAAAATTGAGAGATCGATAATCTGCCACAATAATTATCTCCTTAGTTTTTCCCTCAACGGGAGTAGCAACCTCTATAATTCACTCTCCAGATGGATTCATTGTCAGACTTGAAACAGTTCTTGGCCTCTTGGCCTATTGTCTTTTAGGCATCTATTCCAATATACTGAGATCTATGACATCTCCCAGAGGCACCTTCTTCTTTTACTTTGAGTCCTGTCTAAACAACCATTCAGGAATAGCTAATGCTAATGAAGATGGGACAGTAGATCCGATACCTGAAACATTAGTTATGACAAGAGCACTAGAAACATTAGTTGACATTTGGGTAGAAGTGGCCATGATGGACGAGGTGGATGTAAGGACAGCCATAGGAGTTGATAAAATGATGTTTGGGAATGAGGTGGAGGGAAATGGAAGTGTTAAGGGAAGTGAAGAAGAAATGGGTGACCCGATAGTTTCTCCAGCTAAGAGAACTGGAAGGGATGAGAAAACCTGGGCCATAGAAGGAGATGGGAAGGAAGAAATGATTGTGGAAGTGGAAGGAACTGATATTGGAAGTGATAGAGGAAGAGATGATGGATCTTGTGAGATACTAGGGGAGTCACTGACCTCAACCACTTTTGTCACAGGTGTTGCAGGAGACATGGCCTTAGAAATAGAATCCTTGGAGAGAGATGAGCCACCAATAACAAATGAAATCTTTCTTGGAGTCATATGGGTTTTTTGGGTTGACCTTTTCCCATTTGTAAGCATTGATTGGCTTATGGTTGGTGGGGCCTCTGTATTTGTAGGTTGTTTTTCTCCTTGGGTGAAATTCCCAAGGTAACCAACCAACTATAAGTTCTCTACATAATGGACTCCTGTCTCCTTTGTATTGCGAATCGTTTACATTGGTTGATTGGCAATATTAGCATTTTTGAATGCCACATCTAAAACCTCATCATTATCTTGTGCATCCTTTGGGACATCGGCCAAACCAAATTGTTGAACCTTATCTAAGGTTATCCTCTCATAATTCCTTTGTTACACGATGTATTCGTCCCGATAATGAATCCAGATATCCTTCAATTGGGGCACGTGGGCATTGGACCGACCTATTTCACCAAATTTACCCCAATAATCAAAATTAGTTCATGGATGAAAGGTTCACAAGGTCACTTTGGCCAATTTTGCATCCACATTTTTGGCCTTATGAATATTCGGGCAGGTGTATCTAGCTAATTGAAATAGGGAAATGCATTCTCAATTTGTGGCGCTTGTTTTGAATTCGATGATAATCCAACAATTGTCAAACCAATTCTAGTAGAACCCATTTATCAGTGGGGCACCTTGGCAATTTTTTGGGGGCACCTATAAAGCCTGGAACCTGAATGTAAGTGAATGTAGGGAACTGTAAATAGATGGCTCCCCACTCACGCACTTCTTTGAAGGCTTCATTAGAAATCCTTCGGTTGTATAACTCCTTATCAAAATGGTAGAGGATAACCATAAAGAAGGCATCATTGACCCTACAAAATGCATGCTCCCTTCACTCAGTGTGAGCTGGGATAGAAATCATAGATTTGGGAGGTGCTGCGAATACCTTTAGTATTCAACCCAGAGAAATCTCCCATAACAGCGGCCGCATAAACCAAGAAGGATGTCATATAGAAATTATTTGTGGAAAGCACCTTGCTCAACTGATAGCAAATGGAGCTATTGATATGCTCCCCCATCAAATAAACTCCTTATTCTTCTTGATGGTAGTGATGTACAAGAACATCCATTCCTGAAATTCCTTTACGAAGGGAGACCTAAAAATTTGCTTAGTAGCACAATAAGGTCACTGACCTCCTAAATAAAATCTAACCAATGCATGGTTTTGGGTAATTTGGCAAAGCTCTTGGCCAGATAATTTTTCATCATGATCTTCATGCATACTTCCTCTTCCTTGTCCCAATGTTCCACTTTGGCCACTCTAGAGAAATTGTGGCGTAATCTTCAACGTCAGGAAGTTTGAACAGATCTTCGAAGAAGTATGGGTCCAAATAGATTACCACCTTATCATCATCATCTTTGACTGACATGGATTCTTTTTCAAGTCGGCTGTCGCAGCTAAAATGAACTTTGGGTAATGCATGGATGTGGGAAAACCGGCAGCAAGGGCAAGCCCACTATCGTAGATGGCCTGCATCCATGGTTTCTTGTTCGAGCCTTTACTCTTTCCCAAAAATCTGAAAATCAATCTACCCTAGGTCGGTGTCTCCTATATTCCCTAAGTCGAAAGATAGGAAAGAGTGAGGAGCAACTCCAAGAAATGAATACTTCATCTTTTCTTTTCCCTTTGATGTGGAAGTAGACATCAAGCTCTATATGCTTGGAACACGAACTGACTTTTCCGACCTCAAAAAGCCAAGTAGAAAAATCTTGAAAAAGAAGTTTGAAACTCAAAGTTCAATACATTTGAAAGACAGTCCCGAACTCCCAAAATTATCACTTTTGAAAACCCAAATGAAGATTCCCGAAGAGAAAAATATGAAATTCGAAAAAGTTTTCTCAAGTGAAAGTTCCAAAAACGTTTTGTGAAGTGAAAGTTCCAAAAAATTTCCAAAGTGAAATTTCTGAAAAAGTTTTCCAAAATGAAAGTTCCAAAAAGTTTTCCGAAATGAAAGTTCCAAAAAAATTCCGAAGTGAAAGTTCCAAAAAATTTCTGAAGTGAAAGTTTCAAAAAAATTCCAAAGTGAAAGTTCAAAAGTTTTCCGAAATGAAAGTTCTAAAAAGTTGAAATCAAGAGCTCCAAAATAGAGACATACCACCAAGTCCTCGAAATCTGAGAAGGAAATTACCAAACAATGCTAATCTCCAAATCCTGAAAAGTACTGAGAGGGAGAAATGGAAAACTTGAGGAGCTCCCTTGAAAACTTTGAATGCCTATGGAAACTCAAAACGTAGAAACATGGTGGGAAATGAGTTTGTCATTCCAAGAGGTACATAGAAGAGGAACAAAAGAAAACAAACAAAATGAAAATAAGAGATCTTAAACCAAAAGGAAAATAACCAAGTTAAAATACCTTGAAAATGACATCGAAAGGTACAAGAAAACAGAATGTCAGAGCAAATATGTTAGGTAAAAATGACAAGTAAAAATGAGTTTAAATAGAAAACCCGATATTAATGGAAAAAATTTGATCTGTACGGAGGTTGGTGAAAAATTAATTGCATGAAGGACTCAAATTCCATGACCCAAAAGCCCAAAATTCTGAAATTTTAGAATTTTGGGGTTTCAGACTTCGGAGATTGGGAGATAAAAATGTGAATTGGAAATGAAAAGTTACAAACCGAAACTCAAATCTCAAATTTCATACTTTCGGACTTTGGAAGTCTCGAGAGGATTTAACCTCTTTTTAGTCGAGAAACCAAAATGGCCAAAGGTTCTAAAACCTGAAAGCCCGAAAGTATGAAATTTAGACTTTCGGGGTTTCGACTTGTAACTCAGTTAAAAATTGCCAATTACATAGTAAAAACTCTCGAACCCCGAAAGCTCAAAAGTCCAAAATTTCAGACTTTTGGGGTTTCGGACTTCAGAAATTTGAAAACACAATTTCAAAGACTCATGCCATTAAAATCTAAAAGAGAAAATCTCCAAATTCAAATTTCGGGTCTTGGAGAATTTTCCATTTACAAAGGATTTTCTCAAAAAAAATCGACCACTTTCGACATTTGCTTCTTAAGGTAGATTAAAACGTTAACGATTGTTGAAGATGAGAAAACCATTTTTTATTCTCCTCTTGTTACAAATTTTTCGTATCTTCAAGAACTGAAATTCCTTGTGATCAATATAGAGAGAATTCTCTTTTGCGAAAGATATAATTCTCTTAATGCTTACATTACTAAACAATAGCATAAATCTCATAATCATATGTTGGGTAGTTTCTTACCATTGCAATGAAGGTCGTGTTGTGGTTAGTAACTGAGTGACCATGTTGAGTTAGGAATTCTTTGAATGCATGATCGAATGTGTCACTCTCTCTCAAATGGTTTCGCAGATGAATTAGTACACGTACTCATACAGACCATACTCAACTCTTCAATTATTTGAAATCCTTATATTGTGTTTGACCGGATGAAATATTATTTGGTGTCACCATTGATAACTTGATTTAATGGCCAAGTGATGTGAGAGAAACCAAGCACAAACCTCCTATAGAAATTTTTCCAATCTCAAGAATTTGTGGAGGTCTATGAGATTCTTTGGTGTAGACCACTCTTGTATGACATAAATTATATCCAGCCATATAGACTCATTGTGTGTTTGTTATATAACTCAAATATTATATCTCCCACATGGTAAATGAATATTTCCCCATGTTAGTATATATTGATACTAAAATGATGGAATACTTTTTGAACATGGTGCAAGTGTCCATCTCATTTTTGGTCAAATATAGGATGTCGAAGAGGGTAGACTAAAAATGAATTTATGAAAGGCCAAAGGATTTCATTCATTATTCACATGAGTTCCAAGTTTATTAGTCAATCTAAAGGGCATAACACATGAGTTCCACTTTATTAGTCAATCTAAAGGGCATAACCAACCACTCAAAAAAACCTTCCTTGACTTTGAAGGCTATCTTCCGTGATGGTTTTAGGTTCAATGGGAATCTTATGATACCCATACCCATACTTAAGATCGATTTTGGTGAATAAATTCACACCGTGAATTGATTTCAATATATCCTTGATCCCGGGAAGAGGATGATGAATCTTCATTGTGGTCTTGTTAGGAGCTCAATAGTCAATTTTCAACCTCCTTATGTTTTCTTTATTTGGAGTGAGCATAATTGGATTATTGAAAGGCTATGAGTTTCGATGTTTCCTTTATTCTAGATTCAGTCTATCACTTTATTTCTCAAATTCGGGATCATGATATTTCTCAAATAATAACATAAAGATGCATTAGGAGGAGGAATTTTAGAGATGATATCAATAATATGTTTTACCACACAATGTGTAGGCACTTCCTTAGGTGACTGAAAAGTATCCTTGTATTCTTCCAACATATTCTATATTCGTCACACATTTTTTTTTCAAGAGAATTTTTCTATGAACAATATCTATGAAGATGTGTTTTTGTTTATGTATAACCATTAAGAGCACAACTTTCTATTGGGAATAAATAGATTACTCGTAATATTTGGCAAAGAAAAATAGTGGCAACTTAGGGACTATTTTTTTTATATGTGGTATCTCATATCACCAACATCTATGACAACATTTCTTGGATTTGCCTCAGATTCCATGTCAATGGTAAATATATGGTTGACCAAGTAAAACATCACATATCTTTAATGACACAATATCAAAGTAATACATCTTGAAAAGGATTGATTTTGTACACTAGATGACACTGTTGAGTAACACGTTTCTCAAAATCATGAGTTGAACCATCCAATTGAGTATGGTTGTGGGTGAGGTGTTAGTGGCGTGTTCATTTTATGAACCGCTTCTTGATAAATCATGGTCTTTTGGATTTTGTTGTCAACTATGAAATGCATTATTTGTCCACTTACTTATATTTAAGAATGGAACAAATGTTCACTTCCTCAAAATCTATATTTTATGAAGAAGTAATGTTTTGGTACCCAACATGGTGATGAGCATAATTTCCATGACGTTTTTACCCTTTTCTAGTGTTGATAAGGTAGTATTGATTGTTTGAATTTTTGTAAGTAGAGTTTTCATGGCACAACACTCATTTATGGAGTGTGTGCTAGATTTATGGATTGTGTGCCACCTACCATAATTGGGCTGATTAATCTAGTCATTTGACATTTTTGCTTTCTCTAAGATTAGAGCTAAGGGCCAATCCCTTGGTTAGGATTTTTCTTCATTCCAAGATTGAAATTATTTGACTGCGGCTTGTCTTGAGACTTAGATTATTCTATCTTAGACTTTAACTTGGATTTTTCTTTGAATTTGTAAGAAAATATGCAGGCTTCCCTAAAGAGGAGATCTACAAGAAATATGTGTCATATTAAATGTATGGTCTTAAGCCCAACCTATATTTCAACATGAAAATTTCTCATATTCTTGAATATTCAATTTTGTGGTAAGGTAGTGAAAGATGTCCATGTGTTGTTGAATAGATTTATCATAGTTTGGAATAACTGGAAAAATTGATGTACTAGTAATTACAATTTCCAACTAGATAATAGGTATTTTTAAATGCTTCAAAAACTAATCCATGTGTCTACAAAAGAGTCTAAGTTAACATCATCTTCATGTGCAGTGCAGTAGTTATCCCACCATTTCTTTACAAATAAAGAAACTAATATTTTCACTATTAGAAAAGTGCATCTACATATATTTTTCCTTCAAACATAGGAATGTCTAGATTGGCTTGTACCTTGTACATGTGTGATCATCGAAAAGTGGTAGTGGAGGAGTAGACTTGGGAGTCATTTGTATATGCTTAAGAAGTTGATATAAGTTATCATTGATCCACATTTTTTATCATACATTGCATTCTTCTAATGCTTCTTTTTGTATTTCCAAATCATCCTCTATCATTTTCTTGAACATATCTAACTTTGTATTATCTTAATGTGTTTGATTTTCCATCTTAGGAGGTGAAGGAAGGTATGAATAAAGATCATTGTTTTTTAGTCATCACTTCATGTATTAAGACCTCGTGTGAGTGGGCATACAAACAAAGAGATAAAGTTTAAATGAAACTTCAATTCCGCTAGGATATGATGGAGTGAGTATGTTCTTTGATACCACTAATATAGGGCCCAATAATTCGCTGAGTGGAATATACTCTAAATGTGAATCTAGATGTGTTATGTGTAGAAAATTTATCATGAAATGGAAGAGGCTAAAATATATATCACAATGTTTATACAACATAAAAGAAAGAAAGGGAACAAAATACATCAAATGTAGAATTGTAATACAAACTTATATTATGTGTAGTCATGTGTAAGATTTGAGAGGTTGAATGTAGCATGTTTATGTAATCCTTAGTCTCTAGTCTATCTCCAATCTATCTTACAAAAATAAAATGATGTCTTAATATACCATGAAGGAAGATAAATCATTTCCTAAATGTTTATAACCATTTCATGACCAACCATTAGTTGATCATCTTTAGTTGGAATTATCGTGAAACAACATTATAAATACATTATAATTTTTGACACTAGATAGTTTTAGAACTAGATGATACTACAACTGAGTTAGGACTCGCAAAATGCACATGCTTGTATGGTATGATGTGAATCCACTAGTGAATTTAGATCATAACATAGAACAACATCATGGTATTACAAGTTATTGAAAGGTCTCAAATCCTCTTAGATCATATTTTCTATCACATTTAAACAATTGATGGAAATTTTGGGTTTCATCTTCATGCAAGGAAGCCATAACCTCTTGACAAATCTCCTAACTCAAATTTTTTTCATCTTTGATTCCATAAAGGTTGTTGTCCCTTTGATTGGAATGTTTGAGTGGTATGGAGTTAGTTCAAATAATTTCCACTTGTTCGAGGAAAAACATTGGATAAAGTTTCTTTTAATTTGGTTGACAATTTGCTAGTTAGGTTTATGATCTAAACAAGTTTACTAGTTTATTACTATTGTATAGGGGCATGCATTTTTATGAGACACCCCTAAATAAATGTAATGTTAAATAAATATTAGCAAGTAATTTAATAAGTATTATTAATTACTTATAAGTTAGAAGTTAATTTAGGTTGGTTCATGACCGTTGGGTCCGTACACAACCATGTCCCTATAAAAGCTACTTTAAGTTTGGGAAGCAATATATACAATGATGGAGAATTTACCATTGATGTAAAATTTTATTGAATAAATAAAATGTAGTTGATTTATCTTCCATTTACTTGAATCTACTTTGTCTTCCATTTACTTGTATTTGAATAACGAACACTCTTGACCTATCATGACATATGTATCTATCTTATGAAGATTGGAGAAATATGGTCATCCATTCTATTATGTTTATAGTTTTATAAGGTGTTATGTTTCTCAATTTCCAATTGACACTCAAGGTTTTTATATTACATTCAAGTACGTGAAGCACTTCATCCTTGCTCATCTTGGGTAATTTTCCTTGAAGGCTAAGAGAGTATTGATTTAAATTATGTCTCATCAATAGAAGTGGAGAAAATATTAAATAGACAATGAATGGAAATATAGGGCACTATGTTGAAAGCATGTCAAAACTAGGTTTTTAAATAAAATCAAACAAAAATTTGAATATACGTGCTAAGCTAGGAAGATGGGGTGATTACATAAGAAAATATCTAAACAATTATTTCCATTGATAGAAGAAAGGAATACCATGTGATGAATATACCCTACGGATAACTCGATCTTAGCTAATATTTTTAAAAAGGGTACAAATCTATGGTTGGATACACGTACGTCTCAATTAAGTAAAACATATGCTATCAATGTTATTTTAAATTGAATAGGATCAAAGCCATGCAATATAATACATAAAAATAACCATAATTTAACATATCTTTTTTTCTAATTTTGTGAAATAAAGGAGTTGCATTAGAGGGTGCAATTTTCAAATTTATTGATTCCTACAAGAAAATTAAAATGGATGAAAGACATAACTATAAACCATAATGTATTCTAACATGTGTGACATAATCCATGACCAAAATCTCTATGATTCATGAAATAAATATAGGAAGTATACCCTAAAAAGTAGGTCCCCTCAAAAATAGTTCTAAGGGGATGTACAATAACAACTAACATGTATCTTGGTATCTAATGCATATGTGACATAATCAATATGGGAGATACATGTGCTTTGCTTAATAGATCAAACCATAACTAATGTTCCAAGAAAATAAACATGGGGAAAATAGAGGTACTAGTTGAAGGGCAACATGATACCGAGGTATAACTCTTAAATGAGGTTGTTGGAATTGAATTTAATATCTATGGTAGTGTGGCAATGAAATATTTGAAGTGCATAACAATAACCTATAGATTGAGTAATGGTAATAGTAGTGATGGTGGTAGATTGTGTCATGGTATGTGCAATAACTTGCAGAGGTTCCTTATATTTATTGCTCTAAAGAGGAGAGGTGTGTCAATTCAAAGCACGTTCTTAAAAACAAGACCCAAGATCATAAAAACACTAAAATTAATTGTTAAGACTCATCATGAGACCAAAGAGGAGAACCCATGGAAACATCATGGATTTCTTAAGAAAATCACAATGTGGTGATAATCCATACTAAATTTTCTCACAAAACGTGTGGCGACTCTGTAGATAGTTCTTGCGGGCCATGTAATGACTTAACATGGGGAGGAAATTGGGGCACAAAGCATGATATGATGAGGTTTTCTCTGGTGATACACATATGAATAGCATATGTGTCTCATGTCAACATGTAACTACTAATCACAATCCACATTGCTCTTCATGTGGGAACTACAATAAGGGACTCAAGGAAAAAAGTTGATATTTTATAAATATAGGTATCGTCCATAGGTGTTATAAATCCCTTCACTAGTCCAAAAGAGAAATCCTAAAAAGGTGGAATAATTTCTTTGCCATTTTATGTTAATGGGCACGAGAAAATTGTTGTAATATAGAAGAGGCCATGTGGTTTCTTCTTGAGGATAAATTTATGAAGCTAGAATTTATTAGGGCCTCCAAAGTTAAACCACTAAACTTGATGTGGCCAAAGTAAGTGGTGTCATTCAAGATACATAAGAATAACTTCTATGGAAATATGTCATAGCATTATCTACCGTGTTAGACCAAAGATTCTAGCAAAGGTTTATCTTTAGCACAACCAACAAACATCAAGTTTGGGGGAGCTACCTTATTATAAGAACATTACAAGCGAAGAATGTTTTATAATGGTATATACATGTTATATTGGAATAATCTTTCCTTATCCTATATTTTCATTATATTAATTGTATGCATTGTTATTGTGTAGTGAATATAAGTTCATACTATCTTGTTGGCAGGTTACTTAGAGCCCAAATAAATCATCAAAGATCATGTGGAAAATGGGAGCTTGTTAAAACGTTGCTTCTAAATTATATCCCTGTAGGCAAAAATAGTCTTAATTAATGTTTGTATATAAGTACCAAGGGAGTTTAAGGACTAGTAACATAATTTATAAGTGGGTTTCAAATGTGTTGTGATATAACTCTTTATCAATTAGTTTCTTTTCCTCTATGGTGAATATATCACTATGTGATTTTCAATTGGGAAAATATTGGGAGATGTGAAAACATAAAACCCTCATATGGTTTTTTAATGATCAACATAAGTTTAAACAGAGCTTAAATATTGTGTTGGTTTTGATATTTGTAAATCATATGTATATCATTCAACATATTTACCTTGCTTTTCAATTACATTGATTTGAATTTTTGAGCTTTTCTAATAATTTTAATAACCTTTTTTACCTAGTCATGGCAAGTACAATGTTCAAGAACAAGGTGCAAGTCCAATTATGAAGACAATTTTCCCAATTGTTTCACTCATACTTTTGTTATGCAGTACAAGATTGCATTGGTGGTTGTTATCATTGATGTTAAAGGCATTGATGGCAAAGGGAGGGTTCAAGAGAAGACATATCAGGTGGTTCTAAGAAGTTCAAGATGAGTTCATATGGTTTCAAGAAGACAAAGTGACATGAAGGTTGATTGGAAGTGTCATTTCAGGATGGCTATAGGTGCCTAATGAGGTGTGACAGATGGTACAGGTCGAGTAAGCATGGGAGAAGCTTTGGTAGAATTTCTACATCATGTTTGATCTAAATTTAGGCTCATCTCAGCCCCAGGAGTCAGTTTTGTATGTTGGTTAGAAATGGTGTTGAGAACAAGCAGTGTTCTTGCATGAAAATGAGATGGGATAGAAAATTTTAGACCTATTATTTTCAAAAAAAAAATGGGATATGATTTAGGAAGGCATCTTGGTTCTTCATGAAAATTTCAGATCAATGTTAGGTCATTTGAGCAAGTTATGTGAGTTTTTATAAAACAGTGTCTTTTGAAAAGCTCATTTTGAGCTACCTGGCTTCTTAGCGGTCAAACAAAATTATGGATACTTATTCAAATAAATAATAGAATGAATTTTTGGATTAAATTGGAATAAAAATCATGTGCAAAAATAATTTTCTCAAAAGGAGGTGTGGTTGAAAATTTATGAGCATTCTCGTGGATCATGTTTTCTCTCTCGTGGTCAGTGCACTAAATCGATAAGAGCAAAAAGGTGTAGTTGGACTCCAATCCTTGTTTAATAATTTCTAGAGTATTTTCATAGTCCATTCATAGTGTTTCTCATGCTCATAAGGTATTTGAAGGATTTTCTCCTTGAAGGTTCATCTTGTTGCCCTTGTCACTGTTTTTGGTGTGAATGCTCCTGGCATGTGAATGTTCTAACTGCTTCAATGGAGATATTTCTCAAAAGTAGCTCAAAATTATTCCACAATTACATGGAAATGTATTTGATAATATTCAATTCTTTTTGTGTATTCAAACATATAAATCTTGTTGGCACATATTGTCCTGTGGCCATATGCTCAATTCATTTCGAAAGCATTGTCCCAAGAGACCTACTTTCAAATTCAATGTTTTGATCAAGTCGACAACATGGATATAGGTTAAAATATAAAATAATGGAAAATTTTATGAGTGTGAGTTAATTTTTTTAGAAATGATAATCTTGAAGGTCTAGTCTATCTAGATTCAGGGATTGTAAAATGCAATACTCCACTATGTACTTGAAGACCACTTTAAATCAAGTCTATAGTCAAGTTTTATGAGTCAACATCTCTCGAAGTAGAGCATCAAGGTATAAATATTTTATATTAAGCTCATCAATCTGTTTGGAGAAGTGATTTTGTTCTTCATCAAGGTTTCCTTGCTCTGAGTAGACTGTACAGTTAGCTTATAATCATTTACATGCAAACAGTGCTCAAGTATATGAAAATTCCTTCAAGTGTGTGACACTCATCACTTTGGAAAGAAGGAAACATGTTGTGAGAACCCTCAAAATCCTCCATACTCTATTTTCAAGAAAAAATTTAGAAGAAATGGATTTATTAGTTCTCTCGGGTAAAGGACTATTCAAATGCCCCGACCTAGGGTTTCGTTAAAGAAGTTGTGGTCACCGTGATCTATTCACCAAATAAAAATCAATAAAATTTGAGTCAGTAGCTATGTATGAGCATCATCAAACTATTACAAAAGTTTTCGATCAAATGATCGAGTATTGAATGAGAATTTTTATCATAGAGTCCTGATAAACTCGTGATTGGTACATTTAGACTATATTTTTGGTTTTCCAAAGGGTATTCAAGCGATTAATGAAAACTCTTCAAGTGCGGTCATCAAGGATCATGTATGAAGTTTTGGAAATGTTTTTCTAATCATGAATGGGATCAATAAGCTCTGGGTTTTATGCTTGAAGGATCCATATTGAAAGTGACAAAGGACACAAGTCCGAGAAAACAAAGTGGCTCTTACTTTATCTTAAGTGTTGATCTTTTCAAAGCTTCAATTGTTGTGTATTCGGGTTTGATGCACCTAGAATTTACAGAATAACTCATGTGCACTAGCACATCACTCACCTAAGTTGAGTGCTCACCCAAAGTGTGCAAAGGCATCGTGTACCTTTTTATATTTGCTTATATAGGATGTTAGCATGATGATGTTTAAACATATTCAGATTCATAACTAGACATAAGCATTCCACAATGCATAATCCAAATTTGTATCTTGGAGAATCATAATAAATGAACTAAACAAGAACTATGATAAGATTAACCATATAGGAACTAGATTCAGTTATGTCTAATATCATTATCCAACCAATATACTCCATTGCATTAATATTGTAAAACACATAAGCTTCTTACACTATATCAAGATATCTTCATGAGTCATGTGCATGTCAAAACCAAAGAGCACAACTCTATCATAATTCACCCCTACTAAACTACACAAGTCAATACATATTTATAGGAATGGGGACTTTCCCTTCACCACCCATGTACTTATCAAAATAGGTCACATACTAATAATACCCATGCGTCTTTACAATAGTATGTACAACATGCAAGTTCTCTAACAATAGATGTCATATAGTTAACTCCAAGTAGAAATCCTATTATTAGCTTAAATTATGCATAGTGCGTATCTATCGTTTGTTCCCAAAATACCATTTGGTGGAGCGCAATTCTTCATCTCTATGTGTGCTCTGCACATTATCTCCAAAATAATCCCTTATCCAAAAAATGGCTAAGTCTTGAGCCAAAGTATTCTCGTGCATGTTTCCCTTCCTATCTTCCAACACCTTTAAATGCTCCATTTTCCCACGCGCACATCCTTTGTGTTTTTTCTCCTTAGAGAAACATTATGTCTGCTCAACATTACCCCACACTAAATTGATAAAGCATAGCAATAAAGAGGGAAACACATTAAAGGAAATACAAGAAGGAAAATTATACTAAATGGCAATATTGTCTTATTACAAACACCAAGAAGGTTCATTTATAGTAGGGATTCAGCCTACTCCCATTGAAGTAACCAGGTAACCATGTTCCATCAAGTGCCTCTAACTGGAAAGCACCTGAATTAATTATGTGAGTGATAACATACAGTCACAACCAATGCACCTTAAGCATGCCTAGGTGGCACAGAAACTTTGAATCATAAAGAAGCACCATCTTCCCAACCTCAAACTTCTTGTCCTTGATATTTTTGTCATGCCATGCCTTTTGTCTAGCATTTTCCTACTTCTGACTCCAACGTGTTATGGCGCGCCTTTCATCCAACTGTATTAATTTGTCAATTATTTCTTCCAATTCTTTCTCATCAGCTAGACCTCCAACACGCAATACGTAAATAAGGTAACATAAATTCTATGGGAAGAACTGCTTCTGCGCCAAACACCAACTAAAAGGGTGTGGTCTTATTTAACCTTTTGTAGGTTGTTGTATATGCCCAAAGTACAGCAGAAAATTTATCATCCTAATATTTCCTTCCAACATCAAAAATTTTTTTCAAGGTCCGGTTCAATATCTTGTTAAAGGCCTCAAATGAGTCCCATCTGCTTTGAGGGTGATACGGTGTGGTCTTGTGGTGCGTGACCATAAATTCATCCAATAATATCCTGATTGTCTCATTCAAGAAATGTGTGCCCCTATCACTTGTATAACTCAACAAACATCCATACCTAGTAAGAATATATTCCCATAAGAAACTCGTTGGTGTAGTCATTGTGCAATCCTTTGTAGGTGTTGCTTTTTCCCACCTTGTAAGATAATTTTTACAAGTGATGATGTAAAGACTGTCTAGTTCTACACGCAATTTGGGAAATAAGACCCACAAAGTATATTGCCCATTTTTCAAACGGTTTTGCACTAATAATAGGCCTTAAAGGAATTTCATCTCTTTTCCCGGAGTTATCCAAGGCGTTGACAAAGATCAAACGCCTTACAATACTCCTTACAATCCTTGTACAAGGTTTCCCACCATAAACCAAATGCGAGTAGAATCTTATGCGCGGTAGCATCACCTACATAGTTTCCCTCTACAATATCATCCTAAGATTATTCCATGATTTTCATGTGCTCAAGCTCCAGTACACACCGGCACAATTCTTTATCTCATCCAAGCTTGTATAGGTCATCACTAATCAACATGAAAGGTTCGGTGTGAATTGCAAGTTTTTTTTTTTTTCCAGGCTTTCATTCCTTCTGGTGTCATACCTATGTGTAAAAAGACAGCAATATCCTCTAATTACGAAGGTGCATGGTTTAACTCAGTAAAGCTGTGCATCCGGCATTATATCTTGTTGGTCCGAAAATCATCGTGGGCAAATCTATGGATATTCAAGCCAGCGAGGTGGGGCATAGCCCTCTTTGAGACAAAGAAAGTGAAACTGGTTTATTGCTATTCTTCCAAAGTAGGAATATGTGTAATTCTTACGTATTCCACCTTGAGGGGTTTGGGATCGCATCCCAAGAGAGGTAGTTCCAAAGAAGAACAGAAAGGAATGAAGGAAAGAAAGGAAGAAAGATGGATCTCAAAGGAGAAAATAAATGAATTCCAAAGTAGAAAGGTCGAGAGTTTATATTTTGGGCTGGTAGTAAACATAGCCAAACTTACTCACATAAACAAACAAAGCAATACTGATAAACAAATTACAAAAGTATAGGTGAATCCAACAGAATAAATATGCAGATCTA
Source organism: Taxus wallichiana var. yunnanensis (assembly GCA_018340775.1). NCBI lineage: Eukaryota > Viridiplantae > Streptophyta > Pinopsida > Cupressales > Taxaceae > Taxus > Taxus wallichiana. Next base: position 5,528,238 of record CM031244.1, read on the forward strand.
ACTTAAGAAAGATCTAACACGTAACACAAGATTTCAGCACAAAGTCTTAATTTTGTATTAATAATGTTCTGTTACAAGAAGGCTCAAAGTCTTTCTCTCTTCACTCTATTTTTCATACAAATTTTCTCACACGGAATACAACAAGCATTCTGATATTTATAGAAGGAGAAGGAGAAAGAAGACAAAAAGGAGCCAACAACTATTTACAAAATATCTACAAAATATTTAAAAGTCAAAAGTTGACTTTGGGGCAATTTTGTGGATAACAACATCTCATGATGCAACATGGATGATGTCATCATTTGTGCCAACATTATTTTAAATATTTTACAAAAAAGGGACAAACTCTAGGAGAAAGGAGCCTATTCATCGTCATCCCTTGGCTGGAAAGGAGTGTCCTACTTCTACTCAGGAGAGGAAATGTGAAATTGAGCTCGATACTCCATGAACTTGCTAACCATCGTTTGAAGTTGATCCTGAGCGGGACCTTTGGTGTGATCCCCGATGACTTCACAAGTCTCCCGTTCATCTCTGAGTCTTTTTAGGAGTTTGAAGTATTCATTACCTACCTCCATCAGGTATCCAACAAAGTCGCGGCAGGCCAGAAGGTTGTTGATAGATTCTATATCAAAAGAGGCCTCTGACTCTAAACCTTGTGATGCGATCTCCTTGAAAATTCGGATAGTGTCATCTACCTTCCTCAAGGCGTATGATGGGGTGAGAAAACTTGGAGACATCCTTAAGATGATCTGCTCCATTTGATGCATTACATCCAAGGCTTCTTCCTTGATTTTGTCTATTTTCTCCAAGACAAACTCCATCTGGTCAACCCGATAGTCTAGAGCAGCAAGGATTTTATTGGGTGCTCTCGGGTGATCGAAGATGCCAAATTTCATTAATTCATCGACTGGGCAGTCAAGCATCTTCTGAATGTCTCGTGTTGTAACCTGGCATGGTCCAACTCTTCGGAGATAGGTCCTGCTATTGCCTGGAGTTCCTTGTTAGCTTGATCTATATTTTGATACGCTTTGTGTGAACTTTGTGATCACTTCCTCACTATCTTTGAGGATTTACTCTCTCCAGTAAACTGCACACCTTGTTCGCCAATCTTGGCGTACTCATTTATCTTCTCCTGACTAAGTGCTTTAGGAGTTTCGGTGGCAGCTACAGGAGGTGCATTGCCCATCTTTTGCAAGGCTTGGAGAAGATGTTTGTTTTGTTCTTTCAATATCCTCTTCTCTTCCTTTGCTTCTTGAAGATTTTTACAAAGGGCATCCACTGCAGATAAGGCCTCTCCTTGCAGGCTTTCTGAGGATGTTCCCATTGTGACTTGAGTCACTGTAAAAATTTTAGGAGACAGATCTTTTTTCTCCTTTGTGGGATCAGGGTATGCAATCTCCATAACTCTTTCACTTGAAGCACTTTGAGAGAAGCAGGTTATAGCCTTTTGCTTCTTGGGCCCTTTATCCGGAATCATGGAGAAGTCCATAGGTGCAATAGGGACTTTCCTCTTGTGCTAGCTCAGGTGTTTGGAGATCCATTCTGGACTTAGGGGAGTGGGACCAAAGGAAGAAGAGGAAACAGGGGTGGAAGAAGGAGTAACTATAGTGGACACGGGAAATGTGTCAAGACGCTTGGTGGTGGCATTGAGAAAGAATCCAACCCTCCAATGCTCACGGGGTAGGAGTCACTGCAGGAGAGGAAACCATGGGGGTGGAAGGGATTGGTGAGATGAGGGGAGAAATGCTTGGAGACAAATCCGCGAGGGAAGAAAAGATGGAGGAAGAGGAAGGGCGAACGGGTAGAAGATGGGGAGAAGACACAACCAAAGGAGTGGTTGGTTGAGCGACATGAGGAGGGGAAGGAGGAGTGGGAGATGGGATGGTGGGAACCTCACCAGTTGTAGTAGTGGCAACATCCTGAGTGGATGTGCCCGTTGGAGCACTTACCGCTTCTTCTTCTTCTGGGGATATCAGGCTTACTACCTATTCCTCGGTGGCGGAAGGAGGACTCTCAGGAGCTTCCTCTTGAGTAGTGCTTGTCTCTCCCTCTTTATCTTTTCCTTTGCCTTTAGGCAAGTGCTTTGGCTTGGTGGGTGCATTACCCAAGGGAGACGTGGTAAAGTCTACTCCAAGGTAGATGAGACTATTTTTCTTGCACCAATGCTCAGTGCACTGCAGAGTGCCTTTGGCCCTTTCCTCAATAGTCTGAGGTGCCTTGTTTCTATCGATTTCAACAAATGGCCAATTTTCCCCATCTGTATCTTGATAAACCTGATCAACCTCTTGATCAGTTGCTTGAAGCCCTTTGGGATGATGGCCACACCATACTAAACGATCTCTGCCAGGGCCAATCGGGAGTGATCCTTTCATCTGAGCTCAACTTCATGATACAGATCAATGTAGATATCTTCGATCTGAGGGATGTGAATCAGATCGAGATTTTCCCTTGGAAGGCAATCACGAGGATCAAAGGTTGGCCTTACTAGGAAATTATGCTTTAAGTTGAGCAATTCGAGTTCTACAAACATTTCCCGGGCTTTCCTCTGTGAATCGCAAGTGTACTCCCCACCGTGAGGGGGAATGGAGTTCCATCCTTCTTTCTTTTCAAACATTTCTCATGGTATGTGATAAATTGTTTAGACAGCTCCAATAAGATCATCTTGGGTCCCGCATACCTCGGCAGTTTGGTGGGCTCTCCCAAGAAGTTAGCAGCTCTAAGATAGGTGAAAGTGGGGAATTGCATGAATAACACTCCCCACTTCTCTGTGGTAGTTACCACACTTTTGGTCATCCGACCGTGAGTCATATTAGGCCTCAAGAGGCAGATGACGCCGTAGAAGAAGGCATCATTGATTTTGCTGAATTGTGCTATACTATTTTCCAGTCTTAACTCTGGATAATACTCATATATTTTGACTTGGGGCCATACCCCACATCGATTCAATGTTGGGTAGTCCCTTTCGAGGCAAAGAGTGTATACCACATAGGAGTTCATATAGAACCTCCCAGTTGTTGAAATCTATTGAAGCTACTCGGAGATGGTGCTACTGATAATCTCCGCCCATTCAAAACATTGATCAGGGACATTTTTACTCATGGTTTCTAAGTTCTTCTAAAAATTCACCGCCTAGAATGACTTATGGCCATCTCGCTACCACCTTCTTGTTTTTGAGGTACACCTTATTCATTAGCTAAATGCATTTGTCTCCGTTTTCATTCCACGTCTTCATGCAATGCGTCTTAGCTTACTCAATGAAAAATGCCGGTGGTGGGGATACCTAGCATAATCTCAAAATGTTGGGTAGTGAAGTTGATTATTACCTCGCCCTTCTCATTTTTGACACATCTTGTGTCCTTATTATAACAATGGCCCACCAACATCATGAACTCATTGTTGATTGTGCTCATGGGAATCCCTACAGCAAAGTGCAAACCACTACCGACCAATTTATCCATCCATGGAATACTTGTGACCTTCTTGGTCCCGACCCGTAAGTATTCCATGTTGATGTGACTAAGTTCTCAATCCCTAATATCCAGGTCACACTCTGCAAGGGATTCAGGCATGCTGACCCTTTGGTATTTGTATTTCATTTCTTCTTCCGTTAGCTTGGCTTTACCTTTGGACTTGGTTGGCTTCTTGATTGATGAAGACATGTGTGAATCTGAGTTCAGATTTGTTGATCTGCAAGAAGAATTAGGGAAGCCTATCGAAGAAGAGCCATGTTAGTTGTTAAGTCATCCATCAAGCTTACGTAATGAAAAGTTAGCAATTTATGAGTCTCTGGGCGCAAGGCGCGGCTCTACTATAGGCTGCACGGTTTCAGAAAAGAAAGGCACACTTTGGGAACATGTTGCATGGAAGGAAATAGTGCCAAAAGGGGCGTGGGGTGCAGAAAGTCTACACATAACATTCATATGTTGGTGTCGATGGGTGTGCGCTTGTGCCATATGAAGGGTTTTAACTGGGCACAGATTTATTCGGTGTAGCAAGGTATCAGGGTGCACCATTGGCCCAAATGTGATATATGTTACAAAATATTATAATGCGCCAAGGCACAGATTCAAAAGCTACAACGTTAAGGTGAGGTGTGCCGGGATTAGTTTACACTACGGACAGAAGGGTTTGCACAACATTCATATGTTGTTGTAGCTATTTGTGTGTTTGTGCCTACGCTTGTGCTTTTAGGAATTCTTGAGTTTTTTACAAGGCATGGAGAAGGCTAATGTTGCATGCGGGGACAGTGCACCTATGGCACAACTATGTTTAGTGTAACAACACTTAAACTTGCACTAAAGAAAAGAGTGGGCTTGATTGTAAAGACTTTATAATTTTCACTGCCTTTGCTTGTGGTTTTCAAACAGTTTAGGAGGGAAAACCTTAGCATAGCAGGGACAAAAGAGTTGAGTAGTTTTGAGGCAGAAACTTCCAGTTTTGCAGATCTGGAAGGTGGACGGAGAACAGTTTGAAGTGGGTTTTATTTTACAAAACAGGTTGGAGTTGCATTACCTTCTTAGGTTCATTGTTTTTTTAATAACACAAACCACCAAAACAAACAAAGAAACCACAACAAATCCACAAGAAGGGCAAGGGCCACTTACCAGGAATATATAAGATAGAGGAAACGATGTGGGGTCCATGAATGTGACGAAAAGCAACACACGGGGCTGACAGGAACGCTGACAAGTGCAGAAGAATAACTTTTCACATTTTTTCAATCGTGAAAATGACAGGTCGGATGTGCCTATATATAGAAAAAGGTGCAATAAATGCGCCACCAACTTTTCTAAGGTGCACCAAAATGGATGCTGACACGAAGGGATTTGTGCCCTAGGCGCAACTTTGGGAGTGTCAACACCACGTTTTCAGCGCCTTGGCGCACCATTGGGAGGTGCAACATTTTGAATGTTAACAAGCTGGCGCATGCACCTTGGCGCACCCTTGATAGGCGCAACATTTATAGGCGTAACTTTTATAATGTTGACACTCAATAGAATGCACCAAAGGAATAGAGGGAGCATAGTTTTGATTGATGTAACGTGAAAGAAAACTACGCCCAACCCAAAAAGGTTAAAAATGACAAAGTTCCAAAAACTAGATTTTCCAAAAAGGGGTTTTATGCAATTCCGAATGTTAAGAGACCTCAACGGGGGACCAAAACGGAAATTTTGGTATGGTTACCTGCAAAATTGCCCCTGTCAATTTTACAGGATAACATATCTTCAATTATCTGTGCATCCTCTCCTGATTAATTTCTTCATAAGTGGTCTCAGCCAGAATTACTTTTACCGGGCTTTACCATGACTATAAATTTAAACTCTTGGAATAAGAGAACCCATCGGCATATGTACCTCTATAAAATGGGATTATTTACTAAGTATTTCAATTCCATGTGATATTTATAAAACACAAAATTTTTTGCTAGCAAGTATTTTCTAAACTTATGCAATGCGTAGATCATTGACAAGGCCTCGCACTTTGTAGTTGTATAATTATGTTCTACAGAAGTCAACTTTCTACTATAAAAACAGATAGGATGATCTATAATACCTTCGTTAGGATGAGCTAATGTTGCACCAATGGCCATGCCAAAGGTGTCCACATGCCCATGAAAAGGTTGGTTCTATGAAGGAAAGCGCAAAATAGGCGTCGTAGTAAGCCTCTCGTTCAACGCTTCAAATGTGCATTGATGCGGTTATCCCCAATAAGGCCCTTTTCCTTTTAGTAACTCCTCCAAGGGCACGACAATCTTCACATATCCCTTGATAATTTTTGGTAATAGCCTATGTGGCCCAAGAATCCCCACACCTCACTCTAACCGGTAGATTCCTCCACTCCCAAGATAATTGCAACCTTGGCTAGATCTACTAACAAACCCTCCTTGTAGATGATATTCCCTAGTATATTTCCAAAAGGTGTAGCAAATATGCACTTATTGATGTTTAAAGAGATGCTTAACTATTTGCACCTCTCAAACATTAATCGCAAGTTGTCACAATGATCCTTTACAAGCCCATATATTGTCTAATCATCTAAGTAAACCTGCAAGAATTTGTGAATAAATTCCTGGAATGCTTGAACCACAATGCACGAAAATACTGTAGGTGCGTTCTTCAGTCCAAAGGGCATCACTGTATGCAAAACTTCCCCATTCAGTAGTGAAGGTTGTTTTCTCTTGATCCTCCTTTGCAATTATTACCTAGTGATATCTAGAGAATCCATTTGTAAAAGAGTAAATCTCGTGCCCTGTAACACCTTCTAATATTTCCTCGGTGAAAGGTGTAGGAAAATGATCAATCACACATGCAAATTCAAATTTGTTTTAGTCCACACAAATTCTTATCCTACTATATTTCTTTATACTAATTACCATGGGACTGACCCACTATGATTCTTCTAGGGGCTTAATGATGTCAGATTTCAAAATCTTGTCAATTTCTTCTTTAACTTTTATGCGCATGTTAGGGTTCATCCTGTAAGATCTCTTCCTAACCGAGCGGCACCTTCCTTTAACTTAATCCTCATCTCTCACAAAGACTCATGTACTCCCTTTAACTCATGGAAGCCCGTAGGAAATAAGTCCTGAAATCACATAGTAACTTAATTATCTTAGCCACTTCATAATCATACCAATAATCTCTAATTATGGCCTCCTTAGGTTTAGCATTTGTATCAATGTTCACTTTCTAGGTCTTCATAGGTTCATGATAGGCAAGTGCCTTCTTATCCACATTATTTAATACTTCGTGCATACCCTCTAAATGATCTATGTCCAAATTTTATACTTCTTCATCATCCACTATGTAGACCATCTTTCCTTTCTCCTTCTCAAGGCAAGCACACTCAAGTAGTTTGGTATTTGTCTCATCTACTTCATCAAAATGTGCTCCTAGGTCTGCCTCACCAAATAACTCCTAAATGAGTTCTTCAGCCTTTGAACTATCTCCCATAGTCAATCGCTCCATGGCTCGTAATGCCTCTTTCACCGAGGTTTAGCGGAGAAGTAGTCAAAATTCTGGGATCATTATTGCATTCAATTCTTTCCAATTTCCGGTCTCCTATGCAACTTTGCATAAACATACCATGGGTGTGCACAACCTCGCAAGGTGAAATAAGGTTTGTGCACCCACAGTGAAGGTGGTACAGCTTCATGCCCCTCTTTCCATAATCTCTCACACTACTGAATTTGGTATTGAATAGGATGATTACCATGATATGTGCATATTTGAGTAGGCACATTGCTCATGAGTAACCAGGTTGTTAGAGCAATTATCACTTCATTCCATTCTATGAGATTATCCCTGTGAACCATCCATTAACGCATTGTTGTCCCATGCAAGGTATACACTAACATATTTCTTCTGTCCACTTGATCCTTCCACTATTCCTTGATAGCATGCGGGAATATCACAGGTCTCCTTCTCCAGTGTACCGGGGTACAGAGTTACCTATCCTCCTAATACAATGAAGTTTACCTCCTTGCGCAAATGCACTTCTTACTTCATGCCCAACCATCTCGTAGGTACCATGTGCCCAATTATCACAAGCAATACTTGTAGTATCACTAGTAGACTATGCATCTTCCCACAGAAGGATTCCTTCCTTAGATGCCTCAAGTACTTCTGGATCTCGAATGGTGCGCACATAAATTTTGTTCAGGTCTTCCTCACTCAAAGGTTTAACATAAGGTGCATATTTCTCATATATCAAAGGGATAATAACTCATTATTCCTTGTTCTCAGAGCTAATATACCCTTTTTTGAACTGTAGATCAACATTATTTTCATAACACCAAAGGCGCCCAAAGTAGATCTAGGAAGTTGTCTGCTTCTACAAGTGCTAAAACCTTAAAGTCCCTAGTGAACTTGGCCCCTTATATAGTAATGGGTACATCCTTTAAAAACCCTATTAGAATGGCCTTAGTTCAATTTTCCATAAACAATACATTAGAGGATGGTTGTAATGGAGGTCTGCCCATCTGTACCCATGCATCTAAAGTAAGCACATTAACTTTTGCACCTATGTCAATCAATATATTTCTCAAAAGCCACCCATCCACAATAGCATTCAGAGTGATCTCCTTGTCATAATCCAAGTTATGAGGGGGAGATTAGCATGCAGGATTTGTCATCCATTCTCAATACCTACGCGCAGAGTGTTTCCCTTTAACCAATTCCCTAGTAATGGAATAATATTCTCCGGCGCAAAGATCTTGCATACCTCTTTCAAATCATCAACATCTGACTGGACCATCTTTGTTGCCTTATTTTTTCCAAATTTTGTGATTGTTCCTTTAAACATTGTATCTCACCCTGAATATTTCTTAGAACCTCCATGGTTTCTTGATAAACCTCCTTCTGATGTGTAGGATCTGGGTATCTTACATGCAAGACCTATTCCTTTGTAATGGTAGGCTTTTGTTGCAATGCTTCTCTGGTGCGCGCATCTTCAGCACATGTAGTAATTTTCATAGGTACTACCTCAAGTTCGTGCCAACTTTGGAATCCATTAGTTTCCCATGGTACGCTCTATTCTAACCATCCATGCGCCCTTGTTCTCATGTTTATGTTGTTTGCTAAAATTCTCATATAAGTATGGGCACTCCTCATAGTTATGATTCTTCCCACAAAAATAACAAGTAATATTATGAGGGCATCCGCGCTTGTAGTGGTCCGAGAGATCCGAATGTATAACAAGTTCCATGAATAAAATCACCTCGTCCACCACCACGGCCTTGGCCCATAAATCCACCACGGTATCCTCGACCTCTACCATGACCTCCTTCAAAATGCCCTTCATTCTAATCGTAGTACCCTTGAGTGTGATCATAATCATGGTGCTCACTTTTACCTTTAGAGTTATCTGATACTCTTTTCTGTCGTACACCAATATCAATGGCATCATGGATCTAATCAATCAACCTACAATCTTCGGTATTGTGAGTCGTGGACCAGAAAATCTTACAGTAGCAAGATACGTTCTTCCTTATCATGCGTTGTAACAATGGGTAGTGGCTTGCATCATGGTCTAAATGACATATCTCGTAGTCTAAAGCAACAATGAATGCACTAACCTATGGGGACAACTATCCTTAGTGTGCCCTCAACTTCACAATTTGTACACCAAATCCCAGTGCGTGTCTTGTGCACCGAATTGGACAATAGTTTCTCTAATCGCTTTATCATAGCTGTAATCTGAGCTTCCAGAAATGGGCTCACTCTAGTGTCTATACTTTTGATCGCTTAGCATGCAACATTTCTTTAAGCACTTCACGCAGATCCATATATGTCTTATGTGACAAATCGTCCTCCTAAAAGGTGTGATCAAGCCTCTAACAAACCACTTGTGCATGTTGGCTTGCATGGATATCATACGAAAGTTTAGAAAAAAGCATTTTGAAATGGGCATCATATTCCCAAACACTCTTAGTAGTGCCTGCTTAATATCCTTGAGCACGCTTATACTCTTCTGCTTGAACTCAGGGATATAAAAATCCTTAAGGAAAGCATCCCGTAATGTTGTATAATCTACACAAGTCTGATTAGGGTCAAACTTCTTGTACCAACTTTGCGTGCGTCCTTGAAATGTAGTTGCAAAATTGGCTTGCCTTGCACTTAGAATATGTGATCCCTTTTACACGCCATAGTATCTCACACATGTGCACATGCTCAAGCAAAAATCTTCTATTCCCCTATACTCTAGAAGATGAAGTGACATCTCCATGTAAATATTCTGGGGTTGGTGAGGACCATTCCCACTGGATCCAGAACCTCCTATGTTACCTCTTCCCTTAGATCCACCAGATCCACCAGAACCAAAGCCACCTATGCCCCCTGATCCTCCACCTGTAGTAGGAAGTGAACCAAAGGATGTAATGCCTTGTGTCCCAACAATGGTACTAAACTGAACTCCTACAGTCTGTGAGGTGGTACTACTCCTAGAGGTGAGTCCAAAATTATATACGCTGCGCGTTCTACACTAACAATGTGCTTGAAAAGGTACCTCCAAATAACAAGGAAGACGTCTCTCACCCGCCATAGATGTACTTGCTATTTGATTTACTCTTGTTATTTTACTACCCAAACTAGCTTGTTGACTACTGGTTGTACTAGAAACTGGAAAACCAAGCGCAAGGGATAGGTTGTCAAGTAGATTCAGATGCATTCCCACTTTGCCCAAATTGTCTCTCTGTTGGCGTGCTCTCATAAGAAGCTAATGAGGGTTCCCTTTCATGCTTGGCTAAATGGGGAGTTCTAAATTCTCTGGCTCCACGCCCTCTGTGTGAGCTCTAAATCCTTCACGATCCATCTCTCTCCTCAATGCCATATGTTCTGCAATCTCACGTTGCTTCCCTAACTCCCTCTCGTGTGCCTCATTGTACTTAAGCCGCCTTTCTTCTCTTTTCCTCTCTGCCGCTAGTCTGCCATTCTTCACCAAACTCCGCTCCTACCCCGCGTGTGGTGGAGTTTAGTTAGACATCGACTTCTCTTCCAAATTCAAGGTTACCATCAATATTTTGATCACCATTGGAATGCCTTGTAGATAGGTTCCCCTGGGATAACATAAAAACTGGGACTCAGCAACCTCCTGGCAAGAATAAGTAGAAATTGCGTACTCCAAAACATAGCTATTCAAAAAACCATGGAACCAAGTTTCCACAGCGCGCATCCAAATCAGATCAGCATCATAAAGGGCCTAAAATTCTTCCTGCATCCAAACAAGTGTGTGAAACCTCCAATTCCTTTTAGACGCATAAGTAACCAGCCACTCGTACATTTCTATCAGAAAGATAGCAAAGAAAATCTCATATAAACAATCATACAAGTTCTACTCCACCCACGTGCACACGTCAAACTCAGATCTAGTGATGAATCTCCGAGCGTATTCTTCTTCCAGATCTACTATCCACTCCTCAACACTTGATAAGGTCAACTAATATGTCTTCATCACGAAACATACTAAAAATAGCTGAAAAAGAGGTCTCAGAATGGAACCAATGATGCAACCTAGAATTTACTTGTGAATAATCCAACCACGCTGCACATCACTCAACCTAAGCTGAGCACTCACCTAAAGCATACAAAGGCACCAAGTCCTTCTTTAGATTTTCTTGTACAAGATGTTAGCATGATGATGTTTAAACATATTCATATTCATAACTAGACATAATCATTCCGTAGTGCATAATCCGATTTATATCTTATAAACAATAAATATGATAAGATTAACCATACATGAACCAGATTCACTTATGTCTAATACCATTATCCAACCAATATACTCCATTTCATTAATATTGTAAAACACAGAAGCTTCTTCCACTATATCAATATCTTCATGAGTCATGTGCGCATCAAAACTAGTAGCACAACTCTACAATAATTCACCCCCTACTAAACTATGCAAGTCAATACATATTTATAGGAGTGGGTACTTTCCCTTCACCACCCATGCACTTCTCAAAATAGGTCGCATGCTGATAATAACCATGCACCTTTAAAATAGTATGCACAACATGTAAGTGCTCTAACAATATATGCCCTATAGTTAACTCCAAGTAGTCTTAATATTAGTTTAAACTATGCATGGCGCTTATCTGACGCTTGTTCCCAAAATACCATTGCATGGAGTGTAAGTCTTCATCTCTATATGTGCTCCGCACGTTATCTCCAAAAATAGCCCTTATCCACAAAAATAGCTAAGTCCTGAGCCAAAGTGTTCTAACGTGTGTTTCCCCTTCCTATCTTCCCACGCCTTCAAATGTGCCTTGTTCCCGTGTGCACATCCTTTGTGTGTCTTCTCCTTAGATCAAATTTTTTCTTCTCAACAAGGTTTATGAGAATGGCTTGAGAATATGATCATATTCAAGTGAGGCTAATCAAGATACTTTAATCTTATCAATCCTTTTAGTCCAAAACAGGCTAATGAAGAATGCAAAACAAGACATATGGAAGTTGAAAAAGGCTTGTATGTTTGATATGATTTCTCATTCAAGTCCTCACAATGACATATGGGATTTGGAAAGACTTGAACAAATTTTAAACTCAAAAGATTTTCTAAAGGTCGAGTAAGAAGATCAAAAGACAAAAGCTTTACCATACAACAAGTAGTGACCTTTGGTCTTATAACAAGTATGAAAGTCATTGGTTTGGTTTGATTCTTGTTGAAAAAGAAGCCAAAGGGACATAGAGAAAGTTGCAAGTCTTGAACAGATGATAGATAGACTTAAGTAGCTCAAATCTAAGAAGTTTTAATGGGTGAAAAATAAGATTAACAAAGATTTGAAGTTAGAAAAGATGCATTCTAGTAGAGCTTGAAAGGTGAGTGTAAAAATATGTCGGTTTTAGCAAGGGAAAATACAATGATTCAAAGAATGAATGTGAGACTGTGTGATTAGTGACTGAAATGCTTTGAAAGGGAGATGTTAGAATGAATATGTGAATGTACTTATATATGCGAGATAGAGAATTCGGTGGAAAAGAATGAATTCGGTGAATGTATGAGACTGGAATGTGAATGGAGCATGAAGTATATCTATTTGAAGCAAAGTATGATCTTGAGAACCTTTGTGAGCTAGAGAAATAGAGATACAGTGATTGGCTCAGGCATGATTTCACGATAGTTCGGGGTGTGAGAAGAAATTTTAAATTGAGTGAAGAATCAAGAAGATTAGTTTGTTGTTCAGGAGTGACCAAGACAAGTAAAACAAGGCAATTGAATTTGAGTGCAAACCTAGGATCATAATCTAATGTTCATAGCATTAAACCGAAGTGTGATCGCTTTTGATTTTTGTATATCAGGGAGTTGTTGCTTCCTTGCAAGTAGCGATTTGCGAGAAGGTCAGTGGTGGTAGCCGACTAAATCATTCGGGAGTTGAAGTTTTCTTGTGAGTTGAAGCTCACTAAAGATTAGTAGAAGTTGATTGAATTGTAGGGGGTTGAAGCCTCTAGACTAGGTAGCAGCTTGGTCAAATTGAGGAGTGGTAGCTCCTGGTTGAGTTAAATCTCAACCTTGAAACTAATGTAACAGAAGTGGGACAAATTGGTCCTAAGCATAGTTCATAGTTTCAGTGGATTTTCTTCCCATTTTGGGTTTCCCACATTAAACCTTGTGTCATTGTGTTCTCTCTTGTAAATTGCTTATGTGTGGTTTTATGATTTTATCATATCAAATTTAAGAAGGTAAATTTGTGAAGACACTGATTCACCCCCCTCTCGTGTGTCATAATTTTGAACAATTGGTATCAAATCTTGGTCCTCCTAAATCAATCCTAACAACTTGGAGGTGATCCTGAAGACACAAGCATGGGTACATCAACAGAGTCAGTGTTGAAGAAGAGGTATGAAATTTCTCAATCTCTTATAAAGGAATTGAAGGAATAAATTAAACTCAAGGAGGTTAATCATGGTCATGAACTGAATGAGATGTCCTCATATGTTGAAAATGTATCAAAGGCCTTAAGAGACAAAGGTGATGCATGTATCAAACTTGAAGAAGAACTCAAGACTTTAAAGGTTGAGTTAAAGCATGTCTCAAGTAAACTCAACGAGTTTCTGGTCAAGCAAACATATTTTGATGGCAAGCTTAGTTGGTAATTCATAAATAAATCAATTCAAACTGAATCAAAGCATGAGTTATGTCAGGCAACTATTCAAGCCAAGAGTGGAGAATGTGAAAAGTTAAATGCAGAAGTAGAGACCCTGAAAGAAGAGCTGGAACAAACAAAGAAAAAAATTGAGAGATGAATCAAGTAATACTTCTTATCAATGATGTTCTCATCTTAAGAAAGACATCAAAGAGTGCAAGAGGATCTTTAGGCGATACAATTGCGAGGAAATTATCGGTATGTTTGATGGGATTTTTTTCATGCAACATTTTTGGACATAGGGCTAGAGATTATAGGAGAAAGGTTTATGAAGACTATTTAGGGAGAGATTACGGGAAAAACATTGTGTGTTTTAATTGCAAAGGAAAAGGTCACACAATTAAGAATTGTTTAGAATATCTAGTAAATTAGTTTTGGGACAAGAATCAGGTTGTGTGCTTTAACTGCCATGAGCTAAAATATTTTGCAAGACATTGTCATGATTCACCTAGATTCAATTATAAGTTGAATGCCTTTCAGAGACAAGACACAAGGATACACAGAGAAAATGTAAACTCAAAGAGTAAGACCAAGTCAACTATGGTTGAGAGAAATGTTGGAAAGAAGAAAGAAAATGGGTATGCAAGGTCAAGAAAGAAAAATCAGAAATTAAGACATTAAAGGATGACAAACAGATAGCAAGAGCAAATGTTGAAGAAAATCAACAATCCAAATCAGACACAAAGGAAGCAAGCACAAGCAAGAAATAAGAAAATGATGACAAAGGCAAGAAGAAATAGGAAAACACTCGAGTGTCAAGGATGAGGAATTTCTTCCTCAAGCAGTGGTAGAGCAGGTGTATGAATTGTAGCATGTATGTTTATCAGGAACTCAAACAGATGATGAAAGATCAGGTAATGAAGCTATCACTTCTAGAGATGTAACTAATAAGGGCAAAAATATTATGAAGACAAGGAAATGGAAGATGGAGTCATCATGTTGTTATGATGACTTTATGCTATTTTGAGATGATTCAAGGCTCACAGTATGCCTTCTCTAAGCTTCTAGGAGGCATATCTACTTAAATGAAGCATTGGAGTCAGAATGAGTCTTCTCCATGAGGCATAAGGTATGCAATCCTATGATTTTTCAATGTTTTGTTTGGATTCTCTTATGTAAAAAAATTAATTCAGTTGTATGGAGCTATGAAGATGTCATAGAGGTTGTCAAGTATCATAATGCATAAGAATTTTCATCTTGAACAGTTTGAACATGATCCTTGGTCTTTATCATGAATTGCAATGTGGTGTATAGTCCCCTAAAGTCACCTTGAAGGTGGTTTAAGGAGATCAAGTCCTACTTGATCATTTGATTTCTTGATTTGAGACAGTGATGTGATCAAGAAAGCACATTATTAGGATGTTTCCAAACAATTTCAGGTGTTGCGTATGTATGAGATTGGGGTGAGCATCATTGATATTCATTTGAAGAGGTTCTATACATGGTTACAAGTGTGATTGCAAAGTGTCGACACTAGCTTGGAGAAGATAAGAGAAAATTTAAGACAAAAATCTACCTCGTTGCCTTGACTGGTATGCACAATCCCCTTAAGCAGTAGAGATGGAAACTCATTTTTGAATCATCAAACGAAGGATTTTGAAGCTAAAATTTTTAACAAAACATCTATGCGCATCGGGATATAGGATAGAAAAGGTATGAGCCCTCAAGTAAGTATAATTTTCCAGCTACACATGACAGAATTGGAATGTTTTCTCATGATCAACAATGTGATGGTGACTCAGTGAGAGTCTACTTGTGTTCCTTGAAGAGAGATGAAGACCTACAATTTTAGAGGAGGTAGAGTACATGTTCTCGAGGCTGTTGAAGCATGCAACTACATGGTAGCAGTGGTGATAAAGATATGCATTGTTTGTGTTGGAGCTTGAAGTAAGAATTTCAAAGTGAACTATAAGAGTTTGAGGTCAAATATCAAGTTCTAAAAGTCTTCAAGAAGAAATGGTTGGTCTCCAAGTTGTGTTAGTGCCCTGATTGACTTAAAATGAAGCAAATAGATGAATTTCAGGCATGTGACAGATGTAGAAGCTAAGTCCTTGATAGTGATGAAAGTCTAAGAATTTGATCTAAGACCAAATCAAGTAAAATAGATGGAGTATCATCTGAGGGGGAGCCCTTACCAAGTCAAGAGGATATTTTCATGTTGCTGAAGGAATCAAATTGAAGATAATATTTTCCCGGGGGAGTGCCTTCAAGGTATGGCAATACTCTTGTTGTTGATTTTTTTCCGATCTAATCAATTTGGTGTGATTATCCATCTTTTTCATAGATTTCAAAGGGGGAGAGAGTATCTTTGGAAACTTTTTTCATGGTCTGAGAATGTCAAGCATATCAATTTACCATCAAGTTTCAGTGTGTTGTCATCAATGAAAAAGGGGGAGATTGTTGCACCATGTTGCATTAGTGGTTGTTTTCATTGATGAAAAACGGAGAGTCCAAGATCATGGTTCTCATAATTTCAAGATGAGTTCATATGGTTTCAAGAAGACATGGACATGAAGGTTGATTGGCAGTGTCATTTCATGATGGCTATAGGTTCCTAATGAGGTGTGACATGATGGTACAGGTCGAGAAGATTTGGGAGAATTTCTATAGCATGTGTGAGCAAAGGTTAGGCTCATCTCATCCCCAAGAGTTAGCTTTGTATGTTGGTCAGAAATGGTGTTGAGAACAAGCAGTGTTCTTGCATGCAAATGAGATGGGCTAGACAATTTTAGACCTATTATTTTTAAAAAAAACCATGGGAGATGATGGAGGAAGGTGTCTTGGTGCTTCATGAAAAATTTCAGGTCAATGTTAGGTCATTTGAGCAAGTTATGTGAGTTTTTGTAAAACAGGTCTTTTGAAAAGCTCATTTTGAGTTGTCTCACTTCTTAGCGGTCAAAAAAATTATGGAGAATTATTCGAATAAATCATAGAAGGAATTTTTGGATTAAATTTTCATAAAAATCATGTGCAAAAATAATTTTCTCAAAAGGAGGTGTGGTTGAAAAGTTATGAGCATTTTGGTGGAGCAATTTTTCTCTCTCCTAGGTTGTGCACCAAATCAATAAGAGCAAAAAGGTGTAGTTGGACTCCAAGTCTTGTTTAATCATTTCTAGAGTATCTTCATAGTCCATTCATGGTGTTTCACATGCTCAAAAGGTATTTGAAAGCTTTGCTCCTTGAAGGTTCATGTTGTTGCCTTTGTCAACTGTTTCTTGGTGTAAATGCTCTGGCATGTGAATGTTTTAATTTCTTCAATGGAGATCTTGCTCAACGATGGCTCGGACTTCTTCCACAATTACAAGGCAATGTGGTCGAGCATCTTCAAGTCTTTTTGGTGTATTCAAACATATAAATCTTGTTGGCACATAATGCCCCTGGAGGGCATTTGGCTCAATTCATTTCAAAAGCACTTTGCTCAAGAGACCTACCTTCAAATTCAATGTTTTGATCAGGTTGACAACATGGATATATGTTCAAATAGAAAATAATGGACAAGTTTATGATTGTGAGTTCATTTGTTTGGAAATGATAAGCTTGAAGGTCTAGTCTACCTAGATTCAGGATTGTAAAATGCAATACTTCACTGTCTACTTGAAGACCATGCTAAATCAAGTCCATAGCCAAGTTTTGTGATTCAACACCTCTCAAAAGCATAGCATCAAGGTATAAATCTTCCATATTAAGCTCATCCATCTGTTTGGAGAAGTGATTTTGTTCTTCATCAAGGTTTCCTTGCTCTGAGTAGACCATGCATGTTAGCTTCTAATCATTTACATGCAAACAAGGTCAAGTTTATGCAAATTCCTTTAAGTGTGTGACACTCATCACTTTGGAAAGAAGGAAACACATTGTGAGAAGCCTCCATACTCGATTTTCAAGAAAATGTGTAGAAGAAATGGATTTATTAGTTCTCTCGGATAAAGGATTGTTCAAATACCACGACCTAGGGTTTCGTTGAAGAAGTTTTGCTCTTGTGATCAAGTCACCAAATGAAAATCAATGAAATTTGAATTGTAGCTCTGTATGAGCATTATCAAACTATTGCAAAAGGTTTTAGATCAAATGGAGTATTGAATGAGAATTTTTATCACTTAGTCCTAATAAACTCGTGCTCAAGATGCAGTTAGACTATATTTTTGTTTTCAGGTGGTATTCAAGCAGCTTAATGAAAACTCTTTGAAGGGCAATTAACAAGGATCATGTATAAATTTTTGAAAATGTTTTTCCAATCATGAACGGGCTCAAGAAGCTCGCTTTGATGCTTGAAGGCTCCATATTGATTGTGACAAAGGTGACACAAGTCTTAGAAAACAAATGGGCTCTTACTTTCTCTTAAGTGTTGATCTTTTCAAAGCTTCAATTGTTGTGTATTCGGGTTTATGAGAATGGCTCGAGACTATGATCATCTTCAAGTGAGGCTAATCAAGTTCCTTTAATCTTGTCAATCCTCTAAGTCCAAAACAGGCTCATGAAGAATGCAAAACAGGGACATATGGAAGTTGAAAAGGCTTGTATGTTTGATATGATTTCTCGGTCAAGTCCTCACAATGACATATGGGATTTGGAAAGACTTGAACAAGTTTTAAACTCGGAAGATGTTCTAAAGGTTGAGTAAGAAAATCAAAAGACAAAAGCTTTACCATACAAGAAGTAGTGACCTTTGGTCTTATAACATGTATGAAAATCATTGGTTTGGTTTGGTTCTTGTTGAAAAAGAAGTCAAAGGGACAAAGAGAAAGTTACAAGTCTTGAACATATGATAGATAGACTTAAGTAACTCGAATCTAAGAAGTTTTAATGGGTGAAAAAGAAGATTAACAGTCAAAGTTGAAGTTAGAAAAGATGCAAATCTAGTAGAGCTTGAAAGGTGTGTGTAAAAATATGCCAGTTTTAGCAAGGGAAAATACAATGATTCAAAGAATGAATGTGAGATTGTGTGATCAATGACTGAAATGCTTTGAAAGGGAGATGTTAGAATGAATATATGAATGTACTTGTATATGCAGATAGAGAATTCAGTGGAAAAGAATGAATTCAATGAATGTATGAGACAGGAATGTGAATGGAACAGTGAAGTATATCTATTTGAAGCAAAGTGTGATCTTGAGAACCTTTGTGAGTGAGAAAAACATAGATACATGTGATTGGCTCAGGGCATGATTTCGAGGTACTTTAGGATGTGAGAAGAAAGTTTAAGTAGAGTGAAGAAACAAGAAGATTGGTTTGTTGTTTAGGAGTGACCAAGACAAGTAAAACAAGGCAATTGAATTTGAGTGCAAATATAGGATCATTATATGATGTTAAGAGCATCAAACGAAAGTGTGATCAATTTTGATTTGTGTATATCAGGGAGTTGTTGCTTCCTTGTAAGTAGCACTTACAAAAGGTCACAGGTAGTTGCCTAAATCATTTGGGAGTTGAAGCTTCCTATGAGTTGAAGCTTCCCTATGAGTTGAAGCTCACTAAAGATTAGTAGAAGTTGATTGAATTGTAGGGGGTTGAAGCCTCCAAACTAGGTAGCAGCTTGGTCAAATTGAGGAGTGGCAGCTCCTAGTTAAGTTGAATCTCAACCTTGAAACTAATGTAACAAAAGTGGGACAAATTGGTCCTAAGCATAGTTCATAGTTTCAGTGGGTTTTCTTCCCATTTTGGGTTTCCCACATTAAACCTTGTGTCATTGTGTTCTCTCTTGCAAATTGCTTATGTGTGTTTTTATGGTTTTATCATATCAGATTTAAGAAGGTAAATTTGTGAAAACACTGATTCACCCCGCGCCCGCCCCTCAATGTCATAGTTTCCAACAAGTTTTGCATAGCCCTCAACTATAGATGACATATAAAGGGGTTACATCACCATATTATACAAAAACAAAGGTACAATGGTAGCCCCCATTATGAAAATCCGAAAAATACTAAAATTAAGTAAGTTTGATATTCTTTGATAATTATTTATTATTTTTATATGTCTATATATAAAATTATATAAAATTAAAAATAACTTCATTAAAAACATTTATTAAACATATTAAAAATAAAAGCCAAAAACATGCATTTTCTAGGCATGCTTGACATCCATTAAAAGCATTATCACTTGATTCAAAGCTTCATTTTTTATGATTTTATAAAATTATTTTTTCTCCAAATTATGTAAAATTTGATCTTAGCCAAACTTGAACATTTGTAGATTGTGTGATGAATAAGAAGGGCACATATATGCATTGTGATATCTATAAAACTATAGAATGAAAACCAATATATGATCAATTTGCTAAAAAAATAAACAAAATAGTCAAAACATTTTATCAATTAACCAAAAAAAAACTCCCAACTCAAAGTGCTACATTGTTATTTTATATCATTTTTGAATTCTAAATGGATGGCAAGTTAAGTTGAAGGCTTTTACAAGCAATTTAATTTGATTAATACTTTTTATGGGATAACCTAATCATGTATTTTTGTGAGATTAATACTTTTTTATGGGATAACCTAATCATGTATTTTTGTGAGATAGTAAGTTATTTTGCAAAGCAAATTATCAAAAATCAATAATACAAAAAAATGCATTTTGACAAAGTGTCGGTCATATTTACACTCCTAGCATATTCATGGGCATTGGTACTCACAATATTTAGTTGCCTAGAGGGATGTGTCACAAATGGGGAAAATTAGAGAATCCTTTCAATTCAAAGATAATTATTTTATCAAGGTTATTCCTAGTATATGGTGAGGATTATCTTCATTCTAGTGATAAAATAATTAAAAATGAAATTTTAGAAAACGAATATGCATAAACTCATCAATCCAAATCTTGTGTTGGTTTGAAAAAGAATAACTTCAGGAAAAGACATAAATGACTAGGGCAATAAGCATAGACCTTATCATGCATTGATTTCTTCCTAGCACGCCCTAAAAGATATTCAAGTATGTCAAAACATCTATATTTTTATAATAAACATTTTGGTTGAGAATATAATGTCGAATGCATGGAAGGGTTCACCCCGCATGACTTTGCAAACTATTGAGTGATATAATCTAATAAAAGGTAAATTTGATGAAACTTGATTGGAACAAACCTGTTGACTAGAGATCACCATAAATTGTGAGCTTTAACTACATTTGTATCAAATCCAGATATTTCATAAATTTGCATAATGCTCATAAATCCATATTTGAATTGTTTTGTGTTTCATCAACGTATCCTAGACTAAAGGAGCATCATATGGCACAAGATACTGCTCCATAACAGAGCCAACCAATTCCATTAATTACATCCATAATATACCCAACCAACTCCATTAATTGAGTCCATAATAAATCTCTCACTCCATTTAATTGTATTTATTTTTTTGCAATTTTAGTGAAAACCCACCTCATATAGGGCATGAAAGCTTGTCAGAGTTTCTTTGGGTCTTCATTCCTATGTCAAGGTGTTAAATCCTTCTTGCATTCCAAAAACCCCTTCGCTATTTGCCACCCGATATAAAAAAATCGTTTTAAAGCTATTGGAAATGTGCTCTTTGTTACTTGGTTAACATGCACGTCATCCCAATTTGTAAGGCCCTGTTGACAAGTTTTAAGAACATCAGTTTTCAATGCAGGGTGTGATGTGAGGTTGCTTGAATACCATACATCTGTCACGTCTCCTTTCTAGACACTGGGTGAGCTAATGAACCATCTCCACTTCGCTTGGGTAAATATGATACTGTGTCACATAACTTACTAACAAATAACAAGTTACCATGGCTAACACTGAAATTTCAAGCTACACATGATGGCAAATACCAAGATAATATAGCAATTGATCTTAAATGAAAATTATTTTCAAAGATTGCATTATGTTACCCGCCACATTATAATTGCCCCAACATACTCGAGGCTTCCACGACTAAGCAGAAAATAATAATGGGGCTCAACAATACAATCATTGACATAGAAACTAGACAAAAACTTCAGCATTTGGTCAGACTGGCGGATATTCGCAATCAAAATAATAATTGGAGTACATAAACTACTAACCTTAAAAGGTGTATTACAAAACATATTGGTCAAAAAAATGTAGCAGTCACTTGGAAACTCAAGTTTGGGGAATAAGAACACATCCCTGTAACCACGTATCCCAGAAACTATATTTAAATGCCATATACTATAGCCATACCCTTATTCACACACTCTCTTACCCTATTACAACATATATTTTTCTTACCCTATTACAAAGTAACATCCCCTATGCTCGTACCAAGGACCACTGGAGACTAGAAAATAAAAATACTCACAAAAGTTGAACAAAACACAGTAAAATTTGACTAGAAAATTGGTATTCATATCCTCAATTGCCTCTGACAGTAAGAAAATGGAGAAGCATATAATGGGCCAGAGCATCATTTCAAAGCGACCATAAGAGATAAAAATCACTGTTAAAAAGGCTTGATTAGCAGTCTAATTACCAGCCATTTATTCCATGACAACCCAGAAAGTAAGAAAGGCGGAGGATATTAGATGGGCCCAAACAAGGTTACAAAGCCACAAAAGTTTTTAATTTATCTTTGGGTTAATGGAGTAAAACTCTTGATATGGAAAATAAGCAACTAAGGCATCACAGTAAATTTTTACAACCTTTATCACCATACCTGCTAGCATCTCTTTTGTCAGGTCTGATGTAAGGCTACACGCTACAATTTTTAAGCCCGTTATTACACTAAAAACAAGAGTATTCTTGTTAGTTTAAAATACAAATCATATGGGGGAGCCTCTTAATGAAATCGTAAAATGTACGAGGCCTTCATTTGACAAATAAAGGCGTCTTGTAAAAATGTTCTCAGCAATTACATTTGCAAGTGTATTCCCATATAATTTACTACACAGCTCTCGTGAGGGTAAAAACTACAACAGAGCAGAAAACCGAGACTTTTTTTCTGATCTGTGGATGAAACAAACTAAGAAAGAAATCAAATCCTGATAAAACTGTGATATATGAAGGTGGCTAACAAATGTTGACTGGCCCAGAATTGAAAATCTGCCTTTAAGTGGACTTATCTAAGAAATATGGAATAAATATACAGTTGAAAAATGCAAAATTATGTGCCGGTACATATGATCACACCAACTGCTCTCTTCAAAAAGAACATGATCACATTCCATAATGACATTTCATTTCTCCTCAATGTCAATATCAATGATTTCAGGGTCTGAACTGCCTTTTGAAAAGTCGTCACGAGGTTGCCAAACTACAGCCCTGCAATTCATGCACTGAATTATCTGATTGCGATTGCCTATAAAACGCCTTTTACAAGCTGGACATGCTCCCTGCAATTCAGAAGTCGTGGATAATTAAATAACCAACAAATATTAGGGAAAGATCTAAAAATTAAAGATATGCCTAACTACACTATGATGCCAAAAATACAATAATGTTCATTATAGTGACTCAGTATTTCTGTTTGCATTCTCGCTTTGATAGAAAAATGCCTGGGGTCGGGTTTCACGGTTTCACTAAACCCAATGCCATCATTTTAATCAATTAACATTTAATGTAAAAGATGGTGTTGGTCGGGTAGTTTCTTCAATAATGCTACAACAAAACTGCACATATGTCTATTAGCATGGGATTATGTAGTGCTAGATCCTCCCTCGTTCAAAAGATACTAGTCACCTATGTATCGAATTCGACATGATTCAGAAGACTTGAATTGAGAACATTATATATGTTAATCGGCTCCAAAATCTAGTAAGGACTTCTGTGTTGTTCAACAATGTTACAATCTCTAGACACTGATTGTTTCCTACTGAGAAAAAAAACCACTATCCATATGCTCACAAATCACAAACAAAAGAAATAGATTAAGAAAGTTGAGTTTTGTATTAAAAGTGTACATAGGATTTAAGATGCATTAATGGTTGTAAAATGGAATTAAAAAAAAGCTTCAGGATTATAAAGTAAAATTTTATACATAAAATTTACCATGTACAAATATTCAGAACATGCGAAAACCAAATAGGAAAAAGGGAAAGCTAACTTTCAAATAGGCCATTAATCCTTGGAGTAGATACTTTTTAAAAATGTTTGAGAAAATAGTGTATGAAAAACTAAGCCCTTGAGCAAGTCCAGAGCTCACATTCTCATGGAAGTTTTTAATGAACTGCTATTTAAATCACATTTACAACTTTATTCTGAGGGTTCTCCAGACATTTATACATGTTAAACTTAAAAATCCAACATTGTGCTTTCAAAAATCAGATTTCACATTTATAAATTTAATTTTAGGTATCTTCAAGTGGTGATAGCAGATTTCAGGTCAAGCGCATGACGGTAGTATAGGACCATTCAAAATTTCAGATTTTGCTTTATGAAGCTGAAATAGCAGATTTCAGGTCAAGAACACAGCAGCAGTATAAGAGCACTTTATTGACCATGTGGGAAAACTCCAATAATGAATTCAATTACAAGAATTTATTTAAATAAAAATTGCAAATTTAAAATTGCATTATCAGTAAAAGTGTTACAACCTACAACCCACTCAACCCAAGACGAGATTCAGTATCCATGTTAGACCAAGAGGAACAGCAACATCGCATATGATGTCAACATAATTCATTTATGACATCATCATATGATTTACTTGGAAAAATTTAACCTTTTGAGTATAAACATGATATTTTCTCTCTTCTGAACAGCCAATACATTAATTAACAAGTAATTTTTGACTGGTCATCAACATTGAATTTCAGTTATAGCTATAGATACACTTAAATGGCATCGTTATCAATATCAGGAGGGAAATTTAATGCACCTGGGGATTAGCAAAGGGGAAATGGTGAAGTGCAAGGCAGAACCAGGAATTTGTGCTGTTCACGTCAGCATTTGGTAATATGACCTCATAAAGGAGCCAGTTGACTAATCTACGCTCTATAAGTTATGGACCAGCTCGTACTCGAATGTTATTGGGGTTGCTCTATGTTACCGGAAACTCCAAGGGCGTCTAGAGGCTCCAAGGGTGTCCCTTTTTCCACACCTGGAAGCATATTGGGGATTGATACTCCCTGAAAACACAGCAAAAACAATAATAAATGTTTCCATCGGGATTGCAACATGAAAAAGGTCATTTGGTCCCGATTTGTGGGTTGTACTACTTCAAAATGCTTGCACTACTTTAAAGACGTGAAATCCATTTAGCCAACATGCCCTAATAATATGGACTTTATATACAATTAATTAAGTTTCCCTTTGAATGTATGGTAACCATAAAGCCAACAAAAAATCTATACTAGACATACCAATTGGCGCTTCTATATTGCAAAACTGATATGTTCTAATATACAGTTTATACATTTTCCTTCTGATTAAAAAAATGTATGTTGTTTAGTAACCAGGAAACTCGGGTTTAGGGACAGGAACACCGTCCCATTACATGTACCCATGTCCTATTTCAAATGGCATCCTCAAACCCACACTTCACATCCCCTAATGACTATGATGGTCACAAATAACTAGTAAAGACATCTTAAATAAATCTATCCGAAAATGCTGATAGATATATATTTCAATTCATCACTTTCTTCACAAATTTCTTGTTGACTAGTGATAGATAGCCTCAATCTAGATACAAAACTATGTTGGGCTCACAAAAACTTTTTGGGTAAATTTCTGAAAAACTACGGTCTCCAAACTCCACTGCATGCCCATATCGCAATTTTTCGATTGCCTTCTTCAAGCAAAAAAGAAAAACTGTCTTGTGACATTCAAATGAACGTCAAATTTAAGGTCATCAGTTAATTGTTTATCCACAGACATTACAACGCCCCAGCTTCCACTGTAGAATACCTATTGGCATGATAACTATCCAATATTAGTTGCTTTGATAGACAATACAATATGAAAAAAGCATATCAAATATCATATAATAAAAATTGAATGTCAGAATAGTTAGTGTTACTATATTTACAAAAAAATACATGTGTGCACAAAGGAACAGATCTAAAACTGATTGAGAAATGGCACAAAATGATGCAACTTGAAATTATGTGTACATTAAAAACTACTGATCTTAATATAACCAATTCATGAGCCTAAATTGTTGTGATTAGAATAATAATACAAATCAAATACAAGATAAAGACTGAACTACTTACGGCATTAGCACTTGAAACATCAAAAATTTGATGCAGTAGAAAAGTAAATGATAAAAGACTCGCTGAAGAGGTATGTAACAGAAACACAGATTATAAATATATTATACTTCAAACTAAATATAGATTTCTAAATCTATGTTATTACAAGATTTTGAAACTAGTTGTACTAAACTAATATGCTTGTATCGTTTGAACTTTGAACAGAATCTGAAGTCAAGGTCTTGGGCTATTGGTGAGTTACAAGTAGTTTGTAATCATCAACCCAAGTTCTATTCCCATTGAGTTCATTGGATGCTTTCGATAAGTGGCCATGGGGGCACCTTGAGGAAGGGGTGGAACTTCTCCATATGTACCAAGTAGAACATAGCGTGGCGTTCTGAATGCGGATCGCTCGGCAAACATTAAGGACCCAAGCCCACCCCCATGTCCCACTTAGAGAAAGTACTCCTCCACCACTCCAGTTCATAGCTCTGGTATAATAAAAGCGTTAAAGGAACCAAATTTTGCCGATGGGGTTTGGGTGGAGCAGTTAAGTTGGATGGTTGTTTCCGGCTCCACCCAGGTTCAAATCCCACTAAGGCACGATCCCCGTTCGGGGTGGTAATGTCCGAGGTGGCGCGGCTGGCAGGCTGGTTTTCACGGAGGTAGTTTCTGGATCGAGAAGACTTGCGCTAGATGTGTGTTCAAGCATGGCGGCTCGTGGTTCGCTTGTGGTGTGTGCATGCGTGGCGGCTCGTGATTCGCTAGACGTGTGTGTGGCGGCTTGTGGTTCGCTTGTGGTGTGTGCATGCATGGCAGCTCATGTTTCGCTTGACATATGTGTGGCGGCTCGTGGTTCGCTAATTGTTGAGCTTAATAGATATATCTTGGTTGATTGTACTCCGGTTCATAGCTCCGGTCAAAAGCGTTAACCATATCAAAAAAACTTTGAACAGAAACTTCTGATGATGTCCATGTTTTAAAATGATGCAACTTGATATTATGTGTACATTAAAAAACCATTCATCTTAATATAACCAATTCATGAGCCTAAATTGTTGTGATTAGAATAATTATACAAATCAAATACAAGATAAAGACTGAACTACTTACGGCATTAGCACTTGAAACATCAAAAATTTAATGCAGTAGAAAAGTCAATGATAAAAGACTCGCTGAAGAGGTATGTAACAGAAACACAGATTATAAATATATTATACTTTAAACTAAATATAGATCTCTAAATCTATGTTATTACAAGATGTTGAAACTAGTTGTACTAAACTAATCTGCTTGTATCGTTTGAACTTTGAACAGAAACTTCTGATGACATCCATGTTTCAAAATGTGACAAGACGTCAACTCAACAAATATGATGACTTGACAACATAATTGGCACCAGTAGCAAACATACAGCACATAGTAAGCATACAAGAAATCAAGAAGCATGAGCACACAGTAAAAAGCCTTAAGTGATCAGCAATCATGGAACAATCAATAGTCAGTAAGCATGGAATGATCAGTAATCAGTAAGCATGGAATAATCAGTAATCAGTAAGCATGGAGCATGCAATGTCAGTTAATATAAGTAAACAATGTTATCATCAAGTAAAAATGGTACAGTGTCCATAAGGTAGCACATATGAAATGTATAGGCAAAGACAATATGTATAAGCAATCTAAGTAGCCCTATATCATCAATGGACTAGCATGAAAAGATACAACCTGAAAACCATGCAATATGCCACCAGTATAGGCATGCCCCCAATATGTAACAATTGCCCGTGTTAGCTAAGGAAACCGTGAAGCATATATGTACCTGTGATAATGTGTAGCTAGTATGTCCTACATCTAGACTCATGTTATCGTTAAAGCATGTGCATGGTAAAATAGATATGTAAAATGCTAGAAGTATGATGAGTAACAATGTTTCTGTACCAAGAAAGCAGGCAACAAGTAGGTCCTAGTTTTTGAATTTTTGTACCATTTGAATGTTTTTGTATTTTCTTGGAATATTGTTATAAGCAGGCACCAATCAATCAAGGCCAAGAGGCGAAGGTTGTGAAATAAAAGAAGTGGTAGGGTTCCGGATAATCTACGACTTCCCTCAAAACTCAATGTGCACAACGCCATGGTATCTCGGAAGTATGCATGTGCATGTCATCGTTGGGGAAGTTAGTGTGGAAGTCCACAATGAGATAAACAGGCAAGTGTGCAAGGGTCGGTGAAACATTGCAATCAAATCAGACAGCAAAGGACTAGAAGAATGGTCAATGTGAAGACAAACATAAATGTCAATGTCAAAATAGAAGAATGGAGAAAGTACTAATCAACTCACGGGAGGGTGGTCAAGCAATCAAACAAGCAACTATGTACAATAAGGAGCTACATGCAATAGATTGTGTAATCCACTCAAGTCTAAAAGCAGAAAAAGTGCATGATGTTCATCAGATTTATCAAAGGTTTTCCTCGATAGTAGAAAGGTGCTAGGCACAGTGACAAGCTTTTTTGAAATAATTGAGGGACCTAGCCAATTGGGTTTAATTTTGCCTTTGTTATCCTTGTCGGCATTTGTGTTCTTTTGATTTTCTTTTAATACCAAGTCACCAATATAAAATTCTTGATTATGAACTTTCTTGATGTATGATGTTTTTAATCAATTTTGATAGACCAGTAGGTGTTCAATAGCATTAATGATTTTTCAACAAGCATTTCTACTAATGCAATCATTTTTCACGATATTCATTATCTTTGATGGTATCTTTGTGAAAAACCTGAAGTGAAAGTATTTTTAGTTCTAATGGTAATATAGCCTTGGTACCGTAAACAAGGGAATGGGGAGTAGCTGTGCAAACACTCATCTGATATGCCCATAATGCATATATGATCTAGATGTGTTAGTTTCCACTGTGTTTCATCATTGTCTTACTTCAGATTTTCACAATTGTCTTCTTTGTAGCCTCAGCTTGTCCATTCACTTGAGGATAGTAAGGAGCTGAGAAAGTATGGTATATTTTGTACTTGGCACAAAGCTTTTCAATCAGTTTGTTCTTGATGAATGATCCATTGTCTGTGATAATAACAGAGGGGAGTCCAAATCAAGAAATGATTAGTCATTTTGAACTGGCAAATGTCTTCACGTGCGGTGGATTTTGTGGTGGATTCCAAGGGAATGGCTTCAACCGACTTTGTAAAGCAATCTATAGCTGTTCTATAATTATGAATTTATGGCCCTCTTATGCCATAGGATTTATCTTACCTACCAAGTCAAATCCCCACATGGCGAATGGCCAAGGTGACACAATGGATTGCACCTCTTGTGATTGCATGTGCTAAGTCAGTGTGTCGTTGTGCGAAAGCCTTTGCGTATTCATGACAGGCATCGTCCATTGTAGGCCAATAATAACCCATTTTGATCAGCTTGTAAGAGGTGGACTTTCCACTAAAGTTCCCATGTTTCAAGTAATTTAGTTGTCACTAACCAGTTTAACTCCTGATTATGGTAAAGTACAGTTTGATGTCAGCAAGAAGTAATGCTTGCCCACTTTTGAGTCCCAATGTTATGCGGGGATGCGCACCCCCCATCTCCAAGACATCCCGGACGCTTTGGTGCTTGGGAACGGGGATGAAACGTCCCCCCTGCTCAACCCCCAAATGCAAAATTGAAAGGAATGTCTTGGGAATGTTCTCTGACTTTATGGAACAATCTTGGAACGTTCGAGGTGCTTGAGACCTTAGGGACTTCAACGGAGATGTTGTGACATCCCCTAGACAATCAAGGGACGTCCCAGCATCCCCAAAGTCCCTGAAGTACCGGAAGTAAAATAAGCCCCAAAAAAATAGAAAAATACATTAAAAAAGATTAACATAAAAGACTACGACTCTGAAAAGGGGGAAATGAAACCCGGTAGACATTATGCAATGATACTAGATGTAAATCCTTTTCCCATGCAAAGTTACCTTCCCAAGAAATGGACTTTTGTCGTTTTATGTAGGTTCCAAAAGAAGATATTCTAATGAGAGGTTGCTGCTATTTTACATTTTTAAGCCTTTCTTATACATAACAATAGTATCTATAAATTCACATGCATATTTTAAAGGATTTCTTTAGTTTCAAAATTTTGTTGTGCAAGTCTTTTTGTCTCTTTTTGTATGATAATGGAGGCTTTACCAGTATATTAGGATGTTCTAGAGGCCAACTTTGTATTTAAGTTTTTAGACTTTTAGTGTTTTTTTGGTTACCTTAGCTGGTTTTTGTCTATAGATGGCTATTTATGTAGTTTGCATGGCCTCTGTTGTTCCAAAAACTATCTTTTTAATTAGAGGATATAATCAATTATAAGTGACATGGTAAAGAGAAGTTGCATGCCCTTTGGTAACATGGTAAAGAGATGTTGCATGCCCTTTGGTAACATTGTTGGCTATGGTGCTGAAATTATAATTTTTGTGTTTTTTTCAGGGTTAAGGGACCCATTGTATATTTTTAATATTTATATATTATTTTAATATCCCCCACCATCCCCAAAATCTGGGAAATTTTTGCCATCCCGAAACCCTATCCCCACACCCCCGTCCCGGAGTCTTAGGTAACTATGCTTTTGACCATAGATAGAATACTCGCCAAAAACTCGCCGAGTTTACAAAAACTCGCAAAAAAACTTGCAAAACGATTAAATCGCAGGAAAACTCGCCAAAAAGGAAAAAAAAAACTCACCGAGTTAAACTCAGCGAGTTCGTGGGTAAAACTCGCCCAATACGGTTTTCACACGCAGAACACGGTTTTCACACGCAAAAACTGTTTTTTACACGGTTTTGGCTCTTTAAAAAGCCCTCTACTCCCTCATTGTCACTCACACAACCATTTGAGCTTGCATTGCTTGTGTTGAGTGGATTTTGGAGCGAATTCGAGGAGAGAATTTGGAGATTTGCATTTGGAGGTAGGTTTTTTTTTAATTCTTTGAAGTTTTTTCAAATTTAAAATTTTGTGTATATTATTTAGGTTTTACAGATTCATATTGTGATTTTAAATACATGTAATGTAAAATTGATTGCTTGTAATTTTTTTATACTCATTTGCAACCAGAGGTATGTATTTTTTTTAACGCAAATTCATTGTAAATTAGTTAAATTTTAAGTATGTGTATTGTAATCGATTCGTTTTGTAATTCTAAATACATGTAATGTAAAATCGAATGCTTGTAATTTTTTTATACTCATTTACAGCTAGAGGTATGTGTGTGTGTGTGTATATATATATATATATATAATTTTTTTACGCAAATTCATTGTAAACTAGTTAAATTTTATGTATGTGTATTGTAATCGATTCGTTTTGTAATTCTAAATACATGTGATGTAAAATTGAATGCTTGTAATGTTTTTTTTTTATTTACTAATTTTTAAAATGTGCATTGTGTTGCAGATTAGAGCTTAACAATGGCATCAAGCTCGGCATCCGAACCACTAAAGCAGGATCGTTTCTTTGAATGCCCGTTCCAAAGCATGAAAGTATGTTGTACATGGAGCTAGTGAGGGCGAAATTTTTTGCACTTTCTGTAGCAAAAAAATGAATGTAGGCATCAATCATTTGAAATATCACCTTTCAAGTATTGTTTGCCGAGATGTTACGGTTTGCCCCAACGTGTCGAAAGAGGCAAAGCAAGAGATTAGAGCAGAGTTAGTCGGTTAGAGGAGAAGAAACTAAAGAAGGCAAGGTCAAGGCAGCCATAGCACAAGACAAGCTATTAGACTCGGGGCTGCAATGGAAGAGGATTTAGACGATGATGCAAAGAATAATGTGGGTTCTACTCGTAGTCCACGATACGAAGAGGAAGAGCCGGAAGAGGCGCATCTTCATCAAGTTTGAGCAAAGGCATACCGAAGTTTTTTGTGGCAAGGAACACACTGGAGCACAACCTTCATTGGAAGGTACAAATGAAACAAAGATATGCACGAGGAAGTGGATAAAGCTTGTGCAAATTTTTGGTACTACAACAACAACTGCGCTCAATGTGGCAAAAGAGCCCATCTTTACGGGAGTACTTGGTGACAAATGTTGACTGATTGTAGAGGAAAGGGTACATGAGCACCCTCTCAAAAGATTTGAGTGGAAAATTACTTGAGGGTGCAATTGCAGATGCCACTACCATGCTAGAAGAGCACAAGAAACAATGGAAAAATTCGGATGCACCATTCTTTCAAATGGGTGGACGGATGGAAGGAACCGCACCCTTGTTAATTTTTTAGCAACTTCAAACGGTGAGATGGTGTTTTTAAAGTCTATTGATGCCTCTAACATAATAAAAAATGCAGAGAATTTGAGTGTTATGTTAGAGACAATTGTATTAGAGGTTGGTGTACAGAATGTTGTGCAAGTTGTCACAAACAATGCAGCAGCATATGTGGCGGCTGGGAGACTACTGCAGGAGAGACATCCATCACTCTTTTGGACTCCTTGTGCAGCTCATTGCATTGACCTTCTTTTGGAGGACATAGGCGGATTGATTGGGTGAGGCCGGTTGTAGAAGATTCAAGATCTATAACGAAGTACATATACAATCACCCTTGGGTTCTGAGCTTGATGAGAGAACACACAAAGGGGAAAGAACTTGTTTGAGCCGGTGTCACAAGGTTTGCAACTAACTTCTTGACGTTGCAAAGTATTTCTAGTTTGTTGACACCTTTGAAACAAATGTTTGTGAGTCAAGCATGGCTAGACTCACAATATTCAAAGAAAGCTGATGGAGAGAGGGTTGCAAAGATAGTTTTTGATGATATCTTTGCAAAGAGAGCTATAGAGATCATCAAGGTAATTTCAAACTTCGATTTATATTTCATTCCTTTATTTTAATTTGTTAAATTATAAATATATTGTTCTACTTTTCACTTTTTTATTTCATTTCTAATATGTATTGTAAGTTTGCAATCTTACATTTTAATTTGTGTGTAGGTGTCAGAGCCGTTGGTGAGAGTTTTGCGTTTGGTTGATGGGGAGCAAAACCCCATGGGGTTTATATATGAGGCCATGGATAGGGCCAAAGAGTCTATCCAAAACTATTACAGGGGGGATATCGTCAGATATGGTCCCTTTTGGGAGATTATTGATCGGAGGTGGAACAATCAACTCCACCAACCTATTCATGCAACGGGGTACTACCTCAACCCCAAGTATTTCTACTCCGACAGCTTCACAGATGTGAACGAAGAGGTTATGGAGGGCCTTTCAACATGTATTGAGAGGATGATACGGATGTTGAGACGAGGGACCTCGTCATTTTAGAGCTGCAGAGTTACAAACATGTTAGGGGGAGACTCTTTTCTTCGGTGCTAGCTATTCGAGGGAGATCCACACAATCACCAGGTAATAAAAATTAGAATGTTTACCAAGTTACTTATTAGTTACAGATTTGATTTTATTAATTAATTATAAATTTTGATTATCTTGTTTGTAGGTTCTTGGTGGGAGGATTGGGAGGGAATACCCCAAATCTTCAAAAGTTAGCCCTCAAAATTCTATCTCAACCTTGTAGCACGCTTCTAGATGTGAACGCAACTGAGTTTGTTTGAGGCCATTCACACGAAGAAGCGCAACAAGTTGACTCAAAAAAGGCTCAACGACTTGGTTTTTGTGCAATACAATCTCCGGCTTCGCACAAAAAAAGTTGAGGCCACATCAAAGGAGCTCATTGATTTGGATGAGATAGATCCATACAGTGAGTGGACTGGGCAAGAAGAGGAAAACCCTGCGTTCACAAAGGACGAGATTGCTTCTTTTGAGAGGGAGGCTATGGAGGGAGAAGCACTAGCAGGACTCCGAGGAGATATTGGACTGGATGACATCTTTGGAGGTGATCTCCAACATGCAGCAGAGGAGCCACCAGCACCACCATCTAGTTCCATGATCGAGCCAGATTCGCAGCCTTCTAGGAGGAGCGTGGAGACGCAGCCGAGTGTGGGGACTAGTAGAGGCACTAGACCCTCTCCCCAATTTTTCTCTAGATTGGGGAAGAGGAAAATGTAATTTATTGTATATTGTAACTTGCATAGATATGAAATTTATGATGATATTTTTCAATGTCAATCATCATAAATTCATATTACTTATCAGCCGGTTGTCGTATTCGCATGATGATGCGATTTTGTATTGTATTTGTATTCAAATCTAATAGAAAACACTTCTCCAACATTTTATGGGCTCATTTGATACATTTTGTAGCTGTGTTGCTTAAAATTTATGTTTTTTAAAGAAATTTGAGTATTTTTTAAGTTGCCGAGTATTCCCAAGTATTGGCTGAATATTGCCGAGTTTTATTTTTTGGGGTCTGCCGAGTATTTGGATTTGGCGAGTATTCCTACTATGCTTTTGACTGTTAGCAGACTAATATTGATGCAATAACCAGAATTTAATTTTGTTTGATTGAAAACTTTAAGCTTACTGTCATAAATGCCTTAAATCCCATGCAATTACTGTTGTAATGTTAACTTACTTGAACTCTTTCTTTACTATGACTGAAGTGAACGCATGACCAGATTTTAGTGTTGCTGGTCAGAGATAACTCAATATTGACTATCATAAGTTCTTCCAGAAACTATTGTGATTATTTTTGTCATACTTAATCTATCTGAGACATATTGGCTTTGGGGTTTCAAGCAATCATCAGTGCATGTGACTATAATGAAGTTTTCAAGGAATCGTTATTTATGAACCTAAGCACACAAACGGCTTGATCTTAATAAATTCCTAGAGGCAGTATTAATGAAGTCCTCATGCCCTATCATTATTTATGAAGCTAAGCACACAAACGGCTTGATCTTAATAAATTCCTAGAAGCAGTATTAATGAAGTCCTCATACCCTAAGTCACAAGGTTCGTGTTCGTGTTCGTGTTCGGCAAGGATAAAATTCAAAACAAGTTCGACATCCGATAAAAATCAGGAAAAAAAAATCAACATTAAATTCAAAGAATATAAAGATGCAATTGTTATTATTTTTATTTTTAAAATAAAAAATAAATGGACAAGAATGTCAAAATAGATAAATATTACTAAATAGCTTCAAAAACTATTTTAAGAATGTCAAAACATATAAATCATGATAAGTTTATAAACACTTAGTTACTAGTTCGTTTTGGGTGCAAATTCAAGTGCTATGAAATGGGTTTCTGCGACATTTCTTGTGCCCTAGGTATGGATTTGGTCTTGGCCGAATT
Organism: Taxus wallichiana var. yunnanensis; assembly: GCA_018340775.1. NCBI lineage: Eukaryota > Viridiplantae > Streptophyta > Pinopsida > Cupressales > Taxaceae > Taxus > Taxus wallichiana. The sequence goes on from CM031244.1 coordinate 5,563,201, forward strand.
TTCAAGCGAATTGAACTCATACCAAGAGAAGGGGTTAAAACTAACTGCTTAAATTTTAAAATAGAACATTGAAGACATGTCAAATCACAACAGTAAATTACAAATTAATAACCTAAATTTAAAATATTTGCAATCACATTACCCATTTAATTAAAAAGTTACAGCTAATTATATTTATAAAATCAAATTCTTATTTAATAAAAAAGTTATCAATATCAAAACTTATTAATTTATTATTTGTAATACCAAATATTTATATTATTTAATAAAAAAGTTATCAATATCAAAAACTTATTAATTTATTATTTGTATTCTATATATAAAGATGTTTAGAAAAATTATTAACTATTAAAAATGAAAAATCAAATCAAATCAAATTGAATTGCTATTGAAAAATACTTATTAATTTATAACCTAAATAGTAAAACGTAACATTGAAGAACATAGAGCCTAAACTAAAAAGCACGAGTATGTTGGCGTGAGGCTGCAACAGCGGAAGACTAGAGACTCCAATGGAAAAGTCGGGACAAGACGATTGAAGTTTTAATGTTTGAAGGGCCTCTGTCACACCTGCGTATGACAGGAAGCTGCAGACTCTTCGTGATGCCCTAGACGGAAACATGGGAAGGTGATGGTGATGCCCTATACAACAAGCCCTGAATAGCAGACTTTTTGTGGCGCTTGCGAACTCCACAGACAGTATATTCTGTTGCCTGCAATTTGAAAGTTGAATCCCTAAACTAGAAACCCACGAATGCCAAATCCTCCTGCAATTTTATCAGTTAGTTTTCTACGTTTTTAAAGGGTTTTCAGAAAAATCAAACTGTACAAATTTTATGGTCGAATTTCAACAATTTTTATCTAATGTTATGAAAACCGCCGATTTTCGAATTTCTTCAATAAAATTTGGCGAATCTTGTGACTTAGCTCGTACCTGACAAGGCATTGCTATTTATGAATCCTTGAAACCCACTAAGCGCTGATAAAATGAGAGACGCCCACAATTGGATGGTGAAGTGTAAAGCACATGGCAGAGCTCTACCCACCTTCCAAATCAAAGTTACTGTGCCTTCTCATTTGGGTAATTCATTTATGCACTCAACTGATTACAGTTAGATTGATGAGACAGTGAGGCATCCTCAAACATTCAAGGCACTAAAATAGCAATGACCTGAATTCCATGAGGTATTGCTTACGGTGAAATCCTCATGCCTACAACAGATTGATTTCAGGGAATTCCTTGAACCTCCCCAAGCATTGAATGAATGAAGTACTGGAATCACTTGAGGCATTATAATTTATAGCTGCCATGTATTTACTTTGATATAATTGGCTTTAGGCTAGATGTTGAAGACGAGTTGGTTGAAGTCTCAAATAAGTGATGCCTTAATGGTTATGAACATCAAAGCATGTCAATCTTCAAACATAGCTGGTGTTGGTTTTGGTTTACTAAGTGTGTAAGCTGTGTAGAGGTATAACTGTGGAACGATCCACAATGGAATCAGAAGTTTTATATCTTGTCAATGTGTAAAGATATCAAGGAGGGATGCTCTGTAATGGAAAGTAATAAGAAATCCTTGGAGAGAATGGGAAAGGCCATGGCCAAAATGGACCAAGCTCTATGTTTGTTGATTGTGGCAATTGAAAGGACAGAAAAAGGAGATAAGTAGGAAAGATGATAAATTGTGGGAATCAAGACATCCAAGAGAATCCAACAACTTGTATTAATCAAAGATTATTTGAACAGTCCAGAGATATATTAAATTGAGAGCTTGGATATGCAAGTTGTCATGTTTTATAAAATTAAATCCTATCGAAGATGATTAAAGCATTTCAATATCCATCATTTGCCTTGTGGGGGCAGCATTTGACTTATGGAAAATAAAAAATATGTGGACAGTGAAGACAATTTGGCACTAACAACTTGAAGACGGTTTGTGTCTGCATTTTATCATAATTTTGACGCTTATACCAGAAGATTACTTCTTAGACTTCAACAACATGAAAGGATCAAGGCACTATAACACTATTCCAGACTTTCCACCAAGCTAACCTACTTGCAGAAAATATCTCTTCTGAGCATGTAGTTGATATGTGCATTGATGACAAGATAACAATCCATTAATGTTTATGAGGCCAGACGCGTTGAAGGCTATTCAGAAAGCAGAAGCTTAGTTGGACATTTCCAAGAGTCGCTTCACAATAGCACTTCCAAACCTCTAGCAACAAAGGTTGATCAAAAAGGTGATTTGAAATCTAGTCTCTTATCCTTACTGTTGAAAACCCAAAAATAGACTGGTGGATCTCAATATCATTGCTAATTTACAAAAGGGCTTTATTTTAACTGCAAAGAGAAGATGTTCAATGAAAACAATTGTATCCCTACTATTAGAAAACTGCAATGCAAAGTGGAAAAGACCATGGATAATTAGTGAAGCTTGAGGAAATTGTCAATCTTATAGACCAAGAAAAAGAAGTAATTCTGGCAGTTTCTCTTGCTGCCATGTTGGGAACAAAGTTTGACGCACCATTGGCCTTTAAGTGTATGAAGCAAGGTCAAAGGGAGTATCCTGATGGAACTTATTGAGTTCAACAACACGCATAGCCTCATAGACTGAGTGGATAACATCCTTGGGATTGAAATTCGACCCATACAAAAAATCCAAGTATACTATGACGGACTGCATAGTATGGTTAGAAGAATACAACTTAACCACCAAAAATTAAGTTTTCACTCTAGTTTTATCTTATGGCCTTGGCCAGACCAGGGCTAATAGCTGCAATTGTTGAAGACCCTGGTTTAATTCGGTATAAATTTGCTTGGTTGTAAATGAAAATTAGGGAAGAACACTAGTTGATTATAGTTTTACGGTAAATAGATTGATCTATGCCACAAATATCCAAACAACATGCTAATGATGACTTGCATTTCATTTTTTTATGTGATTACTAATTCTATGAGAGTCTTGCATGTAACACTAAAAGAGAAAAAATCAACGAGGCATATGGCAGTGAACAAGCTAATTGATGAGTTGCCATCTGCACTTCAAGGCGTCTCACAGGCAGCCACCCAACGGAGGCAAGGACATGAAATCAATTTGGAACTTGTGTCCGAATGGGAAAGTGTCTAAATGGTTCATTGCTTGTCCCAAAATGTATCTCGAATTATTTAAGAATGCAATAGAAAAATTCATCTAACAAGGAATTTTTATCCTTTTATGATAAGGAAATGTATATCAGCCAAAGTTTGAAATAATTCTTATCCCAGAAGAACTTGAGCGACAAAGGGGATGCACAAGTCATAATGTTTTGACTTTGAAATTTGAAATTTAATATTAGAAGGGTATCACTAATGCTGCCATTTTTCCTTCCATCACTGAGCTGCAACTAATATCTATGGTTAAACGCGTTGAACAGAATGAGCTCGAGTGGTAAAAGCATCGAGGATTCCAAAGCAGAGCCCCAGCCACATGACCCACGATAAAGTTCTTAAATTAGATTAAATAGCACATCAAACTCACTGGGTGTGGTGTACCACAATGCACAAGGTCAGGTGCACGTACCATGTAAATTTGACAGAAGATATCTTTATTTACTGTAGCATCTACACTGACGGTCACCCCATAGAGAGAATTTACCAAATTAAAAAATATGAATCTATGTTTGTGCCAAAATGAATTAAAAGAAAAATTGGCTGAATATGCAAAAAAAATGAGATGGTCGTTGCTATGCTGTAGAACACCAAAAACATAAATTGAGAACAGCAGATATACATTCTCGAGAAATTTAATTCCTACAAGAACCCCATACACACTGTATCTAATTGTAAAATGCAAAGAGTCTAATTGTAAGTTACAAGGAGGGACTTCAATGTATGTAATTCCTCGCCTGCTGTTGCTTGCATCTGTTATTTCAAGGCCTGCTACAGTATGGGGCCTATATTCTTTTTGAAGAGTGTTAAAGCAGATGTGAAACAGATTGTTGTTTGTATGAGATATATAAGAAGAATAAACCTGAGGCTACAAACTACAATACTTTTGTAGGCTCATATCTCTTACCTATTTCCAATCAGAATGGGAAGCCATTAGTAAATACTCTGTTACAACTTACAAGTTTCCCTATGGTGATAGGTAAAAAGCACCATATTTGTCATGGTTGATCAATTGAATAAGTTGATTTTATTGCACAGATGCCTCTAACAAAGCTCTACACTTTGTTAAACTATTCATGAAGCCTGTCTACAGGTTGAATGGACTTGCCATGAACACTGTTAGTGACCAGGACCAAAAATTCATCAATAAAGTTTCATATATTATGTAAACTCCAAATACTAGTCATAGCACTCAGCAAATTGTTAACAAATGTATGAAGAGCTACTTGAGAAACTATGTTGCAATGCAGCAAGCATTTAAAGAAAGAAGTGGCACGGTACAATATATCACACCCAGCAAATGTCACAATTTAACCCTTTAGATTTAGGACCATCACTTGTTGATCAATTGGGCTACTGAGGACATCCAAGTGTCAATATATCATTATTTCCTGCCCGCAAATTTTTAAAAAGAACCTCAAACCGGACCATGACAAGATGCAATTGTAGCAGGACTAGTATTAAAGGAAAATTGGGTTTTCTTGAGATTAATCATTAAAGCATCACAAACAAAACTCTGTTAAATTGAGAGGGGTAGAGAAATCTAATCCTAGATAGAAATCTAAGTTGTTAAACCATTCATGAAGCGTGTCTACAGGTTGCATGGTCTTGCAAAGAACATTGTTAGGGACCAATACCAGTAATTTATCAGCATATTTTCACATATCACCATAACTCTAAATATCAGGCATTGCCCTAGGCAAAATGACACACAAAATAGGTAACAAATGTATAAAGAGCTCCTTCTGAAACTATGTAGCGAACCAGGAAGTATTTGAAAGAAAAACTGGTGCAGTACAATATATCACACTTGCAGCAAATGTCACAATTTAACCCTTTAGATTGAAGACTGTCCCTTTTTTATCAAGTGGGCCATTGAAGACACCTAAGTGTCAATATATCATTATTTCCAAGAAAAAGACAGCAAAAATTTAAAAAGGAACCTCAAACTGGACGGGACGAGATGAACTTGTAGAAGGACAAGCAGTAAAGGAGGCAAGAATATGAGGAAGGCAATTGGGATTTCTTGAGATTACAGCATCACAAACAGAACTCTGCTACATTGAAAGGGAGAGAGAAGCCTAAGCCTAGATAAACGGCAGACATTATAAAATACTGGCAAGTGGGACATGTTGAGTATAGTATATACTCTAGAGCTTCCTGAGTGCATAATACCTATTATGTTATGTTCTTTACCAAACAATAAAATTTCACTACACCATGTACCTAAAAAATGAGATGTGTTATTAGGATTTTGGAACATATTTCAAGCACTTAAGATAACATATTGAAAAATAAACTCTTATCAAAATAACTAATTCAGTGGAAGGTTTTGTCCTTAGAAAATGCAACGCAGAAAGGTCTAGAAATTAAAATACTAGAACAACCAACACTCCAATTGCCTTAGAGAGTGAAATTTAAGGAGGAACAATTATGATGTCCAAGGAGCTGAAACAGAAACATATCAATCTTAGCTAGCAAGGAAAGAAATAGAATAGGGAAGCCTAGCTTTGTGTTAAAGGTACTCCCACATGATTTAGAATGCATTGAAGGTTGCATGGCATCTTAAAGCATAGTTACCTAAGTCTCAGGAACAGGGGTTAGGGGGATGAGGTTTCCGGGAGGGCAATAAATTTCCCAAATTTTGAAGACAATGAGGAGACAGGTATAGGAATAATATTTAAATATTTTAAATTTATTCAACGAAATTTAGGGGTTCAAATTTTATTTAATGTTATTTAGGGTACTTTAAGGATTAAGGTTCGATGTTTATGGTAAAAATAATAACTTTTTAAAGTAAAAGCATCAGAAAATAAAAATTAAAAATCAGTGGTATCCCCTCCAAGTTCCCAAGTCCCCAAACGTTCAGGGCATATGGGACGTCACCAAAATCTAGGGACGCGTCCCTGTGTAACAGTTTTAAAGCAAGAGAGATTAAGAATAACAAAATAAGCTTACTAGAGTAGGTGTACCAGGTAGGTGTATTTATCCCACAAGCAAAAAGAAGAAAATTATCTTCAAAAGAAAAAGGTATATCAGGTACACCTTTTAGAGTAAAATATGTTAATAAGAATAATTCTACAGATAGGCTTGCAAAAACTATGCCCTGGCCAATTGCAGCACCCATATTTCCCTTGGAATATCTTGGAGCATATTAGGCCTTAGTTGGAACTTGGCATCCCTAGTTTCTCAGAATTTTTCTTGTTAGGTTTTCACACATATCTCAAATGTGGGAGTTATTTACGTCTGTATAGCAGCTAGTCAGACTTTTGCAGTAAGTCCATAACTTATAAATATTAGGGTTAAATTATGTTTTATGTTTTATGTTTTACATTTTGTGTTGTGTAATGGTCATGGGCTTACTTTTATTATTTTGTTAGTCGCAGTCGGTACCAGTTAGATCGTTGGAAGACCATTTGTCTTGCGGACATACCTTTCAATCCCACATTAGTACCTATGGTACCAACTGGGAGGTGGTCAGGGAGCTCTTGAGTCTCATGTGTAACATTCTCCTGGTATTCTTGCTGTCCATGATTGATTTATAATGCACATACATGAATAAAAATAAGTGCTCCAATGAGTTCCTGTAAGATTTTCTTTATATATTCTTGAACTACTATATTTCTGAGAAACAATTGTTTGGATTATTATTGCAAGCAACATCAGTGTTTTTTTTTTTTGTTTTCCAAACAGAATTAACACCTTTCAAAAATTGAATTTCTAGAAAGTCAAAGTTTAGAACTAAGATGTATGTGCAACTCAAACTAAATATTTACCCACATAAACAAGATCATAGTTGCAAGTAAACATGAATTGTTGCTAATGGTGGCTGATATTTTACGTTATGATAATCGTTTTCACTTTTCAGGTTAGGAACATAAGAAACGACATAATACATGAGAAATCCAAGACTAAATAATTAATCCACATAAACAAGCTGGTAGTTGCAACCGTGAAAGTTTATTGTAAATGAGATGATTAGATTTAAAGGACTGCACCATAGATCTGCATACCTCTATCACAGTGTTCCTTGCAATTGCTCCAATAAGAAAAGGTGCCGCAAAGGGTAGGACCCATGTTCCAAGGATAATGATCCTAAATAGCCATCCAGAGAGGGCAAACCAGAGAAATACCAATGTCTGTAACAAAGCAAAAGTTATACAGGTCAAAAAGGCACCACCAAGATTTTGATGTTTGATACAAATGAATATAGTTTAATTGGTAGCTTCTAAGCTACAGTAAACCATACTCCTTTCTGGAGTAGACTTAGACATATTTGTTATGTAACTTAATAAAATTGATACTAGAGTGATGGCTAATAGACTGAGAAAAGTGTTGGGAAAAATCATATAAGGAACATACTTTACATATGGTAAATAGCTGAAACATCCTTTACACGAGGCATGGTATTTCTTAAAGGGGCTCTCTGTTCAAACAGAGTTAGAAAGAACCAAGCTTCAGTGTTAAAAATGGATATTAAAAAAATGGATCACAAGTTTGATGCAATTGCAATTTGCAGGTTTTGAAAAAAATGGTTTTCTTAGAACAGGGCAGCGAGGACAAGAGGGTATATTTGCTCTGCAAAGTATATTAAAACTTGACAAGGTTAGACAAGTATATCATTGTCGTCTAGTCTCTTTATTATGAAATTTAAATTATATGGGAGGAGCATTCAAAGTGGAGAAGCAACAAAGAAAAACAGAAAAGCATTAAGTTGGTGGATGGATGCATGATTTTCTCAATGTAATTTCCTAAGATACTGATTCTCCTAGGTATGCGGCAAGAACCTGCCCTGATACGTCCTGGGTACAGGGTACAAGTCCAGTTCTTCATGGGTGAATCCAGGTGAATCTGGGCTGCCCAGGGTGAACCCATGCAGAAACCATGGCAAAACTTTTTTTTTCATTTTGGCCCAAAACTAAACATAAAATAACAATATCATATAATAAAAAACACTTTTCCAACCCTAAAAGCTAAGTAAAACACAAAAAGAAGAATTTCCTATTTAATAGGCTAGAATTTCCACTTTTTTTGGTATATTTTTTGTACGGCCAAACCCAAGCCATATCCATGGCAAAAAAGATCACTGTACCAACAAATCCAATTCTTTGAACCCCAACCGGACCCAAATCAGTCACTTAGGTAATTTCTTGAGGACACTGTGTGCAACGAGAAAGCTTCGTTTCCACATCCTTTTTCTTCATTAGTACTGAGAGTATCTATTTGTTGTTTCTTTTAGCTAACCTTCGTCTATGTTGTTCACATTTAAGAGTGCCAATTTCCTTCATATGTGATTATGTAGCCCTCCAAGACACTTCACAACCATAACCACAGCGTTTGGAGAAACATCCAATAAAATAACTTGCTTGCCCTTGACTTGATTAAAGCATTGCCACCTTATCAACTGCTTCCTCGAGCTCAATCGGATATACTTGAGTTTTAATTAGCTCCTTGAAAGACTCCCATATTGCATAGGAGGTTCCTTTCTTAATCTCAGGAGTCACCATAGCTTTCCCACCATATCAAAGAAAGGCCATACATGTTCAAACGAACAAATGAGATCTTTTTAATCATTAAAATTTAAACCTATACATACCAAAAATACTTCGAGTTAAGTGAGCAAATTATGAAGAGATCCCCAAATGGATCTCTTTATACCCCAAAGAGTTTTAAATCAAACAAAACAGCAAATACAGATTTTCGTATGATATGGCGATTTCCCTAATGCAGATCTGAAAAATGCGACTAGGGTCTAATAGAGAAATTAATAAAAATAACACCCAATGGTAATATTTCTGATTTCTAATGATCGCCCAGGTATTTAGAGACTGAATTATACAGGAAACTGACTTTATTACAGCTGATACAACCCAGAAAATCAGATCTGAAGTCTGATAAAAATCTGATGTTTATGAATATAAAACAGGCTGGAATTTAATACAGAAATCTGCAGATGTTAAATGACTGGAACAGCAGTATAAACCTTCCCAAAAATTACAGAAAACACTTCATTTGATCCATAAAAATTAATGCAACATACAGCAATAAGTTTCAGACCTGAAATGTCTTCAAAACACCTCCAAATGGCCAAAAGATGGGTCGCTTCATTGGATCAAAATGGCACAGCCCAATTACAATCTTTATTCTTCACACCCCGGTACAAGATCTATCAACTACTGACTGAAAATACTGAAAATACTCATGCTAGCACAATAGAATTTCCTGTGTGGAAATCCCTCACATTCTCTAAGAGGGTTTTCGTCCTCCAGAGGCAATATACTTAGGGTTTTCGTCCTTAGAATACTTTAATACAAAAGCACTTGGCTTAAGATCAGATTCAGAAATGATAAGTGATTACAATGGTTCTCTACCCAAGCCGCCCCTCTCCTTTTTATAGGAAAAATATTACAAAATGACCTTTTCATCATCCAATGAGAAAAGAGTGCCAAAATACCCTAAAAGTATACCCAAACCTAGGCGCACTTCCTCCTTGAATAAATAAACATTAAATAATGTTTTATTATTTTCCCTAAGGTCTATTTGGCCTCCCATGCCCAGTCGCACTTTTCTTGGGAAGAGTGATAACTTTTATCCTTTCTAAACTAACTTTCCTTCCTTTGTCCAAGTCGCATTCTCTTGCCTAGGGATGACAAACATAGCATGGGTCTCTTTCTACTTTCCCTAGAAAGGATACAACATAATATTAGACCCAATATACCCATTTAGAGAATATTAATTTATTATTAAGTCAAATAAATTAATACAAATGCTTTATTAATATTTTTTTGCACTTTGTAATAACTTATTGTAACTTAAGTCACCCTTATATTTTTCCTTTGGCCATCGGGTTGACAAAATGGGCCAAAGGTCTTCGATAGGGAAAAGGGGACATTACAAATTATTGAGTTTATCAGCATGCACCTTTGCTTCAACCTTGATGACTGGTTGTGGTGCTGCTCCACTTAAACACTCCCCTTCGGCTAGTTCCTTAATGGAACTTTCCTATTTTATTCTTCCCTCTTTTCTTGATTGTCATGCTGTTGGAGGGCATATGGAACTTCTCGGCCATGCGTGCTACCAATTTGTTGATAGAACTCACTAGAGTAGCTTGAGAAGTGACCAGGCTAGCCTGGAAGGAAACAAATTAGTAATATCAGGCTCCAATTGTGCAAAAAAAAACTTCAAAGTCTTCTTCCTATCTACCGCCATGACTAAAAATATTAAATTCTGGCTTCTTGACTCAATTACTGCTTCCTATGGTTCCAATTCCACTTCACAACAGCTTTTTTCCTTGTAAATCCAAAGGCATATATTTCTTCCGTGCACCCACGACACCTAAATTTAATTCGTAGTTTCACAATATATAGCTTATATAGCTGATTCAATCCACCGAACCGATCCTTTCAATATTATGTAGCTGAATTTCAATTCTACACTCCTCGAAACAGCAAACAGATAGTGGAAATTCATCAAATATGTAACTCAATTGTCATAAAACCTCACATTACAACGTAATAACGGAAATTAGAGGCGCTGAAATAAAGAATGGCAATCGTACCATAATAAACATTGTAATTGTAGAGAAAATTTTATGGAGGTTTAAAACCTCAATGGGTAAATCATCAAGCAGGTGACTTTATTTCCTTCAAAATAAGATGCTTTCAAGGTGCATATATATATTTCCCTCTTGGAATATGGAGACATCTGCAATCCACTAACAAAATGTGATGTATCTCTGTCTCTCTGCTCAACTCAACCTATGCTTTATATCCACAAAAACTGCTGAAAGATTCCGAGAACATGCATAAACATACACCTTCCCCATTGGTGCATAAATGGAAGCATCTAATGTCTAGGATGATAATTTTGTTGCAAAATTTTCAAGACCCGTTTAGGCTGGAGACTTCTCGCATCCAAAGTAACACTTCATCTTGCCAAGTGGTGATGTCGAGACTTTTGCACCATGCAATTTCCTAACATTACCGCACGTTTAGTGAAATGACTGCCAAAAATAAGATCTTACCACTCCTCCTCAGAACACTACCGCCAGGCCAGGATGTAAAAGTGGCAGTGTTGTTGATTTGCTTCTGGAGGTGAGAAACTACAGTGTGTACTTTCCTCGGGTTTGACAGCTTCAATTCACTGCCACAACGGTGTCTGATGTGTTTCAATTTTCACATCAGAACATGCTGACTACGATCTACAGATTCATAGGTTGATAATAGTAATACACGTGAGAGAAGTAATGACAATTATTTTGTTCTTGCAATGGGTATGAAGCATCAGAAATCATAAAACACTTCAAACGGTTGACACCTTTCTTATTTTCCTTAGAAAAATAAAGAATCCAAACAAAGGAGCTGCAACATTGTCATCTGCAAAATCCTGTTGGCAATAACCACAAGTCCCGAGACAACAATTAATTATCATTTGTAATTTTATAGCCAATGCCTGTTTAAGCCTTAAAGGCTTGGACACTTGTGCAGAAACCTGATTCAACTGTGCAATCAACATAATGAGACATAACTACCTGTTCCATAATCATGCTCGTGTTATGAAATTGTGTTGTTTGTAAAAACCCAAACAGGAAGTTTAAAAGGCACATTCTTAGTCCCACGGAATTATTAAAGAAACAATCCTAATAAATATTCCTCGATTAACCCGCAGATAAGTAATATTTATATTGCAAAGCCACTGCTACACCTGTGTCTGATATGTTCCAATTTTCACAACAGAACACACTAATTATGATTTACAGATACATAGGGTGATAATACTCATGGCAAAAGCAATGACAATTATTTTGTTCTTGCATTGGATTTGAAGCACGAGGAATCACAAGATGCTCCTAACAGTTAGGACCTATCTCATTTTTCTTTACTTTTCCAAAAGGAAAAAGGAGGTCCAAATGAAAGGGTTGCAACATTACGTTGTCATCTGCAAAATCAAGTTGGCAATAACCACAGTCCCAAGACAACAAGTTACCATTTATAACCAATATTTGTTTAAGTGCTTGCACTCTTTTGCAGAAACCTGATCCAACTGCACAATCAACATAAATGAGGCATAATTGACAATTCCATAAGCCAGCTCACGTTACAAAATTGTGTTGTTTGTAACAATCCAAGATAGAAAACTTTAAAGGTTACATTCTTAGTCCCGCAGTATTATTAAAGCAACAATCCTAATAAATATTGCTTGGTTAACCCACAAATAAACAACATTTATATTGCAAAGATAAATGCGAGCCACAAGTGAGACACTAAGACGATTAGTTGCACGGTATTACTTTCTACTCCAGGTTAGAATGAGACGGCAAAGAAGTAATACAAACAATAACTATGCAAGCCTAAATCGAAAAGGAAATGCAGGAGGTACTAGAAAGATATTACTTACAGATACACTTCTGCCCAGAGGCGTACTAAAAAATTGGTTCAATTCCCTCTTGTACTGAAACAAAATGAACAAATGTCAGCAAGCTATCAGATAACGGTTACAATAACATTCACTCAACATCTGTAAACAAGCAACAAGAACACAAACTAGAAAATGATATCAAGGATAAATTAAGTGCTGAGCCTCACCTCATACGAAAAGCAACTCAAATACAATATAAACTTGGATTAGATACTTTTTCCCTCTAAAAATAGAGAGAGAACACTTTCCTATATGTTCAACATTAAATAACAGGTTTACATGCCTGTATATGCTCTCCTAAGCCATTAAGCTAATATCCACATAAGTTCACAAATCAAAATTTTGACCATAAACATGGGAAAATAACCTAACTAGTACAAATATCTTTAAAAAATTATTTGAAAAATGCCGATAGATATCAATCTCAAGGCTCATTTTATGCATATTACATTGAAAAATATCTTCCCAAAAGAAAAAAGGGCCCCAAATCATATAGTCAAGATATTATTGTTGTTTGATTGACTTCCAAAAGTTAAAAAAACTTTTAAGTGATGGTCAAACAGACATCAAATTTAAATAGAGAATAAAATCTTGCATGGTCAAACCATCACCTCCCACCCCTCGCTACCATTGTAGAACACCTATTGGCATAATTATGAGGTATTCCGTTAATATCTTTATACAACATCTCAGAATTCTCACAATCTCAGTACTAGGATATGTCTAATGAAACATTGAAAAGAGTCCCAACTGATAAAATCTATGAAAAAATAACATAGTCCTTAGAAGAAAAAGGAAGGTAAAAAGGCATGCAGCAATACATTTAGCAGCCATTCTATCTGTAGGGAACATATTCGCAAAATGCTATTGGAGATTTACAAAAAAATGGAAGAATAACATTTTCCATCCAATAGAATTAAGAAAAAAATGCAGATTAATTGAGGAGATCGCAACTGATATATCTTCACATAAATACTAAAATTTGCAAGGATACTTGTTCAATGCACATTGTACACCTGTCAAAAACCCCAATTTGAGGGAAAACATGAAGCATGCCATATATGTATTGCAAACATGTATGAATATCCCACTATGCAGGAGGCAATTATCAGGAAGATAGGCCCATTTCTCTCAAATTTTGAGATTATATCTATAACATTTGCAGCACAAGAAAAAAACAATACAAGCCAACATTATGCTTGCCATCCTGTAAAATAGAAAAACACCTTTTGATTGCCATCCCATACATTTGGAGTTTAAATACTACTCTTGACATCTTCAATGATAAATGCAGATACAACTATTTTCAGGAAAAATGTAGACAAAAGTTCAAAGAAATGTGTAATACTAATGATCGCACATGCTCACACTTTTATCATATGTGAGATCAACTGCCTTGAAATATGTTTTAGATGTTGTATGACAAATTAGATGTCCATGCCATAGCATACAATTTAATTCATGCTTTAAATCATAGTTACCTAAGACTCCAGGACGGCGGGATGCGGGGACGGAGTTTCCGGACGGCAAAAAATTTCCAAAATTTCGGGATGGCGGGGGACGGCAAGGGGACGGCTATTAAAATAATATATAAAATTATAAATATTAAAAATATATAGATAAATTTTTTAAAAATTATGAATAGCAATTCATATTTATATATCAGTCCACCATGTGCATACAGTCCACATTCAGATGTCCATATTAAAAACTCGCAGCATACATATAGCTATACTAATGTTATATGTCCATATAACTTTTAATATTAATATGTATGCTGCTGGTTTTCATAGCATGTTGTTACAGTCCATGTGCATTTGTGCTCGAAAATTTCTGTATTCATATATCACTCTTGTTTCTTAATATGTCTTTGTAATACAATATAGTCGAGTTATGGTTAACAAGTAAACATTTATAAAGAGAAAACAATAAACAAATTAATTTTTAAAAAAATTTAAATTTAAATTTAAAAAAAAACTATAAGTCCTTGAAATGTTTCGGGGCGTCCAACTGTCCCCATCATCCTCCAAACGTCCCATACGTCCCCGAGACATTTCTCCTCCTCTCCAAACATCTCGGGATGTTTCCTCTCTTCCTTGGCCTCGAGGGAAACGTTTCCCCCACGTCCCGGCTTCCCCAAAACGTCTAAAACGCGTCTCGGACAATTTTGGGAGGGACGCATCACCGCGTAACTATGCTTTAAATTGATCCCAACTTAAATACAATCATCTTATCGCCATACACATATTTTCACCTAGTCTTCTTCATAGTAATCACCTTTAATTGCATTCTTGGGCTTGAGGAAGTAAAACAAGTGGCATGCTATTTATGGCTCTGCTTTACGACTGCCCTAACCCTAATGGCGCATTCTTGTTTGCTTGCGTCGGTAGTTCCGGTGGTGGAGTGCTGCAAACTAGGGGGTTCGTTGATTGTGGCAATGAATTTCGGGGAATGGGATCCCATTTTTTGGCCAAGGAAAGCTCCTTTGACGCAGGCGGTAACCGTGATTATTCTGCCCCCTCATCTCGGGTTCTAATCTCAATGCCCACTCAACAAACTAATATAGGGATGTTGTACCTTCTCACTCCTTGGTCGATGGGGATTATCCTGCAAGGAAGGTGTACGGTTTTGTTGGGGATGGCATCAATGCTCTTAATCTCTGTGGAGATACAAAAGCTCCAGATTTGCCTCGGTTACTCTCCCTCTCTAATAGCGAACCTCTTGAAGAAGATGCAGGTCTATTTCAGGTTTTGGTCCGTATGCTGGGTGGGTTTTCCTTGCACATCCAGCTCCATCACCTTGCTCAGGGAAAGGATCTCAAAACTAACCTTTCGCAAAGCGGAACTGCCGAGGAGGCATTTTTATTTAGTTTTTGCAGGAAAAACCCTTGGACGAATCCCTGCTCATATCCTATGGGATTGAGAGGGATTCCAATATTTTCATGACTGCTCTTTTACAACGTGGAGCAAAAGAACGAATTCCTGCACCTTTTAAAGAGGCTCTCTTTAAAAATGCCACTGCCTCAAAATCTCCTGCAGCTCCTCCTCCCCCAGCCTACATTATGGAGCAAGCTGCTGCATCCCCTACTTTAGAGATCAATGATGAAGTGTCTCTGGATTATTTGCAAGAGTTGAAATCCAAGGCCCTTATCTGCAAATTTAATGGCATTTGGCCGTCATCAAATGCTTTAATTCACTGGAATCATTCCACGTGAACGGAAAATTGCCATTACTTCCTTTGTGCCCAAGGTTTCTTCATTGTCTTTTTCAATGATCTAGAGGATTATCAGAAAGTTACAGAAAAGGGTCCTTGGTTCTAGGGAACGGCGGGCCTTTTCACTACCCCATGGTTTCCTCAGTTTGATCTGAATACCTTCTCCATCACACGGGTTCCTGTTTGGGTGAGATTGCCAAATCTCCCCTTCACTTTTTCTTTGCAATGGAGGAAATAGGAAATCTTCTAGGGAGGTTCATCAAAGAAGACAGCAAAAGGATATGATGCGGGTTGCATACTTTTGTTAGGATTTGTGTTGACGTTGACCTTAGCAAGGGATTGCCGGATCGAATGACCCTCAAGATGGGTGATACGACCCATACTCAAATTCTAGACTATGAAAATACGGCATTCAGATGTCGGAATTGTAGGAATCCGGGTCACCTTCAAACAACTTGTCCTCAACAAAAGCCAAAGGCCCTAGGAAAAAAGGATCTATGTCCAAACAATGGAGTCCACAGGATCTCGAGGACGAAGACGATTCTAAATCAAACGATCAAGATGTTGCAGCTTCATTTCCACCAACTGCAGCACAGTCAGATACCATACCATCTAAGGAGGTGGGGCAGCCATCAGTTGATCTTCCATCTTTGGAGAGGCCTTCTCCAGTAATAAAACGGCCCCATGAATCTAACCACCGATTCGGATAAGGAGGGTGCCCATCCACCGAATAAGGAATTACAGATCTCCGCTCCCGGGAACTTAACCGAATATAATCCTCTTATTGCAGAGAGATGATTTCAAAGGAAAAGTGGCAGGTAGTGCGCTCGAAGAAGGGTGAGAAGGAAAGCTCTTATCTCGCTCTTCCCACCCTCTCTCCCCTCCTGCCTGCCTTCGCTTCCTCTTTCCATTTCTGTAGCCCCTTTTGGGCTGCATCTCCTCTCCCCTAGGTTACCGGAAACGCCGGTTTAGGCGGCCGGAGCGGGAGCGGGAGCGTCCGGGAGCGGGAGCGGGAGAGGGCCTTGGCGCGGGCGGCCGGGGAGGCGGGCAGTGGCTGTGAAACGCCCGGTGCACGGCGCAAGCCGTGCCCGGGCGTTCCACGCGGCTGCCCGCTTCCCTCGCCGCTCCCGCGTGTAATTTTTTTGGCGCGAGCCGTGCCCGGCGTTTCCACAGCGGCCCGCTCCCTGGCCGCTCCCGCGTGTAATTTTTTGGCGCGATTTCGTTTTTTTCCTTTTTTGGCGCGATTTAGTTTTTTTCCTATTTTGGCAATTTTTTCCGTTTTTGGATTTTCGGTTGAAAAAACGCAAGTATGGAAAAAAATTTGCCATTTTTGGAAAGGGTCCTGGGAAGATGTAGCAAAGAAAAACTTGGATGAGCCATAACTTTCATTCTCGTGGCTCCGTTGCAGGTGTCGTTTTCTCTAAAAGTGTATATTTTCTCGAGCTCTATGCATTGATGGCGATATTTTTCTTATTTTCATAAAATCCATTTTTGCACCTTTTTGTACCAAGCAACTTCTTGCAATCTTCTGAAAGAATCTTCTGAATTTAATTTTATTCGTTTTGTATATACTGTACATTATTATAAATTTATAGTTAATAGTATAACTTGTCTTTTATCTTGTTTTTCATATACATAATATGTGGTTTATAATTAAATTCCTATTTAGAAGGTTGAGATTTATATATTTTTTAATTTTTATATAGTTTTTGTACTGCCGTATCCTACGCCGTATCCGGGGTCAAAAAAAAATTTGCCGTTTCCGCGTATCGGATACCCCGCTCCCGCTCCCGTATCCAAAACGTTTGGTAACTTAGCCTCTCCCTCTCTCTTTTCTTCATCGGCTGCATCCTTTGCAGCTTTGTTGAGTCTGCTTCTTCTCTTTCTCTTTAGCTGCAGTTTTGATGCTGTCTCTGATGTCAGCTGCAGCTTTTCTTTGTCCTTGCTTCTGTAGCTTGTTCTCTTTCGTTCGTTTTAGCCCTTCTTGGTCCTTGCTCCTTTTGCCTACAGGCTATTTCTTTGTTCTGCTACATTGTTATATCTTGCCTTTCGGGCCTTATGTACAAGGATGTGGGTCCCTTTCAAAACCCCAAATTTTACCCTTTTCCAAAAAAAAATCACCTTTAACTGGAGATAATAAGGCCCCTGCAGGATGATACTGCCCATAAATAAATTTGTTTAAAGCATCCAGTTTTCCTATAAGTAATATATCACCCTGCCTGGTGGTCAGACATTTTTAATCTTTGTTAAGGTCATTTTCATTTTTCAGAACTTAGTTGATTAAATTAATTAGCTTTTGAAAAAAAGAGCTCATTTCTGACTTCTCCTTAAATATTCAATGATTAGAAAGGAGTGCCCCTGGTAATGGGGAGGCTACTTTTGTTTTTATTGCCTTATTTCTTAATTTTGTCAATAAAGTGAAAATTTTATACAATCAATGCCATAAGCCCCCAACAAAAAAACTGAGGGGCAGTGGATCGGCGGTAGAGCAGTTCAGCATGCCCCTGGTAGAGGTCCTAATTTCAAGTCCTAGGTGTTCCATGCTTTTCAACCTAGATGAATTTAAATAAAAGCAGCCTGCAATGGAAAAGGTTTAAGTAGAATCCCACACCTTGCTGTAAAATTTAGTAGAATTTTTGCACTTTTGGTAAATTTATGTAGAACTTGTGAACCTAGATGAATTTGAATAAAACCAATCTACAAGGGAGATATTTTAAGTAGAATCCTGCGCTTTGTTGTAAAAGTAAGTAAAATATCCAGCACTCCCTGCTAAAGATACGTAGAATATGTGCTTTAGTTAAATTTGTGCACGTTTTGGTAGAATTAAGTAGAATTTCTGCACTTCCTGCCAAAGTTAAGCTGACTATGTGCACTTTCCAGCAAACTTCATTAGAGTTTGCGCAGTTTTTGGTAAATTAAATAGAATATATGTGCTCCCCCATAATAATGTGTACAAGTTTTCAGTACCCTCTTGTAAATTATATAGAGTTTGTAAACTTTCGGTGAATTTAGAAAGAGCTATGCACTTTCTGATCAAGTAAGTAGAATGAAAATGCTTTCAGGTGAATAAAGTAATTAAGTAGAATTTGTGAACTTTCTGATAGAATAAGCTAAATGTACGTACTTTCTGGACAGGCAAGTATATTTTGCGCACTTTCTATGTAAAATGAAGTAGAATTTCACCGATCTCAACTTCGAGCTTTTTAGATTGTAGGAGTGTCATTCGACAAAACCAAAAGCGAGTAGCTCAGAAGAAGAGATCCTAGTTCGAGTCCTAGCTGGTCCATATTTTTCAACATAAACAAATTCAATTACTCGGGAAATCCATGGAAAGGGCGAACACAAGTACATACCCGAGGCCAATTCCTTCGAAAATCCATGGAAAGCGTCCGACTCTTCTGGCCTAGACCAAACTGGCGATCGATTCTCTTGACTTCCTCTCTAAACAAGTCGGTCGCCTCCTTCAAGCGTTCAGAAACCCTAAATTGTCGATTCCACCTTTGCAAAGTCCTCCTGGTCTCGTAGGCCAAATCCCTAGCCTTTCATTGGCGGCCTCTGCCGCCTGCCTAAACCGCCGCTTAAGATTACGGTCATTCTGAAAGTCTTCGACGCCCTTCCTGGCGGCATCCGCCATGGATTTGGCGGCGTCAGAGACATTTTTGGCGGCTTCCGCCGTCTTCTTACGGGCCTCCTCCGTCAGCCGGGAAGCCGACTCGTTGAAGTCGCTTCGGCTGGCGGCATGTGCCCTCACTCTGCCTTTGTGGGAAGATGACGAGTTTATGTACAAGGGGTTAAATTGAGATGCTCGGGGAAAACTGAGAACGCGAGTTTTCTGGATAAGATGATCGCCATGAGGGAAAATTGAGCTCGGTCGATGTGAATTTAATGGCAGACTCGTCACGCGGGGCGGCCTGTACCGTCATGGAAGAAGTTGATTTCTGAGCTCAGCTATTGATGTCGAATGTGTTTTGGAAGGGTCGGGAGAGGTTTTTAGCAATACCCTCTGTTGTAATTATTTTGTTAAAACGTGATTATTCTGTAAGGGTTAAATGAATATCGGTGTGGAGAGTTTGAAGTGTATAAATTGCCACGTGGAGGAGCTACGCTAATGATTTTACAGGGGATGTTGGTTCGTGGGTTGGTCTCTTTTGCGCCATGTATCCGAGGAAGAGTTTTTATCATATGAATGAAACCTTTTTAACAAAGCATATTGTCTCCACCAAAGCATATATGCAATTGGGTGACTCAATTAAATTACGACGTGTTATTTGAGACATTTCCGGAGTGAAATTAACAAAAAAAAATTGTTTTCAACTGTGAAGCAAGGAAGGTTTATTTAAGTTTGGTCAATTAAAATAAAGTAAATCGCTCTATTGCAATGGGGCATTGTCAAAAGAGGTGAGAAATCGCTCTGCTAAGGTTTCTTGTTTGCATGTCATACTGCGGCTTCTTCGGGGACTATGGGATAGTACTTTTCTTGTCAAGTTCTAGGGTTTCTCGCCCTCTAGGCTCATCTATATAATGCCCCCTCCACTTTGAACACCGGGTATTGATGTCGAGGCTAGAGCTAGTGGAATTACGAGTAATAGCGTTGTCGCATAAAGGCCCTCGGAAATTTGTCCCAAAGGTATTTCACGAGGTAATGTTTCTCCTCCCGATGTAATATTACCAGTTTCTAAATTTAATTTTGTGTGTCAATGGCTCGAGCAGTTCTACCTTATCATTTATTTTGTGGGTCGTATCCCCTTTGAAAGCATTTTTAAGACCAATGTTAACTCAAATAGGCCACTCATGACATCAGTGGAAAGTGTACAAAACATGACCGAAGGATTCTCCCTTTTCCATTTCTTTGACCCTTCACATGCCCTTGTTATCCTTAATCATTCAACTACCTGGTATGTTCGCAACTCCCGGTGGTTTTTTCCTCGGACCAAGGACTTTGTAGTGTCTCGAGTATGTAGCCCTTAAAGTCCCAACTGGGTAGAGATCCTGGGTAGTTGTTGTCATGCATGCATTTTCTACACCAAATTGCATCCTCTATTGGGCAAGTTGTTTGCATGGAACCCCAAGGTTTTTATAGCGCTCTGTCATGTAAACAGTCTACATTGAAGTTGATCTCTCACAAGAACTAAAAAAATTGTGGAGATCCAAATGGGTGACATTCACTATTCGCAACAAGTTCGTGACATCAACCTATCTAACACATGCTTTCGTTGTCAAGCCTCTAATCACAAGATCAAGGACCGCATGTTTTATGTGTCGTCTGATCGCCCAACACCTAAGGTGGTTTTTGAATCTGTAAACCTCGACGAGAAAGGAGGGTGGCAAACCGTTAAAGGACGAAAAAACAATTAACAAGTCGATTTAAGCCAAGGCGGTCGCACAATGGCTCTAAAGAGCCAACTGTTAAGGAACATACTTCTGCTCTATGGCGCTCTTGGCCGATCTTTGATGACTCTCCAGGTCCCCTTACCCAAGTTCTCCGGCCACGCCCCAAAGTGGTTGCGATTCTTATGGACCCGTCAAACTCCTTCCAAAACTCCTCGACATCTCCAACTTCACAATTGCTCTTAACAATTGGTTCACAGGGCCCATCCAAAAGGGCTTGAAGTCCCTCTCGACACCCCATGGCAAGTCGTGAGCATAGCTTGGCTCGCAGTGTAGAGTCAACAGAGGAGGAGTATAACATTGAATATGTCGAACGCAGAAAGTGGAGCTACAGGGATTTTCTTAAGCATAATAATGCTCAATTTATGTAAAATTAGTTCAATGCCTTAGATGGCTTAGATGTTGATGGTATGGCCCTTGACCCATGTTTCTCATGAATTGCATGTCATGGAATGTGTGGGGTCTTATAGATCCGTAATCATAAATATATTGTTTGGGATGCTTGCCAAAAATTGCCAACTCGGATGTTTTGCATCTTCGAAGTTAAAATTACGAGGTTTTCGATTGTCAATGGTTTACAAATCCATTTGCTTTGATGACCGGTTTTTACTAGCAATCATGATGGCGGTCGTGGGGGATTAATTTCCTTTTTTTCTCTTAAATAGTGGCCCTTCTTTATGTAGCATGCACAGACCCCACCAATCGTGCCACACTGGCCCTCTTTAATGTTGAAAGCCGCCTTTTGGCTTCATCAACATTTATGCTTCTAATGATGCGGTAAAAGGGTGATCTTTAGCGATGGATAGCCAATGAAATCCCTAATGCCTATTAGGTCATTTGCGGTGACTTTAATATGGTTGAGTTACCCATAGATGAGTGTAGTCACTTACCTTTACGATGGACAAATTTGTGAAAAGGGAGGCATGGTTTTATATGCGCAATAAATTCGGGTTTTATGACCTTAATGCCTTGTGTAGGCCCACCTCTGAAGTATGGTTCACTTGGTCCAATCTTTAAGGTGGATTGGATCGGTTCTCAAATGGCTTGACAAGGCCATGTTATCTTCTCAATATTTTTTTGAGTTTGACAACATTTATTCCTTACCTACGAAAGTGATGCCAGATTTTGTCCTTTCTGGCCACTTCCCTGTTAGATTGTGTATCACTTGGCAAGCTAAGAGGCCTTTTAATCATAAAGGCCAATTCTTTCTCAACATGGCTTTTATGGAACTGATTTTATAAAAACTTGATTAAATCTAATTTTAGAGTAATTAATATGATAAAATACAATAAAATACAAATGTTAAGCACTCTAATGATGCAACCTTGTAAGCAAATAGGAGAGATAGAAGACTTAGCTAATTTGCACTTAATCGGGAACATATCTCGAACTAGGAAAATTGATGAACAAGTTGGGCAAAGTTTCGTAAATGCTCAGTATTAATTATGCACTTCATGGATGGATTCGACAAGGGCGCTGGGCTGGGCAAGGGCACCTGGGCACCAGAGACCACTTTTGGGCATCGGTGGTGTGCGAGTGCTCGAAATCGCTTCTTTACGTGTGTCATTAGGGTTTCACAATTACTCTTTGTTAATCGTCTGATATTCACACTTTGATCATCAAAGGTACCTGTAACTTGTAAAACAAACCCTAGCTACCTACACAAGCTCACAAACACATCAAATTGGAATAAAATATGTAATATGTGAAGTCGGATTGACCCCAACGGTCACCCAAAGAGTGAACTTATGACCGAGTGTTGCACTACATTTCAGACTCCATGTAGTTCTTTGTGCTTGTGTGTGAAATTGTGTCCTTAGGTTGCCCTCATGCCAATGACGCCAAGATAATGAGCTATAGCTATCTTTGATGCAAATGTGTGAGATAGAATTCAACACTTCCCCTTCCTATGCATAGTATGTAGCCCAAAATATAGTCCCTTTGATGGTAGTGATAGTATGTAGATGATATTTCCCCTTAGAATTGCCATTAGAATAATAGAGTGTATGTTGTGTATATATATGGATCTCTTGTTTGAATTTCGACACTAGTGACATGACATGTCGACTATGACCTCGGGATAAGGATAAGAAAACTAAAAAGGCCGACCATAAATGTCAAAAATGTAAACAAGAACAGAGAGAGAAAGGAGAGTCTAAAGTTTACAAGAGTGCTTGGGCGCTAGTGTCCAAAATGGGTGTTGGTATCCTGGGATAAATGACAACAAATGTGAAAAGACAAACGAATAGGGATCCATGTGACCTAACTAGAACTAGGTACAAAATGATAGATGTAAGAAAGAAAGATAATGGAAATAATTAAAGTAAGTGGATGGACAAGGGAGTGTGTCACTAGTGAATACTTTTTCTTGCTTAAGATCCATGCATATAACAACATACTTGATGGCATAATATAATAATAGTATGTGCATGATTTTGTGTCTACAGAACATGGTCCCATTCTCAATCACATCAAGCGAGAGTGGAACTTAACACCTGTGCCACGTCACCTACAAAATTACATTCCACCTTTAATGTCCAACTGGACTAAATGGTGGGAGGATGTTATGACTCGACAACCAAATTCCTTAGAAACTACAATTGATAATTGGTCAAGATTCGACATTGCTCATACTCAGTTATCTCTGCTCTCAACCGAGTAGTGGTGGTGCTTGAGAAAATCCTTTCTCGTAAGTTTTACAACTTCATGTGGTTAAACATTATCATAAAATTCAAATTGTGGACAACTATAATGCTCGAGGCGCACAAATTTGTTCCTATCTACACTGACTTAAGGTTGGGGATCGAGTTTCGAAGGAATTTTTCTTTCCCTCAAAGCCAAACATTCCTTTCAGAAATCCGAGTCATATGTGATGGCGACTCTCACCTCACGGATCCCGAGCTCATGTTGCAAGCCTTTTTCAATCATTACAAACAAGTCTTCCAAGTCCAAGCACCCTGTGTGGAGTGACAAACTGCGTTGGATCAATGCTTGGCCACTGTGTCATGCAAACTCTCTCAAGCACAAAAAGTGCATGTGATCGTTTGCTCTCTCTTGAAGACTTACAAGGAGTGGTCATGCAAATGGCCAATGACAAGGCCCCGAGCTATAATGGCTTTCCCTCCAAATTTTATAAGTCACTGTGGGAAATGATTGGCCCTGACTTGTTTCAGGGTTACTTGGAAGGTTTTCACAACCAGTCATTTAGCCCCTTTACCAACAAAGGGAACATCAAGTTCACTCCCAAGCCTAGATATTCCGAGATGATAAGCAATTGGTGTCCCATAACATTGTTTAATGTGTCTTATAAAGTTACTTCCAAAGTTGTTATCATTTGATTACGACACATTCTTCTTTCAATTGTTTAGCTAGA
This sequence comes from Taxus wallichiana var. yunnanensis, assembly GCA_018340775.1. Lineage (NCBI taxonomy): Eukaryota > Viridiplantae > Streptophyta > Pinopsida > Cupressales > Taxaceae > Taxus > Taxus wallichiana. The sequence continues at coordinate 5,587,743 of CM031244.1, forward strand.
GCAAACTGGTTTTATTCAAGGGCATTATATCCTTGACAATATCATCGTGGTATTAGAAGGTATGGAATGGGCGTGTAGATCCAATCTACAAGGCCTCTTCATCAAAATTGATTTTGAGAAATCTTATGCCGGATAGAGTGGCATTTCATCCTTGTCATGCTTCAAGCCCTGGGCTTTGGTCCCAATTTCATTCAGTCTATTAAGATTTTTTTTGCACATGCTTCCACTCAAATCACCATTAATGGGCACAACTCAACCTCTTTTGGCCTTTTCAAATTCATCTGGCAAGGATGCTCACCGGCTCCCACCATGTATGTCCTTGTAGTGGAAGGTTTTGGTTATTTTTAACTAAAGCACAATCACATGGGCTTGTTAGGGGAATTACGCTTCCTCCTTCCAATAACTCCCAACTGCTTAATGGCCATTTCCTGGTGTAGTCACAAAATCATGCACTTTAGACATTATTTATCCCAGTTTCATACTACTATTTAGAAGGTTCTTGAGTGAAGAAAGTACTAATTAACCCCATCTTTTGGCCATCTTGTTTTATTTTATTTCTTCATTACTGACCTCTTTCACCCATATGCCCAATCAACTTCTGTCATCCCGCGTTATTTTAGCCTCGGTCCAGGCGTCCCATTCCTTTTGCACTTTCTCGCCACTTTTTGGGCTCTTTCTAGCCATTTGGGATCTTTATCTTTCTTGTGGTCAACCTTTTCGGGGTTAATTACGAAATTAGACCAAGAGAACCCTATAAATATAAAGTTATGAGACCATAATGAGGGACCTAACATCATTTACTACTATCACTCCATCTAGAGTTGCATCTATCTATTGCATTGGAGATCACTTACATCCACATAGCTCCATCATCAAGGCACAAGGCTAGGACATCTGCATCACACTTCATAGGGGGAGGGATTCTATTCTATTCCATGCACACATTCTATTACATTTTCTACACATATTTATTGCTCATTACTTCACAAAGTGCGACTGACACAAGAGCAACCTAGGGCATGTTCACACACACTTGCACATAGAACTACATCGGGTCTGAGATGTAGTGCAATGATCAATTAGTAAGTCCACCATTGTGGTAGTTGAGGTCATTCGACCCCTTCATATGTATTTTTCTTTTTAGGGTTTGATGTTTGTTTGGGGTCTTGCAGTATCTTCTTCCATCTTGGATTATTGGTGACATATGACACGGATAACGAATTTGATGCGACAAACAACGAGGTTTTTGGACCATCTGCCAAACTAGTGGAGATCAGTTTCAAATATTTTACACAGAGACTGGGGTGCCCAAATTGCAAACCGCAGCACCCATATGCACCCTAGTTCTTCTATAGGCACTCTCTAGTCAGGCTAGATCCTCCAGATCCACCCTTTTCGGGACTTCTACACATGATTGTTCTGCTACTCCTAATTTTCTAATCACACTACGACACTATTCCGTCACTTCGTTGAATCAACTGAGTTATTTCTTCTTCCTTTTTGCACATTAGGGTTAGCATTTCCTTTTGTATAACTATTTAGATCATTTACATACTACCTTTTACTACATTTATGTACTTTATTACATTTGTTCATAGCTTAGATTAACTATCACCATATACTAAAGTTAGTTCATTTTTAGTTAATCATTTTGGTGAACCCGATCACTTTCACACTTAGGATCTTCATTTTTCTTCCATCATGGTTCATAAGGTTCCTCAAGTTCCTTTATCTCGAGTTGTTTAACATGTATTCTTTGATCAGGATGTCCTACATAGAGAATTAGACTCCATAACTCGTCCTAAAAATACACCACCCAACGAAATAAGTCCTATATTTCATCATTTATCTGATGACTTTAGTCCTCGTGATGCTCTATTGGACTCCATTCAAGCTTTACATGCTTTATTTCAAGACAAATTTATGGCTATGGAATCCATAATCACATCTCTTAGATATGAAATTCAACAGCTTAAGGATGTTTCTCAATCGCATGTTTGTGCTCATTCTCCATCCTCTATGTAATCTATGTCCACTACATGTCATCTAGTTAAACCTCAAGACATGTCATTTCCCGAGCCTCTCATATTTGAGCATAATATTACACAACATGACATTATTAGTCAGCTCCTTAGTCATCAATTAATCACTCTACCACCTACTCATTACTATTCTCCTTATCGGTTAGTGAAATATCAAGGTCATCCATATTGTAATTATCATTGAATTAATGGACATAATGATAATGATTGTCACACTTTTCCATGAATAATCAAACATCTTGAGCATCAGGGTTTTATCTCATTCAATGAACAACATTATGTTGCATGCCCATCTACAACTGCTACTATACCATGCTATGCGGCTACTAGTGAGCCTCCTAATCTTTATAAGGAAGTTCTAGATGATTCTCTTATTCATTACATGTTTGATATTGACAATCACTCACATGTGCATAATGATTCTTCTCTATTCAAACAAACACTATAGTTTCATCGCATAATTCTCCTATTTCTGATGTTGCTTCTTCTCCACTTAATGAGTATCACACCACCATTTCTCATGCACCTTCTTCAAAAAGACAAGCACCACCTAAGAAACCACCTATAAAAACCAATATAGCACTTCTTCCTCCCAACACATCTACAACATTACCAAGTCAAAGTGCACAACCGCCTCTCAAAATCAATCGAACTTCTCCTTCGGTAACATCATCAATACCACCAAAGTTTCCACCATTCAAGCTTTCTCACCATCCTACTCCACTTTCATTTTCTAATCATTTTGTTAAAGCAAATACCTCTCCACTCAAGTTGTCACGAACATTACCACCTCAACGTCCCATCACTTTTGTTAAGGAAACTACTCCCTACATTGATCCACTTAGTGTCTTTTGATTAGACCTCCATCATTCATACACTTGGGGGCATAACATCTCACCCCCATTAGATCATCATAGGCACATTTCTCATCTTTGCATTATCATTCATTCACATTCTTACATAGTATTACATCACACTCTTAACATTCCACATATGTAAGATCTTCGCATCATTATCCATACTCACATACATCAAATGATGAACCTTTCTCCTTCCCTATCATTGATTAGTTCATTTCATTCATGACATGGGGGGCATAACACCTAATACACTCCCCCTCCCCCACTCATCATTGCATATACGCATCTATCATCTTTGCATTTTCATATAGGCATTTTCATCACATTTTAGCATCGTCATTACCCGATGACACACTCTTGTGCTTTCACACTTGACTGTTGAGGGATTACTACACATGAACCCCACACACTGCACTATAGGCATTACACATTGCATTTCATCACATATATGCATCACATACACATACATTATATTATACATTTGGTCTCATGACATTTTGACATTTATACATCATACATCATACTAGTCACCATTATATCTACACCACTAGCTCACACATGCCCTACATCATCTATACTACTTATCTTACATACTACATTATTTGTTTATCTACATACCATTCATTTTACACCATGCACTTTCACACATATTCTACATACTATACTAGTCTTCATCCTATATGAGTCTAACATTACATTATTCTTACATACTACATTACTATTCCATCTACATACATACCATTTTACACATTCTACACCCATGACATTTCTTATTCTACATATCGTGTACACTCATTCTATACATTCTATTCATATTGCATCTTGCATTTGCATTCTAAACATCGCATATTTATACATTATACTCATCATATGGTCGTTTATCATTTTATCATCACCGATATGACATTTGTCTTCTATGCGCTGCACTGCACTCACTACCCTATGACGCACTTTAGTTCCTCGGTCCATACTCAATTGCCAAGGGTTTACAAATCAAATGGACCTTACACTCATCACACATTTACTATTCGACCTTTCATCATGTGACATTTTGTAGCTAGTGACATACATTTTAGGCTAAATCGTCACCTATTATATCATTTTGTAGTGGTATACACCTTAGGTTACATCACCACTCCTTCTTTTCATCTTGTAGTGATATACGCTTAGGGCTAAATCATCACTCATCCATTCATCTTATAGTGATATACACTTAGGATAAATCATCACTTATACATTCATTTGGTCATGATATATGCTTTGGCTATAGGGTTCACACACATCATCGTAGGTCACATCTCATCACTACACTTACACATTCATCACATCGCGTTAGACACAACACATACTTTGACCATTTCCCGATGATGCACTCTCATTTATGGTTCATTCTTGACTACTGAGGGGGGAAAAAAAATGAACCTCATTGCATACACATTCCATTCACTCGGGGGGCACGTGGATCCTATCATTCCATCTTGTATTCCATTCCATCCATCCACAACATATTGCATTGTCTTGGGGCATTTACTCTTATTTACTAGTGTTTTACATGATCACTTTACTACACATGTTAGATTGATTTCTTATATGTCATTATCTATATCATCCACACATGCACGTTCATGTATTTTTTTAGTTGTGATCACAAATACAGATCTTTTACATGCAAGCATGGATGCTTCTCCTTCTACCCTTCCTACACTGGTCATTGGGGCATCCACATTCATCTCTTTCAGGTGCTATTATTTCATTTTGACTTAGCACTTTACATCACTTGGTTATTCACACTTTAACATATTGGTTATTTCTCTAACATGCTAACGATTGTTTCATGTGCAACACTTTTTTTGTAGGATTACATGTTACCATGACTTCTTTGCTTATTTTGTACTTATCTGTCATTATTTGTTTCTTATATGTGGGCCTTGCCCTATGTTTGGTGTGCACACTTGTTTTTGTTTGTGGCCATGATGGCATGTCTTGGACATCATGAGTGATGTCCCATGTTTTGCAACCCATCGTGTACTTACTTGTTTTCTTGCATGTTTACATTACTTTCTTGGTAACTTTTTTTTGCACATTTTTGCATAGACTTACACATTGTTTTCTATATGCATGCATTGATTTTCATACTAACACTTGTCTTTGGATAGCCATCCTTGTTTGTGTGCCTTGGTTTCTACCAAGTGCATTCCCTTCCCCTAGGGTAGAATTACAAAGTACATGTGGTTGGTCCTCTTTTGGGGCCACATTCTCCTATCAACGACGTCACATGTGCCCCCAAAGAGGGGGCATCATTTGGGGTTTTTACATACTAACATAGAGATTCTACACCGGTTTGATTCAGTTATACACAACGGAGTGGTTCATACAGTCTACAAACCCCATACACAATGGATTTTATAGGACATGGTGTCCTTAGTATTATGGGAAGTAATGATAGGCTTAGAGGTTACATGGGTGTGCCTCTCTACACTACTTCGGTCAGTGGCGTTGGATCGCCTAAAAAACCAAGATGACACAAAGATCTCTTCACACATAGTTCAGGGAAGCAGTTAGAGCTTAAAGGACATAGAGAATTTCCTCCCTACACTTCTTCAGCTAAGGTGGCATGAGATCGCCCAAAAAACTCGCAGTACAAGATATCCTTCTACACTCTTTTTCTCGACATGGATCAGTGCACATGTTCCATTTACATTTACATATTTTACATTTACATACATTTTCATTTACATGCGTTTTTACATTGTATTTAAGCGTTATACATACATACATACATATTTGACTACTTGATCATTTTCTCCTTGCAGGTCTGGCCATATGAGAAACAAATAGTCAAATGGGGGCAACAACATCAATAACAACACTTCATGATAGCACACACTTTACTAACCATGCAAGTACATTACACATTAACAGCTACACACACACGTTTCTTACCCTAGGTTCACTCTCATCACTTTTTCTTTGCACATTTTTCATCTTTAGTTTCCACGCTCCTCCATATTTTTGTCATTCCATGCTTTGTTTAGTCCTTTAGCATGTTTCTACTACACTCTTCATGGACATCAGGTACACATCTCTATCTACTTTATGTTACTAAGCTTTCCACTCACCAACATAAAGTGGGGGAAAATGTAGTCACAAAATCATGCACTTTAGACATTATTTATCCTAGTTTCATACTACTATTTATAAGGTTCTTGAGTGAAGAAATTACTAATTAACCCCCATCTTTTGGCCATCTTGTTTTATTTTATTTCATCATTACTGACCTCTTGCACCCATATGCCCAGTCAATTTTAGCATTTTGTCATTTCCCGCCGTTATTTTAGCCTTAATCTTGGGGCACCATTGGGTGCCTTGGTCCCACCAGGGCACCTCAGGTCCTTTTACACTTTCTTGCCACTTTTTGGGCTCTTTCTAGTCATTTGGGATCTTTATCTTTCTTGTGGTCAACCTTTTCGGGTTAATTACAAAATTAGACCAAGAGAACCCTATAAATATAAAGTTATGAGACCATAATGAGAGACCTAACATCACTTACTATTATCACTCCATCTAGAGTTGCATCCATCTATTGCATTGAGATCACTTACATCCACATAGCTCCATCATCAAGGCACAAGACTAGGACATCTGCATCACACTTCATAGGGGAGGGATTCTATTCTATTCCATGCACACATTCTATTATATTTTCTACACATAGTTATTGCTCACTACTTCACAAAGTGCGATTGACACAAGAGTAACCTAGGGCATGTTCACACACACTTGCACATAGAACTACATCGGGTTTGAGATGTAGTGTAATGCTCAGTTAGTAAGTCCACCATTGTGGTAATTGAGGTCATCGACCCTTTCATATGCATTTTTATTTTTTAGGGTTTGATGTTTGTTTGGGGTCTTGCAAGTCTTTCTTTCATCTTGGATTATTGGTGACATCTCACAGGGACAACAAAGTTGATGCGATAAACAATGAGGGTTTTAGACCATCTGCCGAACCAATGAAGATTAATTTCAGAGATTTTGTGCAGACCCGGGGTTCCCGTGATTGCAAACTAGAATGCCCACAGGTGCCCCAATCCTTCTCCAGGCACTCTAGTCTAGCTAGATCCTCCATATCCACCCTTTTTAAGACTTCTGCACATTTGTTCTTGCTTCCTAGTTTTCTAGTCACACCTGTGACACAGTCCTGTCACTTTATTAAATCGGCTAAGTTCTTTCCTTTTCCTTCTTGCACATTAGGGTTAGCATTTCCTTTTGCATAATTATTTAGATCATTTACATACCGCTTTTACTACATTTATTTACTTTATTATAGTTGTTCATATCTTAGATTAACTATCCCCATACTACATAGTTCATTTTAGTTAATCACCCTGGATGACTCCTTCCTTACGCTTATTGAAGAAGAATCCAACATTAACAATGTTATGTAATGCCTAGAATTTTTTTGCTTAGTGTCAAGTTACTCTATTCATCGCGTAAAAATCAATACTACAGACAATCCTTCCTCCCTCCGCCCCCTTGGATGGATGGTTACGATTAGAAAATGTTAGTGCATAGTGAAATGTTTAAATTTCTTAGTATTCTCTTTTTTTTGAGTATTGCTTGCAGTTCTTTGGCAGTATGTTGTTCAAAGGGTGGCTCAAAAGTTAGACTATTGGTTCATGAATCCTCTGTCTCTAAAGGGAAAATTTCATATATGTTCCAAAGTCTTTGTGCATTCTACGCATGTTTACTACTCCTCTTGTTAGGTGCCCTAAAAACAACCAGTGAAAAAATTGGAAAGATTTCTCAAATCCTTCATCTGGACCAATGCCTCTTCTGGAAAAGGTTTCCACATAGTTTCATGGGAAAATTGTTGCCTTCCTAGAGATTCTGGAGGGATAGGCCTTCTTGACATAAATTGTCAAGGAAAAACTCTATGCGCCAAATGGATAATTCGTACCACTGAAGGAGAAGAAGCATGGAAGGTTCTACTGTGAAATGGCATTGCAAAAGGTTCTCCATATGGTTGTTCGGCTTGGAAAGGCATTGGCTTTGCCAACCTTCTCATTTCCCCATTCCTATCAAAGTGGTTGGCACTTTTGTGCTCAAAAGCATTTGGAAAGCTTGGGAACATATCAAACCATGGCTTCAGTGGAAGGGCAATAGTTTCTATGATGGACTTTCGTTCAATCACCACTCCTTGTGGTGGTCTCCTATCATTCAATTCTAAGATCGGTGTCTTGCAGAGGTTTCTTAGATTCCTACGCCGCCCCTTTTAGACGTGGTATTCACACTATTCAGGACCTTTTCTATGAGTGCACTCATTCTTAGCATCCCTGACATGAGCTCAAGGCTCAATTCAAGCAAGCCCTACTTGACCGGGGTTGTCATCATCGACATTATTTCCTTTGTGTTAGATTCCATGATCCATAAGATATTTGTTCTCCGTCTCATCCTTGGTGGATAGACTGGAAATGGTTCGTGGACAACCCTTTTCAGAATTATTCAACCAATCAGGGATATGCCTAGATTTCACCCCACTTTCCTATGGTGGGCAAGCTCAATTCACATTGAGGTTTACATTCCTCTCCATCCAACTAGAGAAGGAGATTCGATATTGTTTTTTTTTGCCTATGTCGAACCCAAAATTCCTCACTTTTTGTGGTACATCCTCCACCAAGGTCTTTCTATTGGTTCCTAGTTGGTTCATCTTGGTGTTTTAGCTCCCAAGTGTCCCTTCTATAGTCACTTGGAAACTATTTCGCATCTTTTTAGGTATTGCCACAAAGTACAAAAAGGATTGAAATTGGATTCATTCTTTATTCCTTCCTTCCGCCCAAATGCTTCACCCGACAACATATTATTCTAGGAGAAAATCCTCATATGCCTCATAAGTTTTCCCAGATTTGACATGCTTTCAGAGGGTAAATTCTCTTTTATATTTTGAAAGAAATAAATTCTTGTTTGTTTGTTAATGTTGAAGGTGACTAGAAATTCTCGATTTATAAGAAGTTTGTGGTTATCGTAAATGTATTGTTGCGCCTCAAGTGCAAGCGAATAAGGTGTCACTCGAGGTGGAGCATCTCCATAATTTCCTTTGGCACTTTTTGGGGTGATGCCCTTGTAATGTTATTCATGAGCCACCATCCCCTCTCACCGCTCCCCACCACCACCAAGCGGTCTTATGAACAATTATCCTCAAGGTGGCGGTCGATGAAGCCGCTATCAACGTCGCTCATTTAATCGGTCTTTTCGGTCCCCGTGTAGTCAATCTCCATGAAGGAGCTTCTCTCCTCCACCTTCAGCTCACCACATGGGTTGTGATGCCCTCCTCTCCCCAGATTAGCTCGGTTGGGGATTGTTAACTCCCCTCGAGCCGCACACTCATGATGGTTGGAGTCTGCCGCCCTCGCTGTAAAATTTTTCGAGGATGGCTCTCACCATCTCACCCACTCAGGCCGCTGAGAACATCTTTGAAGAAGGAAGCAAACCTCGGATTTGGATGGGACACATCGGATAGTGGCAAGGACCTACCAGGCTCTAGTTGACATGATCAAAATCGCCCCTATTGGTTAGCAATTTATAGCGATGGCTTAATTTCCTTTGCTTCTCTATTTAGTGATATTTTGTAATCGGATGTATTCCTAGGCTTTTTGTGTGCCTAGTTTGGACTTGTGGCTTTGGGGCATGCTTCCATACCACCCAATTTTTTTGTGAATAATCTTGTATCATTTTACTTGTTATAATCATATTCATAAAAAGTAAATACAAAACATTAAAAATGAGCCAATATAGATTTTGTCTTAGATTTTTTAATTGTTTACACAATTCTTTTTTCTTTCTTACAACAAATTTTTATAAATTAAAGGATTTTATGTATATAATATCTTCATAGAATAAAAATTCCATCAATTGTTTAGATTTTTTATCAACATTTAATAATGGTAGTATTAATGGTGACTTGTCCATTGGGCAACCCGTACCATCATGGAAGAAGTTAATTTTTGAACTTAAGGTCTTGGATCAATTTCACCGTTGATCCGGAATGTGTTTTGGAAGGAACGAGAGAGGATTTTTAGCAATACCCTTTGTTGTGAGTGTTTTGTTAAAATGTGGTTTTTTGGAAGGGTTGAAATGAAATGAAATATTTTAATAATGTCCACAAGACCAAGCGGTCTATGGGACCAAGAGAAGTATCAAGACCAATCTGAGCCAACACAATAAACTAACATAGGTGGTTGCCTTATTATTCTTTCTAAATGTCTAGCCCCTTTGAAGTTTGTTACGTCTTATGTTATGGATCTTGATTAGGAAACTTGTTGTTTTGTTTAACCTTGCCTCCTCAAATAGGTCGGTTAGGTTGTATATCTGTAGGCTATCTTTGTAATTGATACAAATGTCACTATATGTTGCACACTCCATGATGTAATGACATTTGGTCTCACTACTCCTTCTTCACAAAATGAACATGTTCTTATTTCCCATGCATCCTTAGGCATTTTCCACCTACCAATTTCACACCTAAGATGGTGTGAGTTGGTCCTTAGCTGAGCTATCAACATCTTCACTTTCCAATCAATTTTTGCCCTCATGTATGCCTTTTTATCATGGTCCCACGTGGGGTTAAACTCTTTGATGTAATATGCTTTATTTCATCTTATTTGTTTTGTCCACATGGTTGCCCTGAACTTCTCTCTCACATACTTTTTAATTTTTTCCTTGGTGTTTGGATAATCTTGTATGTTGATGTCCCATTTACTCATCCATTTGTTATTTTGTTTCATCCATGTGTTGTATCTTTTGTTTAGCTCTTTTACTATTGTCATTTTAGGCCAATGGTGATTCTCCATACTTTGTATTTTTTAAAAATAATTTAATGTTTAAATCATTATTAATGCTTTCAAAGAAAAAGTATTTCTTTTAGCCAATAAAATTTCGTATGGAACTAAAGCTTTAAATTTTAGATCTTGTTGTGATTATTATTTTTGGATTCTCTCTATCTATCTCCAATTCAGGTTGGACACATTGTTGCCCAAAACTTCGCATCCATATAGGAAAACTAGAGTGACAAGTAAACCAAATAAAGTTCTCTTAGTTTTCCAATCCCATAGTTTTGTATTCTTGCACCTATTTTGTAACGAGGATAAGGATTTCACCCCTTGATTTCTTTTAGTCCTGCAGTCTCCCAACTAAGCTTGTTGTGAAATTCAATCCCAAGATACTTGTATTCATCCATTATTTCCAATGGGCTTCCTTCGAAAAGGAAATCAATTTGTTTCTTTTTGTAGAGAAAAGATCATGATTTTGGTTTTGCTAGTGTTTACTTGCATTCCCACTTCTTGGAAAAAGAGCTCTAGAGCCCTCAAATGCTCTCTCAAGCTATGAGCCATTTTTGCAATTAGGATAAGGTCATCTACATATAAAAGTAACTTTACAACATAGTTGGCCAGATGAATGCCCCTCTACCAAGCATTGTCTATCCACTCCTCTAGTTTATCAATGTATAACCCAAACAAGGTGGGAGATAAGGGGCATCCTTGTTTGATGCCTATACATTACTTCCAAAACATTATGACATTCCTTCACTTATTCTAATCTTGGCCTTGACTTGCTCATACAGCCTATGAAATTCCACTACGTACTCATTGGGGACTCCAAGTTCCTCCATCCTAATCCAAAGTTTACTTCTAGAACCGTGTCAAATGCTTTTTGAATTCAACAAAGCAATGAAAAGCTTATTCTCCCTAATTATCCCAAAAAAATCAATCAATTGTTTGAGAGTGATGCAATAGTCGATAGTAGAGTGTTTTGGCCTAAACCCCCTTGGCCTTCTACCTTTTTACCTCCTTTTCTACCCAACTACTACTTATGTGCTTTATCATGCTACCAAATAACTTTCCAAGAAGGGGATTGCCCATGATAGTTTTGTAATTAGAAGGCTTATTGATATTGTGTTCATGAATAAATTAGATATGCTATGGAAATGAAGCTAAAACATATAACCTCAAAGCATGAACCTAATCTACACTAAACCATCATGATAAGAGCTAAACAAGACTAACATTTATCATTGTATGAACTAGATTAAATCTAAACTAACATGATAAAGCTACTCTCTACTCTTTAGATTACTAATTAAGAAATTGAACCTAAAAGATCAATTTAGCAATCAAAGGGGTGATTAGTTGTTTATGGTTCTCAAGCTTTCAAGAATGGAGTCTCACCATTAATGGCTTCAAGGCCAATGGTTCTCTCCATATTACTTAAACTTGGATTATGGATGCAAATGGAGGCTATTAGCTCAAGATCAATGGAGGGGGTAAGCTTAAGATCAAATGTCTAATTAGCTTAAAGCTAATACAAATGGAATCCCAAAGCTAGGTGTTCTTAGTGTTAATAAGATATCCTAAGTGTGAAGGTGTAAGGTTGAATGGGTAGGCTTAGCCTTGTATTTATAGTTTTTGGTTTGGAAGAGTTTGGAATTCTTGTGCATGTGGGACTAAAGTCTAAAAAGCACTTTAGGAGTAAGAGTTAAGTAAACATGTTATAGACTTAGTTAAGCTAGGTTTAGGTTAGTTAAGTGTGATTAATGAGTGATTAGAGTCTTGTTAAGAGTTGGGAAGGGTATGGTTAATCGTTTTCATTGATAAATAGCCTAGAAAGATTGCAAAAGTGGTTCAAAAAGAATTCGGAGGTTTTGAATGGTCGAAAAGAGGAATGTCTAGCTAATAAGAGAGACATTAGCACAATTAGATGATTATAGGAGGAATACGACCGAAAGAGTGTCATGAATGGGCATCTCGAGACCTGGAGCAAAGAATGGGAATTAACGAAGTGTCGTTAATCACTTGAATTGGAGGAAAGATAAGTGTAAGCATATTTTAGGTGTCTACATTTACCCCTCTTTGGGATGGTGTAAGTGACGTCACTTTAAAGAAAGTAGACAAGCATAAACACGTAAAATTTTGAAGGGATAGAAGAAAATGAGTAGAATGAAGGATGCCCCCAATCGGTTATCTATGTGGTGATGGAAGAACTCGATTGGCGATCAAAAAGATGACGTATGGAGAATAGAAGAAAGAATAGTGTGAAGAAAAGAAAGGGGATAGATATAGAAGAAAAGGAGTATGAGGAAGGGGGAATGAGCTAACATCGATACAATGCCTTTTAAACAACTTTATTTTCATCATATTGCTAATGATCTTCATCATCACTCCTTATTAAAAAGAATGAACAAAAGTGTAGTATGACATGAAAAGCCATATATGAACAAATGTTCATTACTAAACATTAAATCGATGCAACATACAAAATGCAATGCAATACGAGAAAGTAAAAGATTCCTAACTCCATACAACATACATAGTGCAATGCAATACAAGAAAGTAAACAAACTAACCTAATAGAGAAACATAATTTAATGCTTTTGTTAACAAGCTTCAATTCTAATCTATTTGAATTAACGAAAAGGGTTAATGATAAAGGCCCCAAGCAAGGATACATGCAAGAGGAATAACGGATGACACTTCAATCCAATGAAAAAGTAATGTGCACTACTTAAAAAGTACCAGGTGCAACTTGTTGTGCCCCGCAGTACATACTGAAGTAAACAACTTAGCTTTTGTTGATGGAGGTAGACCAAGATGATCCGTGAGTCGTTTATGACAAGAACAAGTTGTTAGTGTGAAATCACAACACCCCCAAATGAGTTATGGATCTACTTTTCTAAGGCAGGGTCATTTGGTGTGATTTGCATAACATTGGATCATTCCCCAAGCTGTGGGACTTGCAAATGGGAATGATCCTCCAGAGAAGGCTGGTTCCTCTTCCTAATCCTAGCACTAAACTACTTCTAAGGAAGGAAATGTGACTATCTACTCCTAATCTAACAATTCCAAGGGACCAAGGAGAGAGAGAGAGAGCATGAAAATAAAGAAATCCTACACTACAGAGGTGATAGCACCGAGAAAAGGGAACTGCTGATCACAAACCCAACTACCTGAAATGGAGAGAGGTGAGAAATGGAGAGGATGGACAGATGCATCACAGACCAAGGATAAAGTTCACACAGAACACCATTTCAAACCCCTTAAACACAACTCCCAAAACCTGTAATGGACATCAAAGATATGCACAATATACCCTGCAATGGTGAGAGGCGAGAAGAGACAACAAAATGAGCAAAGGATGGACAAAACACATCACGAAAACAAATTTTATTGCTCCAGGAGTTCACACAGTACACCATTAATGGGCAAGAGGCAAGAAAATTCCATTACAAAGCCAAGGGAGGAGACTTAAACTCCACATTCGACCCTGGAGAAGAAAGAGAGAGGGGGCAGGGGAAGAAGAATGAATAACCCTTTACAATGAATCTTGCCCCTGTATTTATAGATTTGATCGAGAGAAAAAGAGAGAGGGAAATGGGAAAAGTGGGTTGAAGCTTAACCACTGCTGTTAATGCTTCTGATAAAATATGCCCCAAATCTGTCTTTACTGCATGATTCCTTGATTCGGCACCTTGAAAGAAGAGGAAACCATGGAAATGGATCAAATCCGATCTAGTTGTTGAGACAGATGATCCTGTATTGAAGGCCCGAAGACATTTCCTCAATTTTTCTTTACCTAACCTCCTCAAAAATTAAAGTCTTAGACCTCCATGGCATAGGTGAGGCCGAGATATTTCCAATGGTGTCAGATTTGTAATATTTCGAGCCGTGACTCGAAAGATATGCCCCTTCGAAGTTTGTATCGGGTCCATACAGAGGGTGGGAAAACAACTTGAAAAATGGGTCCCCTTTTGATAATGTAGGACATGTGGCAGCCATATTAGGGCAAAATCGGGTTTGTGGGTTCAAAATTTATCTTTTCCCCTTTTTCCGCGAGAATCACAAAATCTAGAAAACTCCCGCGGCCCCGCTTTGCTGGACATGTGGCACCCTTTTGTTGGCTGGGGAGGTGCGCTCCAATATTTTCCTTTGTGCCATTTTGTCAAAAGGAAAATTTTCACCTTTTCCTCCGACTCCCCGCTTTGGTTTGACTCGGGCTCAAACGCTGACTTTTTCCTCTTGGCAGAGTCACGACCCATTTTACAACTTTTACACCCTTTGGGGTAAGGGGCAAAAAAACTAACCTTTTCCCCGATGACCCGCTTTGACTTGGGACACGTGGCGACATCACGCTTATTTGAAAACCCTTTATCTATTCAATCCTTGAATCAACGCCTTTTTTTCCCCTTCTTTCTCCTGGCCTCTCTGCGGCACTACCCCTTCTTCTCTGACCCTGCAATTCCATTGTTGAATCTGCTTGAAGCTTGTAAAATAGATTTAAGACACGAAATGGCTTGACAGAGTCATTTCTTCTCTTTCTTCTCGCACAGGGTCATGGCCGATCCAATATTTTGCCTAGGGGTGTGAAATATGGATAACAATTTGGCGACTCATGGGGACGTTTGCTCTAGATGATGAGACCAAAGTGGCCTTGAAGCATCCATTGGGCATGGAGTCTACCTGATAAACACGAAAATGATCTAAAATTTTGAAGATCTAATCCCAGAGCCACTGGGAAACCCACTGAACTCGGAGTTAAACTTCACCAAAAGCCAATTGAAATGGATTGTGCAAGAGCAAAATAACAACACTAAAACTATGTACAAACTGAAAATCATACATACCCCAAGTGGGATATGCAGAGTGTACAAAAGCACTTCTTCTGCTGAAAAACAAACCTACCTACTCTACTCTAACCAAGAGCAAAGGGAACTCAAACAAAACCTACAACTAATAGGGAGAAATAGCTTCCCTTCCTAAAAAATGGCAGCCATGCAACTGATTTGGCACTGAACATGGCTGGTTGGATGAGTGAAAAACTAACTACAAGTGATCTTCCACCCAACTCATCAAGGTATCAACATTAATGGAAAATACCTCTTCAAGCTGACCTACATTGGACTCCTGGAGGTATTGATGGTGACCCTTGGTACCTTGGTACTCATCCTCATGCCCTGAAGTAGGCATGACTAGTTTTGGCTTCTCCATTGGCTCCAATGAAGCCAAGTACCTGATTGGGCACGGTCTGATCCTTTGAATGTGCCCCTTGTTCTAAGTTTCAACTCCAAGAATGGAGTTTTCTTGTGGACCTTCTTGGATGAATGGCATGAGAGAGATGATGACATCCTCTTGCCTTTTGCCTTCCTCCTCTTTTGAAGAACATGGAAGATCAAGATCTTCCAACCTTGGTTCCAGAGGGCCATTATGGAGTGCAAGCTTTTACACTTGAATATTCTCCTTCATGGCAGCAAGTTCATGTGCGTGGAAGATGGATGGAGGAGAAAATGATGTAATCTCCATGGGATCCTTTTCATCAAAGCAATCTCTCAAGTCTGATAGACAGTCTGCCTCCTTGTTGTCTTGCTGCAAGTGCTCTACCTCCTTCATGGTGTCCTCTTGATCTGCAACTTGCTCACCATGGTTTCTCTCTTCCTCAAACATGAAGTTTGAGAGATCAAACTCTTCTTCAACATCAGAGCTTGAAGGGGATGAAGTGGGAGGAAGAACTGAAGGTTCCCCTATAGCCTGCTCCACACTTAAAGCCTTTAGAACTATATGGTCCTCTTCCATCATGGGTTCATCAATCAAATCAGGCCCTTGAAATGAAAGCAAAAAATCTTCAATGATGCCTTCTTCATTGAGTGGCCTCAACACTGATTTGATCTCTCCCAGCTGCTCCTCTTCAATGGGGCTTGGGACTAATTGTTCCTCCTCTTGTTCTTGCTCTTCTTCTGCTGTAAACTCAGCCTCAACCACCACTAGTTCTTCAATCTTGACCTCCTCTATTGGCTTGACCATCAAGGGGATCTTTGTAAACCCAAATTTGGCAGCCCAACTCTTCAGATTGTTTGTCATTTCTTTTCTGTTGGGCTCCTCTTCTTTTCTTCTTGACTGGATTCTTGAGTCTCTTCCCAACATGGGCTTAGGAAAGCAAGAGGAGTGGTAGGTTGGGGTTCAACCATCTTTGCAATTGTTTGTGGTGGGAAGGGAGGTGCAACTTCTTGTTTGTTTGGAGGGGATGACTGTTTGGAAGGGAAAAGGACAAGAAGAACTGAGATGAGGTGGAAGACTAGGAGATGGAGAAATGAAATCAACACTTGGGGCAGCAAGTGAGGGGCTTGACTCTTGCCTCTACTGAAATGATAAAGATTGAGGGAGAGAAAATGAAAGGTAGGGAGCTGGTGATTGACTTACCCATTGACAAGGTTGTCCCGCACTTTTCTCATAAGCCCCAATGTCCTCAATCCACTATGTGTAAGCTGAGGCAACACTTCAACCATGAAGTCAAGCTTCTCTTGAGGGCTGTAATGTCTTGGAAAAGGGCCTTCCCATGGATAAGGTGCCCTATAACCAATATTGAATGCCTTCATTTGTGCTATGCCCTTGATCGCACCATACCAATCTCCATTTTTTGGATCTTCTCCAATAGAACAATCTTACATTTGATTTTCTTCATTGTTTGCATACCCTGTTCTTGAAAAGCTCCATAGCCAAATTGATTTTGGCACTATTGCTTATATGGGTAACCATGCTAATTTTGGATTTGCTCAAAATGTTGATTTGAAGGATTTGTAAAGCTTATTGGAGTTGGAACGTATGCTTGCTTTGTAGATGTGAATTCCATGGTGGGAATGAAGTCATGATTACACAACTTCATGGGATTGAAGAAGATGAAGGAGATGGAAGAAATAATGGGTGGAAATGGATGGGAAGAAGGTCTGTAACTCAGAGGATGGGTTGTTGACTAGATGGAGTTGTTAGATGTGCTTGAAAGTGCCTCCAAAGGCTGAAATATTCACCAAGAGCACATCGAACCTGATGAAGTGAAGTGGTAAGGTGCTTCAGACCTATCCCACTGGGCATGCCAAAACTGTTAGTGTGAAATCACAACACCCCCAAATGAGTTATGGATCTACTTTTCTAAGGTAGGGTCATTTGGTGTGATTTGCATAACATTGGATCATTCCCAAGTCAGCCGGGACTTGCAAATGGGAATGATCCTCTAAAGAAGGTTGGTTCATGTTCCTAATCCTAGCACTAAACTACTTCTAAGGAAGGAAATGCAACTATCTACTCCTAATCTAACAATTCTAAGGGACCAAGGAGAGAAAATAAAGAAATCCTATACTATAGAGGTGATAGACCGAGAAAAGGGAACTATAGATCACAAACCCAAGCGCCCAAATGAAGAGAGGTGAGAAATGGAGAGGATGGACAAATGCATCATAGAGCAAAGGATAAATTTTGCACAGAACACCATTAGAAACCCCTTAAACACAACTCCCAAAACCTGTAATGGACATCGAGATATGCATAATATACCTACGAATGGTGAGAGGCGAGAAGAGACAACAAAATGAGCAAAGGATGGAAAAAACGCATCATGAAAACATATTTTATTGTTCCGGAAGTTCACACAAGTACACCATTAATGGGCAAGAGGCAAGAAAATGCCATTACAAAGCTAAGGAGAAGGCTTAATCTCCACATTCGACTGAGAAGAAAGAGAGAGGGGGTAGGGAAGAAGAATGAACAACCCTTTACAATGAATCCTCACCCTTTGTATTTATATATTTGATCGAGAGAAGAAAGAGAGAGGGAAACAGGAAAATTAGGTTAAAGCTCAACCACTGTTGTTAATGCTTCTGATAAAATATTCCCCAAATCCGTCTTTACTGCATGATTCCTTGATTCGGTGCCTTAAAAGAAGAGGAAATGGCAGAAACAGATCGAATTTGATCTGGTTGTTGAGATAGATGGATCCTGCATTGAAGGCCCGAAGATGTTTCCTCCATTTTCCTTTACCTAACCTCCTCAAAAATTAAAGTCTCAGACCTCCATGGTGTAGGTGAGGCCAAGATCTTTCCAATGGTGTCATATTTGTAATATTTCAAGCCCTGAGTCAAAAGATATGCCCCTTCAAAGTTTGTATCGGGTCCATATAGGAGGGCGGGAAAAAAACTTGAAAAATGGGTCCCCTTTTGATAATGTGGGACACGTGGTAGCCAGATTAGGGCAAAATCAGGTTTGTGGGTTCAAAATTTATCTTTTCCCCTTTTTCCGCGAGAATCACAAAATCTAGAAAACTCCCGTCGGCCCCACTGCTCCACTTGGACACGTGGCACCCTTTTGTTGGTGGGGAGGTGCGCTCCAATCTTTTCCTTTGTGCCATTTTGTCAAAAGGAAAATTTTCACCTTTTCCTCCAACTCCCCGCTTTGGTTTGACTCGGGCTCAAACGCTGACTTTTTCCTCTTGGCGGAGTCGCAACCCATTTTGCAACTTTTACACCCTTTGGGGTAAGGGGCAAAAACTAACCTTTTCCCCGACGACCCGCTTTGACCTGGGACACGTGGCGACACCACACTTGTTTGAAAACCCTTTATCTATTCAATCCTTGAATCAACGCCATTTTTTCCCCTTCTTGCTCCTGGCCTCTCTATGGCACTACCCCTTCTTCTCTGACCCTGCAATTCCATTGTTGAATCTGCCTGAAGCTTGTAAAATAGATTTAAGACACGAAACAACTTGACAGAGTCGTTTCTTCTCTTTCTTCTTGCACAAGGTCATGGCCGATCCAATATTTTTCCGGGGCGAAATATGGATAACACAAGCAAGAACCAAAGATCGACGTATTGTAGGATGATTTTCAATTTTTAGAAGTTTTCTAAAACATATTTTAATGTTTAGATTTTTCTAACATATTTGAATGTTTTTGTAATTTTGAAAGTTTTCTGAAGCTATGTACAGGAAGATAAAGAAGCATGGATGCCCCCAACGATAGATGGGATGTACAGGGCATAATGCCACACACATGTGCAAGAAATGTGAAGATGTGAAAATTCCCTAACATTAGGTGGGAGTATTTAAAGGAAAAATCTTCACATACAGAGGTTGGATCAAGGCCAATATGGATAGGTTCAATCATGATGATGAACATAAACCAATGACGTGTTGGGAAGGAGCAAGGATGCCCCCAACGTAAGCTGGACAAGAAACACATGATAGAAAGGAAGTTACAAATTTGCCTTTGTGAAAGGGACAAAGGTGTCCACAAACATGGAAAAAGAAAATACTATACACATGGATGTTTTGAATGAAGTAGAAGAACAAAAAATGTTATGAATGTAGCTTAGAAGCCTTGTGATGAAAAAGTGATTAGCCAAAGGCACAAATCGTGAGACGAGATAAGGACTAAAGCAAGAGTCTGAATAAGGTCCAAAAAAAGACACTTGGTAACATACTAATCCTGTTCACTCATAGAGATCCAGTGTGTGCACGTGGAAATTAATTACCTCTTGAAGGGAAGATGTAATAGGCAAAAATGAGGACAAACTAGCCAATGTGTAGGAATGATTTATTTTGAGAGGTGATAGGTAATTTGTGAATGGAGGGTGGAAGGAGACCCGTACATTGCTCAGCTGCCATCCAAGCATCCATAGCCTCGATGGAGATGTATTTGATTCTAATTGCAACATTGCTCTACTACCGCTTAGGCATCCGTAGCCCCGATACGATTATTGGAAATACCCCAAGAGAGAGTTTTATATCAATTTTCATTTTTGCTTTTAGATTTTGCTTTTTTGATTGATTCATTTTGATTCTTTTGCTTTTTGAAAACTTATTTAAGTTCTCTGGATTGTTTTTACAAGGGGTTAAGAACCATTGATGGTTTGATGGTAGGAGATGTAAATGACTGATGACGACATTGGCTAGTGTCAACAAATATGTCCAAAAGTTCTTCGCAACAAGTTTATTAAATGTTGAGCATGATAGGATCTCTAAGAGGTCATTCATTCTTAAATTTACCAAGGTGATAAAAGACCAAGGTCAAACGGATACCATAGAGATAAATGTCACAAAATGCATGTGAATAAACTAACCAACATATCACCGAAGGGATGAAAATGATAGAAAGACTTGCAGAAGAAGAGAAAGAAAGGGAAGAAAGAACATCCATGTGTACACAATACCTGATTGCAATGTTTGATCTTTGTACCTTTGATATTTTTATGTTTTCTCATTTTTTTGTATTTTTGAATTGATTTTGATTTTTAGGTTTTTGATAGTTTTCGAAAGTTGGGACTAACAAAGTCACTTGGCATGATAGGATCTAATAATAATGTTTACGACTTCCTTGATAAGGGAGATTAGGTATGTTTACTTATTAAGAGTTATATTATCTCCAATCTTGATGATTGTGGTGAGCTCGTACTCAACAAATTACTGTGATTTATCTTGAAACATGGATTTCGTATGTTCCCTATCCAAAGGTTTCTTCACTTTGTTTCATACTTGATGGTTACGATGATGTGTGTTCATGAATTGCACTTCATTTTTAACCTTAAGATCGTTGGAAGTGTTGGGAACTTTGGAGCTCTTGGAAGTTTTGACTTGAGCTTGATTAAGAAATTGTTTGGGTTTCTTATAAGCTAATGCATGATTTGTTTGATCTCGAGAAGTGGGAGAAGAACATGGATGTTTAGAATGATATGACAGATGAAGAGAATATGGTCCAAGAATTGAAGAGGATGGGCTACCAGGAGGTGAGCCACTGATAGAAGATGATGAAGGGCTACTAGAATATGGCCCTAAGATGGAAGAAATTGGGCTATAAGGACATGGCCCAGAATAGAAGATGATGGGATACCCAGAGGTTTCCCATAGATAGAAGAGGATGAAGGGCTACTAGGACATGACCCAAGAATATAAGGTAATGGGTTACCCCAAGGTGACTCATATATGAAAGATAATGGAGGGCTACTAGGACGTGGCCCCAAAATGGAAGAAGATAATGAGGAACTACTAGGGGGTGACCCAAGTTCGATTAAGGAGGGACTACTCCGAGGTTTCCCATAGATAGAAGACAATGAAGGGCTACCAAGACGTGGCTCAAGAATAGAAGGTAATGGGCTACTAGGGGGTGACCCACAAGTAGAAATTGGAGGGCTTCCCGGGGGTGGCTCCAGGATAGAAGAAGACAATGGGCTACTCAGCGGTGACCCAAGGTGAGATTTTGATTGACAAATGATGATAGATAAGGAATGATTAGGTAATGAGAAAATATGCTATGGATCAATGCTAGACCACGGCATCTCATCATGCTTAGAGGAAGGTGAAGATGGAATAATAGAAGAAGAATCAAGTTCCATGACCTTAGGATTTTCCTCTACGTTCTGATAAAAGGAATCAAATTCTTCCTCCCCATATGCGAGTATATCGAGTTCTAGAAAGAATCCTTGTAGAGGGATATCTTCATGTAGTCTAATTGTTCCTTCATTATGAGAGAAATCAATCAGTAGAGGTTTTTGTTCTTCGACCATATGAGGTTGACTAGAAGAAATGGGTCCGATAAGCGGGGAATATTGATTGACAGAAGAAGATGAAGATGTTTGATGATGTAGACAAGGGGAAGGTTTGACCTTATCACTCCCATGAAGAGTTTTGATAGTGCTTCAAAAAGATATCTTAGCACATGGCTTCTTTTTAATGGTTCGACGTGGTCAAACATTGATCTTTAGAAGATGGATGAGGAAATGGTATGATATGGTTGAAAGGGCTCAAGGGCCAAAGAGGGATTGAATTTGGATTGATAGCAAAAGACGACTCAAGAGAGGACGTATATTTGGAAGTTGACATCTCATGAACAAATGATTTGGATTTTAACCTAGGTCATTTTTCTAGAAGACGACACAATGTAGGAAGGGAAGTAGGATCACACAGCCATTCATTAAGTTGCGACATAGGATTCAAATTAGATGGCCGAATAGAGGGAATCTGATTCGTGGAACTCTTCGATGGAGGAAGGGGTCATTGAAGCGACTGATAAAGGTGGTCTTGCGAAGGAAGGGAGGACTGCGACTCAAGAACCGAATCAGATGTTTGATCGACGGAACTTGGAGTTGTACAAGTCTTCAAAGGAGGAAGACATCATTGAGGTTATTTAGAATAAAGGTCCTTTAAAGAAAGGGAGGAACGTGATTCAGGATTTGATCTAGGGGTCTCTGAATTATAGTTGGGATCTGAATCTTCAAAATAAAGTGGGAATCTAAATAGTAGTTTGGATCTGAATTAGAAGAAGAGTGGAGGGAACCTGAATAATAATTTGGATCAGAAGTGTCCAAACCGTACCACTGATTATGAGATGAAGGTGGGAAACGAGGTACCGAATGATTTTTACGTAAGGGTCTAATTGAGGTTTAGTCATGTTGAGCGTCTTTCGAGGTGAATTCCTAAACCTAAGTTCCCTATTGTCGTCGTAAGTGTGAGAAACCATTTGATAATTGGTCATTTTTTTATTGTTAAATGCTTTTGACCAGAGCTATGAACTGGAGGGGTTGGGGCCCCCACCCTACAACATAGAAGAAGTGAAGAAGAGATGAGGAGAGAGGAAGGGAGAAACATGCAAATGGAAAGGAAGAAGAAAGAGGAGAAGTGCTGAAAACAGAGACAGAACACCGAAGGGAGACAGAACTGCGACCAAAATACCGAAAGGCACTGAAAAGGATGAGCATGCTAACCAAAGGAAGAACCTACACACTCATTGGCTACCTTAAGCAAAGAACTCAAAGGCAACATCGACTCGATCCTTTAGTTATTTGTGGTGGTTGATCATGCCGAGTGAAGCTGGAAAAAGCTGACTGCGTCAATGTCAACCACCGGGAGAAAACACTGGTCCAAATAAGGGTGGAAGTTTTGGGCAAAGGTAACCAAGTCTCTGTACTGCTTACGGAGCCATTGGATGCCACGACCTGAACCAAGAGCATGCTCGTCAACTTCCTCAACCCACAAAAGAGGATCCGGAGAGAGAAGTTCACCAATTGATCATGCAAACCAACCCGATGAACGACATAGATTTCATCCACAACAACGAGTTCTACCACTGCGAGGATTGGGGTGAAGAAGGAGGCAAAATGAGATGAATGCTGAAGCAATATCTGAATCCATTCTTGGCCAACTAGCTCGGAAGCGATAGGAATCGCCGAGAATGGTTTCTATGGCTTCTGCCTCTTCCTGCGAGGAATATTTAAAAATTATGGAGAGGTGGTGGCGATCGATGGCAGAGGAGTTTGCCAGTTCTGAATTGGCCACGAAGGGTGACAAATGGGAAGCCAACAAAAGACATGGAGGCCGAAAGTGCCAAACCAGGGAATGAGCCAGACAAAAGATGAAGAGGAAGAAAACACGAATGACATTTATAGAAACCAGGCCTCACATTTTTGGGGAAAACTTCTTTGGTTAGGAATGTCGCAAGCCCAGTCCAGGCTGAAATGATGCTAGAGACAGAAGCAACATGTGAATAGTCGATTGCAAGAGTGGCAAGAAGATCCGCCATGAAAAAAGTGATGGATGCTCCCACACTTAAAAGGAACACTACACACGTGAGAGGCCACTTCCCAACAGTGAGGATGAGCTGGCCCACTCGTGGGAAATTAGGTTTGATAGCCCAATCCAATCTTGAGTTGTTCCTGAAGTGATGTTGGCGGCAGGGTGATCGATAGCAAAATTTGCAAGGAAATCAACCGCATGGTTAGTTTCTCTAAAGTTATGAGAAATATTCCATGTGCCGATTTTATCTAGCCAATAGAGAATTTGAGGGATAAATATGTTGATTTTCCATGAAGGGGATGAGCCTCTAGAAACTGCACATATGATAATTTGGGAATCCCCTTCGATGAATAAATGAGGACATCCTAACTGGGCAGCCATCTTGACTCCTTCCAGGAGTGCTTGGGCTTCGGCAGAATTACACGAGCCATCTCTGAGAGGGAAGGAGCCAGCTCTGATAAGATTACCAAGTTCATCCCTGAGAATACAACCTGCACCTGATTTACCTAGATTCCCTCTAGAGGCACCGTCAAAATTAAGTTTCCAAGTGCCCTTCGGAGGGGGTCGCCACCTAGCCCTTTTCCTTCGAATTGATTTTTCAACTTGTGAAAGTCCTTTTTTAACTATTGAGCCTAGTCTGAGTTGTTTTATGAGTGGCCAAGAATGCATAATAATGAAATCCCTGGAGGAGAAAGTTGAGTGTGATAAACAATTAGCACTAACTCTCTCAGAAATGGCCACTTCCAACTTGTTAAGAAAAGTTGGCAACTCACCGATTGTTCCCTGAAGAGACGAAGATTGCATTCCCACCAAATGTGCCAGAGAAGGAAGTATGGGGCAATGCACCAAATAGAGCTGAGGGTGTTGTTAAAGTTAAAGGATGGCCAGGAGAGAAGAGTCACTCCAATATTATTACAAGGAGCCCAGGCTAGATTTAATTTGTTCAGGAGCCAATCCCAACAGCTAGAGGCAAAAGGGAAAAATAAAAAGAGGTGATCAAGATCTTCCTCCGCGGCACCACACAACACACACATGGAAGGACCGGCGATAACCCCAAGATCTCCACCTAACTTGGGTAAGAACCTTCTTTTTCAAAACCAACCAACCGAAAATAGCCACCTTAGGAGAGATACTGGGATGCCAACAACCATAGGAACAAGGAAGCCCTTGGCCAGAACGAGAGATGAGAATATTATAACCTGCTTTCACAGAGTAAGAACCAGATGCATCCCCAAGCCAAATCAAACAGTCATCCTTATTGAGAGTTTCTGTCTTGAATGGCATCCTTGAGGAGGTTGGACTCCTGTGCATTAGCCCCGATAAAGGAGACATCCTTCCAAAGCCAGGATGGTGAGCCATCGGGATTCTGACAACCATAATCAGCAACCAAAGATCCCAGACAACTTGGCCATATTCATGACTCTGTTAAGAGCAGACGTGAGATTAAGAGGGGGGAGCCATTCCAACTTTCATCCCAGAAGGTGGCGAGTCATCGTTGTTGATGTTCCAAGAGACCGACTCAGCAATCAAGGATTTGGACTTACAAAAGAAATTCCAGATGTGTGAACCTTTGGGAGCTCTGAGCTGGATAACAATAACTCGGGTGGCACCCACCGAGATACTTATGTGAAAGAACTTGGAAAGCCTACCGTTTGACGTTGGAAATGAAATTCCAAACAAGCTTTGCTCTGAGGGCAGAGTTCTGGAGAGCAAGGTCCAAAATTCCCATCCCTCCGAGGCGTTTTGGAAGTTTGACCAATTCCCAGTTTGCAAGGTGAAATTTGCGCTCTTCATTATTTCCTTGCCATAAGAAAGTTCTCACAATCTTTTCAATCTTGAGCAAAATAGATTTGGGGATCTGCAGGACAAACAACATATAGATTGGAATGGCAAGGAGAACAAAATTAATTAAAAGGGCTCGACCAGCCAGGGATAGCCATTTTCCTTTCCATGAGAGAAGTCTAGAAGAGATGGAGTTTAAGAGCCCATGTCCCAAAGATGTGCTCTACCATTCCCATGAAAAAGTGGAATACCCAGATATTTGTGTGGGAGAACTCCCACTGTGAAGCTGAGAATTGCTTTGATCCTGCATTGTAATCTAGGGGCAACATTAAAGAAGAAAATGATAGATTTATGAAAGTTAATAACCTTCTGCCGGTAGAAGAATAAGAATCAAGAATAGAAGATAGGCGCTTAGCTTCAGGGATAGATCCTTGACCAAAAAGAAA
Source organism: Taxus wallichiana var. yunnanensis (assembly GCA_018340775.1). Lineage (NCBI taxonomy): Eukaryota > Viridiplantae > Streptophyta > Pinopsida > Cupressales > Taxaceae > Taxus > Taxus wallichiana. The sequence continues at coordinate 5,614,248 of CM031244.1, forward strand.
AGTATCGTCCGCGAATTGTTGGTGTGAAAGGGCTGGAAGATTGGAGGTGATAAGAATACCTTTGAGGGATCCATCCAGAATGGCAGATTTGATGCTTCGACTAAGAGCCTCGGTGACCAAAATAAAAGAAAAGAGGAGAGAGGATCACCTTGTCTCAATCCCCTACTTTGGAAGAATCCTTCAGCCGAACCATTAACCTAGAACAGAGAATCGGGGAGTGGCTATGCAATTGAAGATCCAATTACAAAATTGCCAACTGAAGCCCATGGCTTGAAGAGATTTGATGAGGAACCTCCAATTGACACGATCATAGGCTTTGCTAAAATCCAGTTTCAACATCATGCCAGCCCGGGAGGAGGCATGAAGTGTGTGAATCAATTCATGAGAGATGATGATCCCATCAGTTATTGACCTACCAGGGATGAAGCCACTTTGTTCTTGAGCAACCAATTTTGACAAAAGTGGACTCAATCTATTTGCAATAGCTTTGGAGATGATTTTGTATGTCGTGTTGCAAAGGGAAATAGGTCTGAAATCATCCAAAGACTCGGCAGGAGATTTTTTGGGAAACATGCATATGAGAGTGTGGTTGAGAGCACCTAAAATCTTGCCCGTTTGCCATGATTCCTCAACTGCATTCCAAACAGAATTCCCAATGACATCCCAAAAGTCCTGGAAGAATGAGGCGGGGAAACCGTCAGGACCGGGTGTTTTTTCTCTTCATAGAAAAAACAATTTTTCAAACCTCCTCCTTGGAGAATGGAGAGAGAAGCAATTCATTATCAGCATCTGTGACCGAGGCAGGATCTGGTGGAAGAAGGAAGACTACGCACCAAGGGGGTTGCCGATTCACCATTCAAGAGCTTATTGAAGTAGGACACTGCTTCGGATTTGATCTGAGATTGAGTGGATGCAACAGATAAATCATCCAACTGGAGGGATGAAATGTAGTTGAAATTTCTTCTGGCTTTAACAGAAGCATGGAAGAACTTAGTATTTTTGTCACCGTCTGCCAGCCATACTTCCCTGGATTTTTGACGCCAGTAAGTTTCCTCTTTTAGAAGAAGATCTCCCAATTCCTTAAGAAGTGATTTTTCTTTGAAGAAATCAGCCCGAAGCATCCCATGAGAGAGTATAGAATCATTCAGAATACGGAGCTCCTTCTCAACTCTCTATTTTTCCTGAAAAATATTTTTAAAGCTTGAAATATTCCAGCTTTGAAGCTTGTCTTTCAGCAAGGATAACTTTTTGGAGAGTTGGAACATCTAGGTCCCATTAACTGTGAAGGAATCCCACCAGAGTTTGATCAGAGGCCTTGAGTGAAGGATCCTGCAACCACATGTTTTTGAATTTGAAGGGCGAACGTCGAGGGGGCAGGTCGAAGGAAATATTAAGAGAGATCGGGAAATGATCGGAGCCTGAGAGCGGAAGAACAAAGCATTTGAGAAGGAAGTTATTCTGCAACCAAAATTTAGAAACAAGGAATCTGTCGAGATGCACTGCCAAGGAACTGAACCCAGGCCTCCTATTATTCCACGTGAACCAACCCTGGCTAGGTTCCACATCAACCAGATTGGTAGAAGAAACAAAAGATGTAAATTCCACTTGTGAATGTGGCTGCCATTGAATACCTCTGCACTTATCAAGATCAGAAAGAGTAGCATTGAAATCGCCAGCAATGACAATCTTGGAGTTGACAGCCGAATCAAGGACCAGATGAAGTTTAGACCAAAGATCTCTTTTTCTGATCGGATTAGAAGGACCATAAACATTGCATAAGAAAAAGGACTCATCAGAATGTTTAATAAAAACCTTGCACCAAATGAAGTTCGAATCAACGAGAATAGGCTCAAGAGTGCAGCAGCTGGATTTCCAAAGAATTCCAAGACCACCCGAGGCACCTGAAGAATCTGAGAAGCAACCTTCCCAACCTTTCCATCTTTGAAACCATCCATTTTGCAACCATCCTCTGACATCTTAGTTTCCTGTAGAAGGCAAATATCAACAGTAACATCGAAACATAACGTCTTAACATACGCTATTTGTTAGGGGCATTGAGGCCCCTAACGTTCCAAGAATAGAGGATCATTTGATCTTCAGAGAGGACTCACCTCTCCTACTCATAGAGGGAAAGAAGGAACAAAGTTGAAGTTGCTTCCCAACTGCAACCTCATTTAGGGAGATTTTACTCTTAGAAGGGTGACCTAGAATGCTTTTCTGGACCAAGATCCATGTTAAGTAGTGGAGGTGTTGGGAGAATCGGACATAGCTGCAAATTACCAGAAGAATGAGCCTCATGGTCAGCCTCTTATGAACCAATGGAGTCACCATCATTAGACTGGAGTAGTTCATCCTTTTCATTTACCCATTTTTCCAGAGAGGTAGCGTTCCCTCCCAGGCCAAGAGAGATACCATCATGAAAAAGGGATAAAATCCTAGTAGAGTCCTTAACCACTTTGTCATTTCTTTTACCAAAGAGATGGTACCAGGGTCTAGAGTTAAGGACTCAAGAACAGGGGAGGGGTCAGAAGAGACCACATGAGTGGAATGAGGCGTGATTGCATGAGAGGGAGCGGAGGGAGAGGAGGGATGGGGGAGAGGATTTTTTTCTCCATTCCAGTTTGCTAGAAGAAGGGGTATTTTTGCAGAATTTACGAAGTGGCCAGGTTTTTTGCATTTAAAGCAGGTGTTAGAGACACCTTCATACTCCACCTTTTGCTCCCAAAGCCCAGACTGGGTGGATATGAGAATAATATCTTGAAGCTTCTGATTATGATCGATGGAAATGCAAATCCTAGCAAAAGAAGAGAGGGTACCTTCCAGAGTGACAGGGTCGATGCGAACAACGCGTCCCAGACTTGAGCAGATTTTGTTGAGAATGGGAGCAGACCAAAACTCACTTGGCAGTGAATAGAGTCTAACCCATACTTGTAATCCTTCCGTTTCTGCTCTAGCCGTGTCGAAGTGAGGCTCCCAATCATGAATCGCCAAGCCTGAATCAGCTAGAAGAAATTCTTTCCTCACCATGGTGTCATCCTTCTGAGTGGTGCTATGAAATAAAACCAGGAAAAATCCCCTTTCAAGGAAATGAATACACAGGCCGCTACCCCACTGCACTTCACACCAATTTTGAATGCCTTCCACAGCCAATCTACGACCAACAAATTTTGCAAAGATTGCTCTAGAAGAGAGAAGCTTTGTTTGGGCTGCTAAAACAACATCATCCTCCAAGGACACGGAAACGGAGGTGGATGGGTCCTCGGGGGGACGTAGCAGACCAGGGCCATTTTTGTCAATACCTTCTAGCACACTGCCCGACACGGGGTGTCGGGGACCCAGACGCTTCTGCAAGGCTTCCGACAGGCCCTGGCCCGTAGGGGGCACCATCGCCGCATCACGGGGAGGTGAAGCCATGTGATCATTCTGGGGTTGAGATTCAAAAAAGTGACTGTTCTGGTCCACGAGGCTTTTGCTTCCCTTTCGCCATCTTTCTCGAAATCACTCAATGCTTTGTGAATTACTAGCCTTTGTTCTCCGTATTTCTTTAATCACGTGATAATTGGTCATTGTTAGCATTGTTTAGGTACAAATTCCTAGACCTAGATAGTGTGATAAAATTCCTTCAAAGTGAAGAAATTTCCATGTCAATTCGGGTAGCATAACGACAACCAACTAGACATTTCATAAGTATGGAGATGCGTGCATGATTTTTCAAAGAAGGTCTAAGGAAAATAGACATCATGATGACACAATCTCAATGAGATCGAAAAGGATTTTCCTAGAAAACAAGTTTTCTAGATGAATGATCACAAGGAACAATCATGCAAGTGTGAAACACAAAGCCAATCAATAAGGAAATACTCCATGTGTAAAATGTGTGTACAAAATGATAGTTCGATGCAAAGATGATCAACACAATGTCAATACTTACGTCAAGCTCGAAATGAACAAGGCATAAATATTAACAAAGGGTAGACGTGACTCCCAATCAAAGGATACCACAATGAGTTTAGCAACCAACAAGGCCTAAATGTAAAAGGGAGAGGATTACAAATGTAAGCCACGTAACCACACCAATTGGACACATTAATCAAGCTTCATGAAGAAGTGAGATATTAGTGCCAAAGTGGTATCGAAACAACACAAACAAAGTAAGCGAAACTCTTCAATATTTTGGACAATGTTTGAAGTAAAACTAAGTCAAAGTATACTAAGGATGTGCTAAAATGTGGGCAACGTAATGACATAATGAGGACACTTAGATCATGTTTACAAGAAACATGACGTAAGTATTTTAATTGTGTCGAGACAATGCGAACAAGGTAACACGTCAAAGGGAGATCAAATGATGAATCAATCCTAACTATGATGATGATCTTGAAATCAAGATCAAGTGGCCATCAAAGATATAAGGACACATCCACGTACTTTAGACATTTAACAAATCAGTCAGTAAACATGGATGAGCGTAAACGGACAAAAAAGTGGTGAACACTATCTATGACAACACTCCCAAAATATGCCTTCTCTTGTCCCAAATGGGCAACAAGAATGCAAAGGTATAGATCAAATGAGGTGGAAATAAACTAAGTATCACTTGGGCAGAGTTTCACCTCGTCCTAAGGTGAGAAAGAAACTAAGCTAAGTGATACATCGTAAATCTCATGATGAGTGACACTTAGATCAAACTTAAGTGGATTTGTTACCGTGTTTGAAAAATAAGGCTTTGAATCCAAACAATTTATCACTTCATGATGGCCAAGATGCGATAATGGACTAGTAAAGTGGGCTCCAAGAAAAATGGATTTCCTAAGTAGATCACTCAACTAGGTGTCACAAGTTGTCTAAATGTGAGCTCGATTTACCCAAAGAGTCACATTGACTAGTTTGGGAGTATCTCGATTTACTTTACCCCCTTCGATACAATGAGCAACGAGTGCGTTCATTTGTATCGTCACCGGGTCATGCGATACGAAAACTTTTACTTTAACTCACAATGTAAAAACTAGTCAAGTGGGTAAGCGGAGTGCTTCCTGTTTCATCCATGAGGTTACTCAGTGGTGGATTACTTTAGGTTTCCTAGAACCACCCCCATTGTTGTAGTTTAAGGTGTTATGCCAAAGGAGTTATGTTCTAGTTGAGCGAGATAGGACGTACCCTTTTCTGAAACCTATAATACAATGTGATGTAAGTGGTGTGTTTTTATCTTGCTTAACTTAATGTGGTTTTAAGTAGCACACCATTTTGAAACCTATATGAAAACAAGTGTTAGTGGTTTCATGTTTTTGCAACTCCTTTCTTTGACAAGCGTTAGGCCCTACATGCAAAGAGTTAGTAATTTTCCAAAGTAGATAATGATATCAAGAAAGAGAGTTTGCGTGTTGCTTTTGATTCCTAAGATCACCAAAGAGGTGCGAAGGAAGAGCATACACAATGTGGAAAACTCAACTAAAACAAGCTTTATGGAAAATACTTAAGTGTGTTTTGTAAAAGATAGAGTTTGTTTTAACCAATTTTGAAAGATCAATCCAATTAGGAAGCATAAAGTAAGTGTTTTTGAAAGTGACAAGAAGGTTTTTAGAAGTGTTTTTGATCCCCAAGATCACCTAGAAGGTGTGAGGGAAGAGCATACACACTTCAAAAATTTATTTCTAACTAAGAAAATGAAACACTTAAACTACATTAGTCAAAACAAAATAAAAGAACCTTGGAAACAACCGATTAGTCCCACAAAGACCTTTCAAAGTGTTAGAATAACCAAGAAAACAATTTTGTGAACTTTTAGACATGTTAGAAAATTACTAGTTATCTAATAATGTAAACCATAAATTTTCTATAAGGAAAAATCCTAATTTTATGTTTCCATTGCGTAGTTCTCTTCAATACCTTTCCAACGCAAAAATGGAGTCGTTTTAAGTTCGAGAGCAAACGCATTACGACCTCTAAGATTGGTAATGAACACAGTTTGACGCATACACGCCCATAATGACATATACATGCTAGTTTCAAAGGATACGTGCCCAAATTGACACCTACGTGTGCACACAAGTGTTTTTACACCCAAAAATATGTGTACATGCCTTTTTTATGGATATGCACCCAAAATGACGCATGTGCGTGGCGCAGTGTTTTTGTCAATAGAAAGACATGTGCACTCTTGTTTCGATGGATATGCGTCCTTTTCGATGGAGAAGCTCCCCTTCAGGACACATACATGCACCCCTTGTAAAACCTGTAAAAATCATGGAAATGAAAAATTTCAACAGTCAAATAGGTTAGTTGTTAATCAAAGAAACCTACTTCCAGTTTAGACCCACAAAATATGCATGAACAAGGATGATTTAGCTTACTTAAAAAATGAAATCAAGTGAATAACAAGCTATTTCTCCTAGAAAGCATGAAAGTGAACTTGAAAATCTTGGAAAAGGCCTCCATTAATGGAGTATGGACTAAGAGTCCCATTAGGCGTGCCAAATGTGTTCATGAATAAATTAGATATGCTATGGAAATGAAGCTAAAACATATAACCTCAAAGCATGAACCTAATCTACACTAAACCATCATGATAAGAGCTAAACAAGACTAACATTTATCATTGTATGAACTAGATTAAATCTAAACTAACATGATAAAGATATTCTCTACTCTTTAGATTACTAATTAAGAAATTGAACCTAAAAGATCAATTTAGCAATCAAAGGGGTGATTAGTTGTTTATGGTTCTCAAGCTTTCAAGAATGGAGTCTCACCATTAATGGCTTCAAGGCCAATGGTTCTCTCCATATTACTCAAACTTGGATTATGGATGCGAATGGAGGCTATTATCTCAAGATGAATTGAGGGGGTAAGCTTAAGATCAAATGTCTAATTATCTTAAAGCTAATACAAATGGAATCTCAAAGCTAGGTGTTCTTAGTGTTAATAAGATATCCTAAGTGTGAAGGTGTAAGGTTGAATGGGTAGGCTTAGCCTTGTATTTATAGTTTTTGGTTTGGAAGAGTTTGGAATTCTTATGCATGTGGGACTAAAGTCTAAAAAGCACTTTAGGATTAGGAGCTAAGTAAACATGCTTTAGACTTAGTTAAGCTAGGTTTAGGCTAGTTAAGTGTGATTAATGAGTGATTAGAATCTTTTTGAGAGTTGGGAGGGTATGGTTAATCGTTTGTGACTAATAGATAGCCTAGAAAGCTTGTAGATGTGGTTCAAAGAGAACTAGGGAGGTTCTGAATGGTCGAAAAGAGGAATGTCTAGCTAATAAGAGAGATATTAGCGCAATTAGATGATTATAGGAGGAATACGATCGAAAGAGTGTCATGAATGGGCATCCGAGACTGGATCAAAGAATGGGGAATTAACGAAGTGTCGTTAATCAGTTGAATTGGAGGAAAGATAAGTGTAAGCATATTTTAGGTGTCTACAAATATCCCCAATTTTGTAGAGGGAATAATGAAACTAGTCATCCAATCTATCGAAAGCCTTCCTGAATGATACCATTGAATATGTTTTGATGTGTGGTGTGAGGGTTTCTAATCCCCACTTTAGATATTCAGCTTGCAACCCATCTATGTCTTCGTCTTACCCCCTGTTAGTATTTTGATGCCTTGAGTAATGTCCTTCGTAGAAAAAAGATTTGTGGTTGTACTGATGATGGGAGGGTTATCTTTATCTTGAACCCACTCATAAAGTACCTTTGCATACTCTAACCATTGAGTGTCTATAATATTGTTCTCTGTTTGTTTTCTTTTTTTTTGTAGTTCCCTCCAAAAGCCTTTGGGGTTATGTTTTCCAAGTGAAATTAATTTTTTCACCTTGTTTTCATGTAGCTTTCTTTTTTAGAACGTATGATTCTTGCATAAGCCTTTTTCTTTTCTTTGGTCATCCCAAGTCTTCTCAAAGTCCTCTTTAATGCCTTACATTCTTCATCATATCACGATTTACTGGGAAAATATTACTGCTTCCACTCTTAGGTCTACTTATTTGACATGCCATTAGATCCTTTTGAATTAAATGAATCAACATACTATTATCCATAACTGAAGTAATATTCTTTTTTCTTGTTGTCATGCAAATTTGCAACATGAAAATTTCCAATTTTCAAGCATGACAACAGACCCCAATGTCAAAATTTTGATTGTAAACCTTCCCGACACTCTATCGATTAACCCATCCCATATGTCAAGCCTATCATACCATTTCAAGTGGTCCTATGTGTTGTGTCAACCTTATCCATATGTGATTTAGGAAAACAATTTCATTCAAGTGCCTCTGAGGTGGTACCTTTTGAAACATGAGACTCTTTAAGAAGCTTAGAATGGCTATTTTTAGCCTCTCTAAGGCTAGTGCACGCCCTCTAGAGAAAAGTGGAAGACATAAATTCATTGAGGAGTGGTGTTAAGGAGATAAGAATATTGTGTAACTGATTTTGGAAGATTTTGGAAATTTTCAAACGTTTTGGGACAAGTTCAGCAAAAGAAGTTTTTAAGGTGAAGGAGCTTGCAGATCAAAGCAACACCTGAGCTTCGGGAAGTGATTCCAGGAGCTCTGGGATGAGTTGGAGGTTAAAAATAATATAATTGGAAAGGTATTTTAGTTCTCTAAATGATGGTGGTTTCAATTTCTTCACCGGATATAAGAATTTCTCCTCCCAATCTGCTTTGTGCATGCACAACCTACGGTCCCAATAAAAAGACTATTTTTAGGGGCTTGTAGGCATAATCGGACATGAGACCCATCTCATTCTTAGGAAAATTATCTTTCCATTCAAAATCATATAAATAAGTTCTTGAAAAGACCTCCAAATGCTCAAGATATGTCTCCGTCAAGTTGCTCTCCAAGGTATGCTCTCGGGACTTAGTCAATTTTCTAGGTGGACACATGTCACTCCCAGGTTGAAGCACAATTTATTGCACCAATTTTCCTATCCCCTTTGGATAGTTGGGATAAAAATTGTTCCCAAGCCTATGATAGACCCCTGGATCATCATGTGACCCCGATGGAGCTCAAGCTAGCCAGATAAGCCCCTTTGCTCTCATTTTCAACCCTTCCCATCATTGAATCCCGAATGCCACTTGTCATCACCATAGCAGGGTGCATTTTATTACACCAACTGTCTCATCCCCTTGGAATATTTGGGACATAAAAATGTACCCAAGCCCAACATTGACCCTTGGTTTTTCATATGACCCCAGAAGGTGCTCCGTAGGCCTTTTCTAGCCCCCTCTCCTCTTTGCAAATGAGAATCCACCACTTGTCCTCACCAGGTGAGGGTACATTTTCTTACACCAAATGTCCCATCCCCTTGGGAAAATTGGGACACAAAAATACACCTAAGCCTATCCCCTTCCCTGGTCCTCCATATGACCCAATTTCATCCCCGAGGCTTTTTTAAATGATTTTTCTCCCTCCTCCACCGACAAATCCTCATCCGCCACTTGTCAAGATCATGTTGAGGTGAATTTTTGTCCTCCATATGTCCCATCCCCTTGTGAAATTTGGGAAAAATTTTTACCCAACATCATGAAGCTTTAAAAAATCTATTTTGTGCAAAAAAGTAATCAAGTCGTGTTGTTTCTTCTTGTGCGTGTGAGAAAACTCACCGCTAGAAGAAAGTTATATAAAACATTACCCTACTCCATTCGTCCACTTTTCTTCCATTCCTCCATGTCCTTGGCTAAAAAACCTCGATTAAAACTACAATTTCTTTAGACACAATGTTCGTTCTTCGCTAGATTGACTTCATGGCCAAAAACGTAAAAAGCTCATATCTCACAATCAAATGCACGGATTGAAGTGAGATTTTGCGCAGACTTCTCCATTTTTTGAGGCCTTTGAGAAGCAATTTTCAGAATTCCAAGTGATTCCTTGTATTTTTAATGGCAAAAAAACCCTCATTTTTTTCCATGGGTCTTGTTCCTTCGATTTCCTATCACTCTAGTGGACATATCAAGCTAAAATAGTAAGCACAAATTCCAAGAGAAAAACCTATCTCAGTGGAGTTAGTTCCATAGAAATCTAAGGTGAGAAAGAAAACTTTCAAAAATCTCATTGAATCCATTAATGGCTGCCATGGTAGCTTCATGCCTGAAATTTTGACCAGGAAAATTTTAATTTTTTTATTTCCAAGCATTCTGGTGGGTGAGACAATGAAAATTTGAGCACAAGATCGCGACGAAGGGCCTAATCTAATTTTTTTCCCATCGCAAACAAAGGAAATTTTTGTAACGTGCTAAAAATAACATATTCTATGCTCATCTTCATGCTAAAAATAGTAATTTCCTGAATTACAACTATGGATCACCAGACAATCGAAAAGATGTAAAATGAAAGTCAAGGCAAAAATGGCAATTTTCCCAAAATAGTAGGTCGGGAAAAAACAACCTACTAAAAATATAAAGTTACTAAAAATATAAATACATCATCAAAGGAAGAGGATTGAGTGTGCTAAAAGGTTTAAAAGGTCATATTTAAGAAAAACATGTGATATGTCTAAAAATAGCGAGTCCCGGTCCTACTTGCTAAAAAGATAAAGTCTTTATTTTGTGTGTCTTTGAAAGTTGCAAATGGCTCTGTCTTCACTCATATTTCTGATTTTTAAACTCTCAACATGGTTACAAGATGATAGCATAGCTCAAACAGATAAATGAAGCCTCCATACGGGTCTTGGAAGCATCTTCTTGGTCTTAGTTGTACTTGAGAAAACAATGAAGCATAACAGAGGAATGTCCTGGATCATTGAGCAGCTAGAAAATATCCAAGTAGCATCAAGGACTCCATTGATTCATCGAGTAACTCATCATGATTATCATATGATCTTGAAAACATAATCACCTCATCAAGATGAGCTAGTTGGAGTGAGATCAATGAGCTCGATGAGCTCAGTGAGTTAAGGGAGTTGATCAATTGAGTGTTAAGGGGATCATCATGAGAAATGCCTGCGGTCATCTTGAGCTCACATCGAGGATCTCTCAACAATGTTTCTAAACACTCATTCAAAACCCGAGGTGTTTGTGCATCATGAAAAAGGAGGAGATTATGATCTTCATTGACAAGTTCTTCATCATAGGGAGCTTCTTCATCAAATATGAAACCTCTCCCTTCTTCTCTCTTTCTCCCTCTTCCTTCTCTCCCCTTTCTAATTCTTCATTGGGCATAATCATTGTATTTCATCTCATTCACTTAAGTGACTTCATAAAGTTACATTGTAAAAGTCCCTTTAATTTATAAAAAGGGAACTTATTTCTCACTTCCTAGGAAGGTGAAAATTCACGAGTTGAATGAGACCATGAAGAGTCATGTGGGGGGTAGGTGAAGAGTCAATTCACATTGCTATAAATTGGGATGGCTTCTCCATTCCAAAGGATCCTAAAAATTTAGTTCTTTGTAGCAATAGTGGATTGTGATATGTTGTTGAGCTTTGTATCACCAATGCACATGAAATAAAAGCTACATTTCTTTTATTCTTTTTTTCTTGTGTTTCTTCTACTTCTCTCTTTTATGCACTTTGCAAGTATAGTGTTGGAGAGGAACTTTGCATCCTCGATAGATGAATCTAAGAACTTTGTGTTTTAATTCATTGGTCCCACTAGCTTCATTGTTGCTTTCATCTATATTGAATTTTGAACTACTTCGGTTACTGGGTGTGAACTTTGTAATTGGCCTACTCACGGCGCAACCTTCCTTTTCTGATTTCTCTCCTTCCCCCTCATCACTGTGATTTCCTCCCTTGTACCTCGTACAAGTACTTTACCACAGTTTAGTGGAGCGTCCCCTGTAATCCTCGACCTATTTAGCTAACCCACAACATTCGTTTTAGCATTAGATTAGTTACATTCAATAATTAGAGTTGCACCATTCTTATTTAATAAAAATATGTTATATTTTATTAAAATTTGAAAGCAATGATTGCTACAATGATATACAATGAAATACATATACTAGGCAATTTATTTTCTAAAATTACGAATGCAAATGAAAGAGATAGGGCACCCTTGATTTCACTTATCTCAAAGTGTGTCTCGATTGGATGAAATGATGAAACAAAAACTTAGAGTGTTGTAATCAAGCACATAAAAATGTAGAAATGTTGGGAATGCTAGGGCATGGGCGCCCCGAGATAAGGGTGAGGGCACATGTGGGTGTCCAAGACCTCTGGGGGCACTGGAGTGTGCCAAAAGGGTTAGAATCTAGTTCCGATCATCGTCGTTAGCGTTTCACACTTGCTTGTCTTTGATCTCTTGTATGCCACGCTTTAATTGCTAGAGTTTCTATAAATATGCAATACAAAACCTCTTACAAAACCCTAAAAAGACACCAAATCCTAAAAAGAAAGATGTAAAATGAGGGGTCGACTGTCCTCGATTGTCAACTAATGAACTTATGATCGAGCGTTGTACTACATCTCAAGACCAATGTAGTTCTATGTGATTGTGTGTACAATAGTGCTCCTAGGTTTCCCTCGCGCCAATGACGCCAAGATATGGGGTAGTATCTAGATAGAAATGTAAATGTGTGGATGGAAAAATGAACTTTCCCTTCCTATGCAGTGTGTATGCAGAGTAATAAGCCCAAAATGTAGTCCCTTTGATATGTAGATAGATAACCCTTGATAGAAATTGCTCATCATTATAAGGGTATATATGTTGCGTTTAAATAGGGATCTCTTGCTTGAATTTTGACACTAATGACCGACATTCGACTAGAACCTCGGGATATTAGTAGGAAAAATGAAAAGAATGACCTCAAATGTCAAATAAAAAATAAAGAGGACATGGGCGCTTAGGATGGACAAGAGTCTTTGGCGCTAGTGTTCGAGACAACCGACGACAAATGTGTGAAGACTAGAGACAGGATCCCCGTGAGTTGACCAGAACTAGGTGTATGAGTGACAACTATGCAAGATAAAAACAATAGAAATAAACAACACAAGCAGATGGACTAGGAAGTGTGTCACCAAAGTGAATACTTTTCTTACTCAAGATCCATATATAAAACAACATACTTGGCGGTATAGTAAATAGTAGTAAGTGCATGATTTTGTGTCTATATTTTCCCTTTATGTTATTTAAATGAAATTCAAGTAGTGTAAAGGAAGTAAGAAACATACTTGAAAGAAGTCTAGAGAAGACCTATTTCAGAAGTACGCACATAATAGAACATATAGTGTGGTGAACCATGGATCAATGTGTCGATCCATGTGGCATAAAGAGAGATAATGAACCATTATGAGGAGAACTAAGCAAGATTGATTATTTTAATTTTGAGTGATTGGAGCTTTTGATTTTTTTGCTGATGGAGATTTCGATGGGGTGGGGAGTTATCGGTTCCCAACCCGATTTGCGCTTGTGAAAAACTAAGGATTTGGGTGTCCTACTACCAGAGGAAAAGTGTAGAGAGATAGGTCTAGTTTTCCCCTCCAACTTTAACTACATCCTCAAAAATTTATCCACTGCAGATGGACAAAGACCAAATATTGTTCATTTCAATACATTTCGATTCATTTCGATCAAATGTGAATAACCCACATGAGAGCAATATACAAAAGGCAATGACGTCTCATTTCCCCCACTCCAAGGGTGCCACAGTATGTATGAGATGGATTCCATGTTAGGTCATTTGGAAGCGGTAGAAAATATGGAGATAACTTCCCATGTTAGGTCATCTGGGAAAGTGGTGATATAACTCCCAAGTTAGGTCATCTAGGAGGAAAAATACGTTGTGTTTGTGTGGATTGATTGATGTGATTCAAATAGTAGAAGATTTGTGTTTGAGATTTGAATGTGTTTGATTGATTACTCATGGAGATATTTTACGCTTGTTTCCCCAAATTAGGTCATTAGGGGAATTGGTAGAAAATGGTGTGAAATGTTGCATGATATACGAGCAATTTTTTGATAATGATGAATTAGAAATGTAGAATGATCGTGTAATGGTGTGAGGGGAATTATAGGATAATTTTGATTGTATGCCTCCCCTTTTGACGAAGGGAGAGTGATGATGAGAATGAACATTGAGCTGAAATTAAATGTGTGATGATGTAATTGTGATCAAAACACATACTAGTGGATATTGTAAAATTATATGTATAATGAAATGTAGATGTGTAAGATTATGATATAACATTATGTAATGTGTTTGATACGATAGTGAGTGGAATTATGAAGAGAACGACACAAACAAGGCAAGAATTGGAGTAGTGCTACTCAAGACATGATTGAAATCATGTGAGGTGTATTAGTTAGGAAAATGAGTGTAAATAATGATGGTAGTGAGACAGTAAGTGAAAGTTAATATAAATAGTAATATAAAAAAATTGAATAGGCATTTCATTTGAATATTACATGGGTGTGACTTTGAGCTTTGAGTGCATGAAGATGCTGCAAGTGAGACCACCATGATTGAGTCGATTTGAGATGGTGGCAAAGAATGTGGACGTCACATACAACAACTAAGCTAGTGAGAGTGATTTTTTTGAAAATTGTGTTGAAATTAGTTGTTTTTCATGGTTTTTTGCAAAATTTATATTTTTGAGTTTATAGGTGTTTCTGACCTAGGCAAGAGTAGTGAAGGCATTAGTGACCTTTGGGATGCCTACACCTAGATATGGGCACTTTGTGACTGCTCCTGGACACCCGCATCCTTCTCCAGGTGTTGGTGACCCAGAGGCTTGGTTTAGCCCAAAATGTTGTGAATGTAAAAAGTGATGTTTTTTTTTTTTGTTTTTGCATGCATACAAGGTATTGTTGTCATGTTTGTTGTTTGTGTTTATTGTACGAGAGGGATATTCATTCGTGGGAGTTCCGTGGTGGTTTTCATTTGAGCACATTATTAGGATTGGGTTTGTTAGATGATGAGTGGGATGTACTAGACCGTGTTGGCTTACGACACATAGCAAGGATGGGGATGTGCCCCATAATATGCCGATGATCACCACATTGTGTGAGAGATGGTGTGCAAATACTTACACATTTTGGTTACCTACCAAAGAGATGATTGTGACTTTGGAGGATATATATCGTGTATTGCGATTGCACTGTTAGTGAGAGGGTTCGGTGATGATTGTATATGATGCATAGAGATAGATGAGGGTTGATAAGAGGTATTTTACAGGGACCCAAGTTCACACTGAGGTCCATGATTCAACTAAAATGTGATATTCTAGCCTAATCTAAATGTTATGGTAGCAATAAATAAATGAGTAATAAAATAACTGAAATACACCCAAGAAAACTAAGCAATAAAAATATGAAACCCTAATGTGAAAAGAGGGTTAGAAGAGCCTTAGTTGACTCACAAATGTCGTAGTATTGTGTCGTAGCGAGAGATCGACTAAACAAGAATGGGAAACCGTCACACAGGAGCTCCAGAAAATGCATATCTGAGTGATTTGGCTAGATTGGGGTGCCTGGAAAAGGGATTGGGGCACTTGAGGTGCCCTGATATGTAATATGGGCACCCTAGTCTGTGCGGGAATTTTGAAAGCCAATTTCACAGAGTCACCAGATGGTGCAAGGCCTTCACTACCTATTGCTTGAGTGTCACACTTAGATCATTAATGTTGTTGTAAACCTGCAATAAAGGAATCACCTGTAAAATCCCAAGAAAAGCATCAAAACCCTAAAAAATAAAGATTCATATGAAGGGGTTAGATTGTCCTTAGCTGCCAAATTGATGGACTTATCACTGAGTATTGCACTACATCTCAGACCCAATGTAGTTCTATGTGTGTGTGTGTGTGTGTGTGTGTGTGAGGAATTGTGCCCTAATTTTCTATTGTGCGTGTTACACTTGAAGTAGTGAACAAGTAGCTAGATGTAAAATGTAAATAATGTGCGCATGGAATAGAATGAAATTCCCTCCTATGAAGTGTGATGCATAAAACCATCCCTTGTGTCCCTTGTGATGGAGCTATATGGATGCAATGGAGCTCTTAGATGCTTTGATGGATGCAACCTTAGGTGGTGATAGATAATGCTTAGTGCTTTGTCCCTTATTATGATCATACAACTTTATATTTTTATGATTCCTTTTCTTGAATTTCATAATTAACCTTGAAAAGGATGACTACCAAAAAGATAAGAGGCTTAAATGGCTAGAAAGGATCAAAAAAGTGTGAGTAAAGTATAAAGAGAATGGGGGCACCTAACGCCAGTGTCCTGGCTAGGTGCTCCATTCTAAAAAAGGTACAACTAAAGTGTGAAAAGATAGACTAGGCCAATAAAGGTGTAAGACTAAAAGTAGCAATAAAAAACAACGTAATACGGCCAAAGACATGGGTTAATCAATACTCTTCGTACTTAGGAATCATGCAAATAGTAGTATGTGATCGAGACTAGATAATTACCCAAAGTGCATGATTTTGTGTCTCACAAATCCATATTAGTCTAGATGCTATACTGAGGTCAGGGGTTCCACAATTGTGGAAATTTATTGTTGTTGTGATTACTTCCTCAGTTGCAATAAAGGGTGGTGGTGTAGGCATATTGTATAAGATGCATGATATTTTCCATCGTATAGAGGAGGATGGGACAAGATATGCTTGGGCATGATGTGTATCAAGCCATTTGTATAGGGACCTATCTAGGTTCACACAGGAGAAGTATGGGGGTGGGTGGGTGCCACCACTTTGTTACATGTGTGGGCTTATGAGCATATTGTGATATTGAGGCCACTTGGTGGGCCTTGTGCGAGTGGGCGAGGCCAAATATATTTGCTGCGAGATGGGTAGGTGTGTAGAGTAGGAGGATGGATACTGACATATAGATCGATGTTGGATTGTATGGGGCCAGGGACCATTATCTAGAGGCCATATTGAGACTATGGAGGATGATTGAAGGATACAATGGAGCTTCATTGTATATGACATACTATTTGGTTGGAAGACAAGTTTCTAGGGGTGGTGGAGCTATTTTAGGGAGAGCATGTATCACAACATTTTGGCATGGCCCAAGATTTCCCCAGAGCCGTATATACGAGTGAGAGCCACGAGGGCACCGAGGAGGGCTAGAGCTAGACTAGATCCCACATGGGCATAACTAGTACCTCCTAGTCTAGAGGAGTCTGATGTGGGCATAGGACCCATACAAGTGGATGATGCGGGGTGTACAGAGGTGCATAGTGCATGGTGGGTAGTGCATCGATGGGTTATACTATATCCAGTTGTTGTTGATGCTACGTGAGCACTTTAATTGAAGGAGCGAGGGGCGGGCATATGCCCCTGGTGGTGATGATGTGGTAGCAACAAGAGTAGAGTGTGAGTATATATGCATTGATAGTTATTACTTATTTATTTGAGTGTGTCATATGGTGGATATGAATTAATGTGGTGCTTCAGATTGTTACATGGGATGTTTATTTATCATTGATTGTTGACACTTTGATCCGCACATTGACGCAAAATGTGCCCATTGATGTGCTCATTAGAGGTGGGATGCTAGATCGGGTGATGCCATTACAAATGAGTATGCTCATTTGTTTGATCTAATGACGATGACGGTGGCTACTTGTACCATGTTATTGAGTGAGAGGGATGAGGCACGAGAGGAGACACAATGAGCTAGAGAGGTTGTGGGTGGAGGTCCCTTGCACAAGATGTATTTACGAGGTTTGTGGAGCTACAGGGTCATTTTGTGGAGCATTTTCTTGGTATGACTTTATTACGGAGGCAAGTAGAGAGATATAGGGGCCGCGACTAGTGGTGTTGAATGAGCGGTGAAGCTTCTAGTTCTAGAGCTCCCGTAGTTATATATAGTGATAGCGATGATGATGTATGACATGTTATCGATGTATGGATGCATGGGGGCTTTCCCCCCATGTTGGAATTTTTGTAACTATTATTTTGATTGATATACATATATGGATGATTGGCATATTTTTATTGTATTGATATTTTATTGATGTATGATGTGATGATTGGTGTTCATATATATGTGTGTGATGTTTGATTTGCATTTTATGAATGATTATGTGACATAGATGATGATGATAGGTAATGTTTTGACAATTGGATTGTATGTATACCTGAAGATAGATAGTATATGATGGTAATAGATGTATGAGATTTTTAATATCATAGATAAAATGAATGAATCATGAGATGATAGGAAATAGTATAATGATGTGTCACTAAGTGTAGAATGAAAAAGATGTATAATGATGTATGAAATTGTGTGTAAGTTATGATAAAAGGGGTGGAAGAAGAGTGATGCCCACAGGTGTGTGTGTAGTGAGATGAGGTTCATTTATATAAGACCCCTCAATAGTCATGAATGAACTATAAAACATGAGTGTGTCATCGGGAAATGGTATGATGGTATATGATAGATAGATAATATCAATATAATATATAATGCAAAGATGTGGTGAGGTTCTTGTTGTAATGAGATCCCTCAACAGTAATGTACGAACCATGAGAACATGAGTGCCTCATCGGGTGGTGAGGTGAGAAAAATCACCTACTAAAGACCAAGTGGGCATGGAGTGGTGGAAGCATGAGTGTATGAACCAAGCTAAATGCACGATGAAATAGTTCCAATGATGGGAGATGCAGTAGTGGGAAGCACAGATGTGGATGGCTTAAGTAATCAATGTGTAGTAGGAGCATTGCATGACATATGAGATGGTGCAGTGATGGATGAACGAGATGAAGGGCATGCATGACTAAATTACCTACGGCAGGTGGATGAGTAGTGACTTTAGAAGTGGGTGTAGGAGATAAGTGCACTGGAGTTATAACACGCTTTTGCATAATTGGAGACATAGATTGTTCGCGAAGAGCGAGAGCCAAAGAAAATGACATCCTGTCTTCTAATTGTTGTAATATATCATGAAGGGCACAACAAACATTGTCACGATGGCCATTGATGCATTTATAGTTCAATAAGGTTGATCACATTGAGGTTGTAACCAATGATGTGGATGATGCTTTGATTAGAAGGTAGGAAAATCAAGTGATTGTCAAGAAAAGTACACAACACATCATGAGAAAAGTGTAATGGATCCCATGAGGGAGATTCAAAAGTCTTAGGTGGAGATCGATGCATTGGAGGAGATGAAGGATGCTTATGTGATGGAGAATATTGAACTTGCTTACGAGGTGGAGGAGATGGAGATCATGGAAGACACTCAACAGATGGAAGAGGAGCATAACTAGATGATGTAGTAGTAGAAGAAATAATAGGAGGATCTATGACATGTGTAGCAATGGAATATTTTTCTAAATCAATGAATTTATAGTATAAGAGTGTGAATGATTCACATGTATCATATTACAAGTGTTACTTTAAAGTAGGAATCAAGCCATGACAAAAGATGAATTGCTTCTCTAAATCAATGGGCTGAAAGACTAACTGATGCATGCAAGCATTGAAACGTAGAATGTAATCAATGATAGGTTTTGTCTTTCCTTGATGTAATCCAGGTAAGCAGTCATGTGTGACTCTAGGGCCATTGTTAAGTATGAAGCGACGAAGGAAGGCCTCTTCCATCTCACAATAGGTACTAATAGATCCAAAAGGTAGATGTGTGTACCATTGGAGAGCATCATTAGTAAGACTATGATGAAAATATTTAAGCAATAATCGATCATTGGAGTAAGAAGCCATAACTAGACAATAATGCTTGAGATGTAAATATGGATTACCAGTGCCATCAAAGTATGAAAATGTCAAGATAAACGAAATCCTTACGGAAAGCCAAATTGTGAATATTTTTGGAATATGATTGCCATGTAAATAATTATTATCAATAGAAGCATAATAGGCCTTGATTTCAAGAGTGAGAGATTGGACCTGAGATTTTAATTGACCAACATCATGCATGAGTGATAAGATATCATGTGAAGGAATGGTAGAAGATGTGAATGGTGTATTGAGTTGTTGCATCTTTCCATTATGAGTAATCATAGGAATGTCAGAAGAAGAAGTGGAGGATGCCAATGCTATAGGAACACTAGATGTAGGTGTGGAAGAAATACTATGTGATGGAATATCGATAACAGCATTAGGAATAACATCGGAAGAGGTGTTAGGAGATGAAGCAATAGATGGAGATGAATCAACATGCACATTACTAGACACAATCTCAAAAGAAGATGAAAGCGAGTAGAGAATTCACATTCAACAATATGTAGAGAAGTAGAGTCATTACTAGTATGTGTATCATCAATATCAAATAAAGACTCGGATGCAAGGATTTCATCAAGCATATCATCAATATACAATGAAGTAGGAGAGACACTAGTATGTGATGTATCCTTAGAATCACTAGAAACATTTTCAGAAATGCAAGGAGTATGAGATGTAGCTATACAATCATCTTGACTAGTATTAGAAACAACATCATATACATTTTCATCATGTATTTTATCTGTATTATCACAATCAAGACCAAGTAGATAATCAATAATAGCCTCATCTAGAGTTTCAGCAAAAATAGAAGAAGGTGGAGGAGGCCTATTGCTTACGAGAATAGCAAGGAGTACAACCAAAAAAACTTGTTGGATCGAAACAATACTAATGGTAGAATGATCAAAGATAGTAGGGATATTACATTCATTGGCCAAAAATTGTCTTTGAGTATCATCTAAAAGAATAGTATTGTGATAAAGAGTGCTAAGTTTAGCTATAGTTGCTTCATCATAAATAGGGTTAACACTCACATGAGGCATAGCTTGCAGGGAGGAGAAGAGATATTCTTAGCCATTAGGGTTTTAGTGGATCCTAGGGAAAGGAGTTCTAAGCTATGGGTTCACCAAAATGATTTAATAAAAATATGTTATATTTTATTAAAATCTGAAAGCAACGATTGCTACAATGATATACAATGAAATACATATGTTAGGCAATTTATTTGATAAAATTATGAAAGCAAATGAAAGAGATATGGCACTTACCTTGATTTCGTTTATCTTGAAGTGTGTTTGGACTGGATGAACTGATGAAATAGAAACTTAGAGTGTCCCAATCATGATAAAAATGCATAGATGTCACGGATGTTAGGACATGGGTGCTGTGGGTGCCCAAGACCTCTGGGGGTGCTTTGAGTCTGCCAAAAGGGTCGAACTCGGATCTAATACCATCGCTAGGGTTTCACACTTGCTCACCTTTAATCTCCTATATGTCACACTTTGACTGTTGACATCCCCGTAAATCTGCAATACAAAAACCTCCTACAAAACCCCAAAAAAGACATCAAATCCTAAAAAATAAGTATTCAAAATGAGGGGCCTGGACTGTCCTCATTGTCAACTAGTGAAGATTACGACTCGAGCACTTTGGACTACATCTTAGATCTAATGTAGTTCTATGTGATTGTGTGTGCAATAGTGCTCCTAGGTTGCCCTTGCGTTGATGACGCCAAGATAGCGGGTAGTAGTTAGATAGAAATGCAAATGTGTGGATGGAAAAATGAACTTCCCCTTCCTATGCAGTGTGTATGCAGAGTAATAAGCCCAAGATGTAATCCCTTTGATATGTAGATAGATAACCCTTGATAGAAATTTCCCGCCATTATAATGGTATGTATGTTATGTTTATATAGGGATCTCTTGCTTGAATTTTGATACTAATGACCTGAAATTCTGACTAGTACCTCAAGATATGAGTGGGAAAACCGAAAATACTGACCTCAAATGTCAAAAATAAGATAAAAAATAAAGAGGACATGGGTTCCTAGGATAGACAAGAACACCTAGGCCCTAATGTCCATTCCTGGGTGCTAGTGTCCAGAGACAACCAACGATAAATGTGCGAAGATTGAGAGACATGGATCCCTGTGACTTGACCAAAATTGGGTGTATGAGTGACAACTGTGCAAGATAAAAATAATAGAAATAAACAACACAAGTGGATGGACTAAGAAGTGTGTCACCAAAGTGAATAATTTTCTTATTCAAGATCCATATATAAAACAACATACTTGGCGGTATAGTAAATAGTAGTAAGTGTATGATTTTTCATCTACACATTCAATACAGAGGGAAGTAGCCCCATGAACGTTGGTGGAGACACCTAATTTTCCCAATTGACAAATTTTCTCACCAACATTTCTGTAAACATTGATTAAGAGTTGCTTTGAAGAGTTCTTAGTTCTCTTGAGTCATGATAATTCTACCTTAAAGGGGTCTTTTCCTTTGCTTAGGGGGTCTTTTCCTTATCGATGGTCATTGATGTGCATATTGAGGTCTACATATATTGGGTTATGATTTGATTTCATCTCAATAGGGCAGTCCCCAACCTCAAGCTTCCTCAATCTCGGGATAGAGTTATGTGAACAAATAACATAGTCTACTACGCTTTGACCATTGTAGGTTTTACAAGTAATGTTCCCCAAATCCAGCCATATTCTCATGCCATTGCATATGATCATGTCATACAAACTACATACTCCCGAAGTTCTGCTCCATAAGTACGTAACTCCTCTATTTCCATTTTGTGATTTTCTTTCCCAAACCTGTTTCTTCTTCTTCTTCTTCTAGCCATAACGGATTGTTTCTCATTTCCCCTTCATTCCTCAAGTTAAGAGCTTGATTATTTGTTGTCCGCACATTGAAGTATCCTATTATCAAGACTTCTCCCAAGGTGTTGAATACTAAAATGTCATTTTTTAGGGACGCATAAGGGTCTTCACAATATAACTTCCTCTTATTATATGTTTTTGAGCCTCTCGGTGCAAAATAACAAGCAACAAGCCAAATTGTTACCTCATTTCTCGTTATTTTCAACCATATATATTGTTTTTTTGGGCCCTCTTTCTCTAATTTTATAATTCCACACCATTTTTCTTTGATTATAAACGTAACTCCTTTGTGTCCATTGCCACTTTTTGTCCCATTGTTCCACACTAATATTTTCTTATATCCTTCAAAATTAGGGACTTTACAATCTTCGTGTTCATGAGTTTTTGAGAATGATGACACCTTTTCCATCTACTATGGGCCCCAACCCAAGACCTCTTTGCCAAGGGTAGCCTCTACAATTCAAACTTACCAAGATCAAGTGCTCTAGGGGCCCTAAGTCCCTATTTCATGTGTTTCATTCAATGTCCGATTTGGGCTCTTCCATTTTTATAGCCACGCCTATTTTCCTACCTCTCTTGCTACTTTCACTTTCACCCACTCTTTCCTTCTTTCTTCTTGTTTTATAGGAGTTAAATCTTCATCTAGGTAAATATGTGTTCCTTTAAGAGACTATTTGTTCCTTAATATCTTGTTCTTGTCTTCTATGTTTTTCATGATAACTATTACGTGCCTATCTTTTCCTTCCCCAATAATTTTTTCTAATTTTATTTGCTTGATGAATATGCCCTATCTGGTGTAGCTGGTCAACCAAGAAGTCTCTTGCTAGTTTTTGAGTATTCTCATTCTCGCCACAATCATTTAGTCCTTTAATAATAATGTTTGCATCCCTATCATGTTTGTCATTTTCTTTTCTTATTTCATTCGACATGTTTTCTATTATCTCCCTCTATTCTTATGAAGGTCCTCTTACTATTTGTGCCAAGAATTGGTCCCCTTATGTTGGGCTCCCAAGTGGCTTTCTTTTACTTTTGTGTTGGAAATTTCAGATTGAGGCTCTTTTGTTTTTGGTGCGTCCATGACTTTAAATGATTTATTTTCAATCACTTTTGATTTATTTTCTTTCATTTTTTTCAAATGGTTTAAAGCTTGCTTTATCTCTCGTTAATTATTGCTTCCCCTTTGCCATGTTATTATGCTAGTTGTTTATTTTCTCTTTTAGTGTTTTATTATCTCTTTCAAGTTTCCAGCTTAGAGTGTATAACCTATTTCATCTTGTTGTCCTCATAATGCTTCTTTGATTTTAGACCTTCGAGTATCCTTTTCATGTTCATTAATTCATTTACATATAACTCGGGTGACCATATTAGAGGCGTTGATGTTGGGTTGTACATTTCCTTATTTTCTTGTCCTCCATCCCCCAACCATATTTCGTGTGTGCACTGTTGCCATTCCATGGTTGTGTACCCTGAGTTAATTGGGTATTTTTTTCCATGCCTTACGTTTAAATTTATTACTAAGTAATACATTATGTTTTCTTGTACCTCCTTTTTTCTCTGTGCTACTTGAGTTGTCTCTGTTTGCTATGTTATGGGATTATTTGTTGGAGTATCATGGGTTGCCTTTGGTAGGATAACCGTGAGTAGTATTAATGGCAATATCGTCTGCAGGGAAAACTGTAATGCTATGGAAGAAGTTGGTTTCGAGCTTAAGGGCTTGAATCAATTTCAACTATTGATCTGGAATGTGTTTTGGAAGGGTCGAGAGAGGATTTTTAGTAATACCATATGTTGTAATTATTTTATTAAAACATGGTTTTTCTAGAAGGGTTAAATGAATATCAACGTGGGGATTTTGAAGTGTATAAATTGCCATGTGGAGGAGCTATGCTAATGATTTTATATGGGATGTTGGTTTGTGGGATGGTCTCTTTTGCACCATGTATCCGAGGGAGAGTTTTTATTATATTGTCTTCAAGAAAGCATATAATTGAGTGACTCAATTAAATTATGACGTGTTGTTTGAGAGATTTCCATAATGAAATTAATTTTTTTTTAATGGTGAAGGAAAGAAGGTTTATTTAAGTTTGGCCAATCAAAATAAAGTAAATATAAAACATTTTAAAATGAACCCATATAGATTTAGTGTTAGATTTTAGTTTTTTTAGTTTTTACACAATTCTTCATTTCTTCCCTACAACAATAACTTTTAAAAAATCTATAAAGGATTTAATCTATGTAATATCTTCATAGAAAAAAATTCCACCAATTTAGAATTTTCATGAACACTTAATATCATTTTGTTATTCATTACATCGGATATTACTCTCTTGTTATGGTTTCTAATGCAATTTTTATTCTAAAATAATTAGCAACTATTTTTGTGCTAAAGTATTTAAAGTGAGCACCATGTTCTTGTTGAAGTTATATGACATTGTTATAGTTAGCTACATACTTGTAAACAATATTCTCATTATTTATTGGATTTTTATTGAATGTTAAAACAATTTGAATTCTCAAAACACGTTACCTACATTTGGTACTTGAGTTGCAACTACCTTCTAGTATAGTGGAAAATTTTATAAAATTTGGCTTCAATTTGGGATTGGCATTTTTCTTTGGTGCGATTAAATGTAGATGATTCATTTATTAAATCCTGCACTTTTTAAGTGTCTTTGAGTTTTCATTGATTACATTTGAAGCCATATAATCTATTATATTTTAATATTTTGATCTGGTTTCTTTGTTTTACATTGTCTTCATTTGATTGAATCTTGTTTGAGATTCTTGTAATAAAAATAATTCGAGAGATATTGTTTAATGCAGAGACTATTCATGTTCACTCCAATAGTAGTGTTAAAGTTATGAGACACAACAAATCATATCCACATCAACTACTCTTACACAAGTTTTCCAACAATTATTTTCATAAATTTCTTAGAATTGTTGGTCGATCTCTTGGTGTTAGCTTGGATTATATCGAATGAGTTAAGGTCATTTTTGGCAATGAAAACCTTCCCTAGATGCAAAAATAAATCTCTTGGAATAGTGTCAAAGGGATTGCTTTCATTCGAAGGATCCATGGCCATCCTAAAATCATTTTGTAATTATTTTGTGATCTATAATATAAAATTCAGCAAGAATGGTCTTTGGACCAAGAGTTATGGGTAGAATAATGGAGCCAATTGAAGTGTATCTAAGATTATCGTACCCTACAAAGAGTATTTAGAATAGCTGAGAAATTAGTCTCGCCATATCTAAGTTTCTGCATAAGTGAAAAGGGGAAAATTTTAACGATTTCCCCATCATCCACCATATCCCACTTTACCAAATTTTCATATATCCATATCTATAAATGGAGAACAATATCTCCTCTTCTCGGAAATTTCTACATTTGCGGGAAATTAACCTAGATCAAAGAAAAAACATGTGTCTCTCACCATGGCACCTAGAGGAACATATCCATGTTTATGTGGTTTACCTCGGTTTTTAGTGGAGGTGTGACATAGGATAAGTATTCGAGCCCCATGGTGTCTAAGAGAGCAAGTCGATGGGCTAGATATTTTTTTAAGAGATCCATAAATGAAATGTGGGAAAATGTCTTAGCTAGGTGAGCAACAATATAGTGGTTTCCTAGTTTTTAGGGGATTGTGTTGTTTTTTACTTCAAAGAGGGCCTACAATGGGGAATTAGGAGTTTGATACTATTTTTTCTTGGTAATCAAGTTGGCTTCCTCATTGGTATCTAGTTCTACAATGTCAATCATGCATGGTTGCCTCAGTGAACCTAAATGTGGGGACACATTAGGGTTAATGATGTTGGAGGTTGAGGCTTCAACATCATGGTTTCTAACTTGGGATATGACCTATTGCTGTTGCAATGGAGGCAACTATCATCGTTGTTATTGTTGTATATTATTGGGTTACATGTTATTTGAGGAATATTTTTCTAATGATTTAAGAAGGGATTTTGGTAGATACCTAGATGAGCATTTTGGGGTAGAATGAGACCAATATCAATGATGGGTTGATCATTAAGGTTCATTTCCTTAAAAATTGTCTCGTAAAAGGTTTGTCTTTGGTTTTTAGGAAGGCATTGAACAAGCCTATTGTACTTTCTACAAGTAGTGGTAGTGTGGCCTCTCGACCCTATTGAATATGAAAAATAAGCTAGGTTCTTAATTTTGGGGTCGATGGTTTTGTTGATCTACAACCAGCTTGAAAATTTCCAAAGTTTTGGGATAACCACCGTTGGGGCCAAAGTTATTTTAGTACAGTCTTCCTGTTCTTGTTTTGAACTAGTTTTTGGTTTTGGATCAAGTTGTAATTGATTAGTATTTGCAACTCGATTAAAGTCCCGTATGCAAATTCATAGTGGATTAATTATTGTTAGTGAAAATATTTTCGTTGTGGATATTATTTTTGCCATTGTTGGGTTGATTGACGATGTTTGTAAAGGAAAATTTTCCTCTTGGGTTGTTTCAGTAACACCATTTGTAGTAGCACTATGATTTCGGTTAACCACTTTCTGGACCTTGGGCATTTTGGGAGGTTTGTATATTATTGTTATTACTTTGATATCCTCTAGAGTTATGGTCGGGGATAATGAGTCTTCCATTTACACCATAGGTCATACGATTGTTATTTATTACTACTTGGTCCATTCTTAATGCGCTCTCTAAAGATTCATCGTAAGACCTCTATAGGAACTTCTGCCCATCTTCTTTGGCTTTCCTATTAAGGATATGGAGAAAGAGGTCATATAGCTCCCTTTGATCCATGTTTGGAGCACTAACAAAATAATAAAGCACCTATCACCATATCATGATGAAATGAGTGAAATATTTAATGGGTTCTTGTTTGATGTGAGGAAATTACCTAATGCCATTTTTACGAGCTTTTTCATATCAAAAGCCTTTACGAATTGAGTTACGAGCTTCTTAAACAAATGTATGGAACCTTCAAGAAAGTGGTAATACCAATCGAGTGTTATTCCTTTGAGAGTCTTAGGGAAAATATTTTTGACGACTCAATCCCATGGGAGAAATTCATGAATTGTGGTGGCATATTCCTTTATGTGGGCATTGGGGTCTCCTTCACCTTTGTATTTTGGTAACTCTGGTAGAGGACGAGGAAGAAGTGCCATGTGGATGTTAAAATCCAAAGGTTCTTTTAAATATTTTGCATAGGTTCCCAATGTACTGAAATCAATGGTAGGAATACCTATCATGTCAATAATCGGTTGTAATGCTTGGTAGTGACTAAAAAAGGAGGGTTTGTGACAACAATGTAGTTAGGTGCATTTGGTGTTTACAAAGTGGGGAAAAAGTTATCAAGATGGGTGGATTTGGAATATAAATGCAACTAGGGTGGTGTGTGACCCATGGGGGGAGGGACCATCAAACTATTGGGTGGCTTTTGGGAAGGTTTCACCATGATTGAGGGAAATTTTGTAAGGGTTGAGATTAAACCTGTAACTTTTGAACATAAGATTATGGTTGAGCGTAAGCCTATGGTGCAAACATAGCTTGATTGTAGAATTGTGTGGGTTTTACTACATTTAGCGTCACCAAGTATGAAACGATGTTGTTATTCGATGTGCTCATGGGAAAAGTGTAAGACCAAGATCTGTTCATACCTAACGTCTTTAACACCTAGAAGAAGGTATCTTGGGTTTGTTTGTATCACGTAGTTGGGAGTAGTTTGTTATGACCATTGTTACATGGGTTAGACATGGTTTGGTCTGTTTAGGCTTTACATTGTGTTTTAAACCACTTGTTGCTCGCGTCATTGTCAAGCGGTAAATCATTCTCTAATTCCTAAATTCATTTTACTAGAGTGGAAAAGAGGTTTCTTGATGGACGAGGTTGAATTTGTTGGACACTAGATTTTGTATTTGGTTTTATAGGAGAAGGGTGATACCATGTAATGAATTCTTTATTTATTACTTCTCTATTTGGGATATGCTTTCGGCCTTTGGTAGGGTATAATTAACATTATCTTGTAGGAGGGTATTGGTATAAAATTGTAGCCTATCTAGCGATTTATCTAGGGTGTTGAGTCGATCAATGCTTTGGTCAAACCATGTTAAAAGCTCATCATCGTGCCATAAGTAAGATGACATAAAATCAGATTGCATGCTAATTTGTGGCCTAGTCAAAACCTGTGTATATATCCCACTTTCCCAAGAAATGTCATGTTGTTAGACCTAGAAGGTTCTATAAGAGAGCTTTGATAGGTTGGTGGTTGATCAATATATTCAATCCATAGATTAGAAAGAGAATTTGACATTTGGATGGAAGAGACATAGGGTAGAGGGGAGATTTGGGAATATTTATCACCTAACCGAGAAAAGGGTGGTCATTGAGAATTCATAGGAGCATAGTAAGCCTCGAGGCCTAAAATAGGCATGTTATAGTCCCGACCGGGGGTGTATAAACACATGAAAAATAATGGGATAAGGAGAAGGTGGAATGGTAATAAAGGGACTAAAATGGAAACAAGAAGAAATTATTCCTTCATTTCGTGTTCACCATATTTGTACATGCCAAAAAGCATAAGGGATTTTTATGTGTACTTGAATCCTTATGAGTACGAGCCAAGTAGTTGATGTAGAGGATGATGGGATAATGTTGGGATATGGTGTGGATGGTGTGAAGGTGATAGGAGTGGGGATATAGGAACATAAACAAGTCGGAGATAAATTCTACCCGTACTCTCGGGTAAGTAATGCTTTCTAGTCGAGGGACGACGATACTCTTACAAACTTGATCATGGTGTTTGGTACAACCAAGAATGATGAAAATATGGATCCCTAGGTTTATGCATTGGTTAGTGAATGGAGGGATGTTTGGTTATGCTACGTGGGTGAAATAATTTCTTGAGGTGGGTCGACCCACGATCGAGTAAGGTCATACGAAGAAGGTAGTGGATAATAAAAGACCTAAGAGAACTCAAATATGTAATGGCAATATATGTATGATAAGATGGTGGATATGGTTTTTGTCTTGCATGGGGGCTTCACCCTAAAAACAACTAATTATGGGATGATTTGTGTAAGGGAAGGTGAAAAGCATAAAGGGAGCATGTGATGAGAGTTTGTCTTGAGGAAATCATTGGCTAGAATTGGAGCCTTGGGGATGTCATGTGATATGGTTCAAAATAAAGTATTTCTTGTTGTCCCGCATATCAACGAAATATTTTTTTTTGAAATTTGGGGTTCTTTGCACCCCAAATGACTTGTTTTTGTATTGTACTTGTTTCAGTAAGCTTGAGTATGCCTATTTTCAAGCTTGTTAGGGTTCAAAACCATCTTGTAAATGTGCTCAAAATCAATTTTAGATCCTTATTTGTATTTTCTTGATTGAGAGTTTATGAAGATTATTTGAGACATGTTTACATGTGATATTAAGAAATAAAGTGCTTGCTGCAAATGGGTTTTGGAAGTCAAAAATTAGATTGTGTCACATGTATTTTATCAACCAATTTACCAATTTACTTCACTTGTTTCTACGAAAAATTCAAACAAACAATGTTTTTGGTGTTTTTATGATTTTATGAGTGGTATCTAACACATGAAAAGAAACAAAAGAAAACAAAAAACATAAAGTATTCTTACTGAAATTAAACCTTTATAACATAAAGAAATGAAATTTGTAATAATCTTAAGAACACTAGTACATTTAGTTTGAAACTCGTATGTTGTTTGGCTGAAATCTCTAATCATAAAAGCTAATTTGAAAATATGATAATTGTGCAATTTAAGATCTAGAATATAAGTCGATTCTAATCTACTTTGCAATTTGAATTTCTCCTAGTCTATGCTTTGATGTAATTGTACAATATAAATAACTGAAATTTTGTTTTCATTTTGTTCTTTTTGAGTTTTCTTGTATTTTCTAAGGCTAAATATATCTAGATCTAACAAATACATTTACTTCCATATTCTAAAACCTAAAGCTTTATCTCGTAGATGAGAAAGGTCTAAAGAAAGGTGATTGAAGATTTTAATCTAACTCGGCCATGAAATTTACACAAAGAAAATACTAATACTAAACTTCCTTTTTTTTCATTTTCTTGGTTTTCTAATTACTACAAGAAAAATAAATAAAAATTTAATCTATTATATAAATAAATGAATTGGTTCATATCCAACCTTTCTCCTATGATTGAGATAAAGTTGATTTGAACTCTATATTTTTACCCTCATTTAGTTATTCCTTTTGAGCTCTTTGGAACCGATTTGTAGTTGATGTGTTCAGTAGGAAAGAAGGGAGCTTGTTGCACTTGGGAGGAAGAACAAAAGGTTGATCGAGGCTGGCTCAAAGGGAGGCAAAAGTCTAGTTTGGTGGCCCTTATGTTCTCTCTTCGGTAGTAAAGGCAACTTATAGTCCTTAGGGTGCTTTGTACTAAAAGAAATCACCTTTGGAGTTTGGTCGCTTTCTCTGGATGAAGAATGGAACAATAGAAATGCTTTATGGAAAAGCTTCAAAATTCTACGGGAAAAAAATGAGTGTAAAATTTCCCTAATATCCAACCTCTAAGTGTTTCCAATCATAACTCAAGATCAAAACTCAATCTAAGGCTTAGATTCAATCACTTAGGGAGTAAACTCAAGTGTTAGATGACAATGGAGTAAATTGGGCATTAAAAGCAAGAAAATTGCTTATTTAGGCCAAATAAAAGATAAAAATTCATACATGGGAATGAAGAGTTTGACTCAAGTCTTACTTGTGACACAACTGTAGGTTTTTGCAGGCGCCAGTTACGAAACTACTACGACAGTTTACAGATCCACAATTCATTTTAATAAAACCACCATGGTGAGGGATGGATACGCCGAGGCGGTTCCATCCTAAAATGGTAAGAAAATACAAATAAGGAAATAAGGAAAAAGAAAAAGGGCTAGAAGGGTTTGGAAGAGTGGAATTAGGCTTAATAGGGGTTGAAAGTTTGAGAGATACTTAGGAAATGATTATGAGCTCTTAAAAACATCTTGTCACGTTTTGGAGATCCCCGTCATCATTATTGATTACTTTAACTCTAGCACTATGCAAAATGGGGTGCGCATTATGCACCACTTTTTTATTAGTACTTGTTTATAAATAGTTTCGTTTATCATATAATATGGTGATTTATGTATCCATTCTCTATGCATAAGATTTTCACAATATACTTGAGTTTAGATGCAAGGCATGCATATTACATATAAACATGAATACATAGATGTTTTGTAAGTTTATTTTCTTGTTGCTAGTAATTGATCATATGACACAAATCAGATTGATTATACATGTTTTGCTCTTTCTTATATCACTAAGAGTGTTTCCTTTCATGGCTATTGTAACTTATCATACATAATGATGACATTACTAATATGTATGCACTTATATTTCTTGCTCTGATTCAACCGATGTTTGTTTTACAATGTAATGCCCTATCCTGTTGCACCTTTCTGTTGAGGTGCATGTCTCGCTCAACAAAACGTCATGTCACTTCCACCTTTTTAATCAAACATTGTTTCTCTTTGGGGGAATTTCGTGGGTATTCTTCTCAAAATATTTGAGGCCTCAATAAACATTATCAATTGTGTAGTTCTTGTTGAGAAAGTGCATTTCCGATTACACTCGATTGATGCTTTTAAAAAAAAGGGTTGCCAATTTTATTCTCGAGAGAGTGTTGATGCTTTGTGTATATTTTTCTTACCTCGAATCATTGGCGGAACTATTGTAAAACCTAGTTAGTTGTTAGCAAGGTTTCACCTCTTGTAGGTTTCTTTAACCCAAAATCGTATCGTATCAAATAATAATAATAATAATAATGATAATAAAATATATTAAATCATTCTTAATAGATTTTCAAGTAAACAAAATGAGATAAATGAATTTATAATAATAATAATAATAATAATAATAATAAACAACAAAGATATGGTATTTGGGAGATAAATATTGTGTAATTGTGTACGTGGCAATAATGTGTACGATAACCCATCAAATAACTTGTAATGGATAAAGGATATATATATTTATATAATATATATATTAGATGTTTAAATATTAATGTAAATACAAAAAAATTGACGAGTTAAATTTAATCGAGATTTAACTATAAATAAATAAAATAATATACATACATGTGCAAAATAATACACACACACACAAGAAAATAAAAATAAAATAAATGAAGATTTAACAAAACAAGGCCATGAAATGGCAAATCCTGCCGATGAAGGTGCATTTTAGTGGAGGAAGAGGTTATGGTGTTGCTTGTGGAACACGTGGTCGATTGCATTTACGGTGGCAATTATGCATAAAGAGTCGGGCGAGAAGTTATGATAAAACAATTGGTTATATAATATAGTTAAGTCCCTAGTTCGTTTCTTCACAGTTGCAAATTATATGTTGATGTATGGTGGGAGGCTTATAACCACACTTTCATTTTGTGAAGACTACTATGTAAATTGTAGTAGCATGTCAATATTTGCAACAATTTGGAATGCATGTAGAGTAAATATAGTAATAAATAGAAATTGGAAGCAAAAAATATCATAAAGTGATATTATAATGTTTAAAGTATAGTATATAAAAAACTTGAAAATTCTTGTTTTTATTAATAAAAAAACTTGAGATGCTTATAATTTATTTTCAGCCAATAGAAAAATAGAATCTACTTTTTGAAAAAATCAAATAAATACATATTTAAAAAAACTATATACAAATGATCTAAAATGTAATATGCTTTATTGTGATTGGTCATTAAAAAGTGAAAATTTAATGTTGTACTTGATACATTAATTACAATAATTTAATATTTTTGTAATTATAATGTTTAAAGTATAGTATATTTTAAAAAAACTATATACAAATGATCTAAAATGTAATATGCTTTATTGTGATTGGTCATTAAAAAAGTGAAAATTTAATGTTGTACTTGATACATTAATTACAATAATTTAATATTTTTGTAATTATAATGTTTAAAGTATAGTATATAAAAAACTTGAAAATTCTTGTTTTTATTAATCAAAAAAACTTGAGATGCTTATAATTTATTTTCAGCCAATAGAAAAATAGAATCTACTTTTTGAAAAAATCAAATAAATACATATTTTTAAAAAAACTATGTACAAATGATCTAAAATGTAATATGCTTTATTGTGATTGGTCATTAAAAAGGTGAAAATTAGTTTTTTTGAAACCTATATATATCTTAATGAATAGATAAAAATTAAAAAACTTAAAAAATATAATAACAAACAATATAATGAAATGGAGTTGGTAGAGTAGGTGATTGGAAATGGCAGTGGAAGAATTTGATGTGTGTAGGTGGGATGGACATGTGGGGGAAGTATGGGCGTGGCAGGTCTAGTCAGTTGGGCAAGGCATGAGCATCCTCATCAAGGGATTTCACACCACCAAATGCATCCAAGTAGCTCGCCCACCCAATCGGTTTCTTTCTTTGCCAATAATCCCTCTCTCCAGTAGTGTCAAAATAAGAGTTTTGGATAGGGCATGAACATTATAAACTATTTTTTTATGTCGATTTTGTTTTGCAAATGTGGACGCATATGCAAAGATCTGGAGTCTCATGGAATGCGTTGATTTTTGGATATGCACTAAAAATGGTTTTGTTTAAATGTATTTTGAAAATTCCAAGCAAATGCAATTAGTAGGGTGAAACCAATTTCCACGGCCGTTACCAACATCCTCCTATTATGTGTCAAATGAGGGATTTGAATCAAGTTATGAGCATCCATCAATGCATAAAGGATAGAAGATATTTTTTGCATAATTAGAAGTGACAAAGCTTTGCTAGTTATGTATGCAAAATACGGAGCTACTGCAAGCCCGTGCACCATTTGACAAATTTCCCAAAGAACTTGGTGACTCTATTAATCATTGGGAAGCATGGACAAGGACGTTAAAACATTCATTGGAATGTATCAAGAGATGTGCTCTCATGGACTGTGTTGGTTGCAATATTTTCACAGAGTGGAGTTTTAAAAATAAATGAGAATCTCGTAAATCAAAATGTAACTGGAATGCATATCACCAAACTCAGCAACTGCACACACAGGTATTTCCAGGCATGGTTTTTTGACCTTTGTCTTTCATAGTTTTGTATTCTTAGTTTTTCCTTCATAACAACATAAAATTTTTAAACCAAACAACTATTGTACTTTAAATTATTAAAAAAATGAATTTGTAGTACAGAAAACAAAATCTACCCTGTGCTTTACGAAACCCGAATAGATTTTAGCTGTCAACTTTACCCTTAATCCCCATCCTGAGATGTTTTAACAACTTAAGTAACTAGACTAAATAGGCGCAACCCCCTTTTATTGAGGATTTGAGTTCGAGTTTACTTTTCAACCTATCATTCGTTCCATTGTAGAAGTTAATAAATCACAATTTTCATCGACGCGAGAAATACCTCTATGAAACCCCCATCCAAAATGTTAAGGTTTGACACCATTCCTTGTCATCATGAGATTCCATAACAAATTTCCAAACGCCCTAAATTGATCATGTGATCATTTGGCATAACGCGTTAGGAGTCGTGTTGACCCTGTTTGTAGCATCAGGTAGCTACTAAAAGTTAAAAGTTGGGTTTCGTTTTGGCTTGTCGTTTGGACATAGAGCATAGAAATGGTTATCCGCCTCTGTAAACCTCTTATATTTTTACATGATAATTTCTTGCAAACTTGGGTCCCGAGAGAAACACCTCGCTAATAGCTTTTACAATGGGGTTATGTAGGCCTCCAATCGTTGATTGACTAGGCCAAACTAGTCCAATTACGATTGGTGGCTCCGAAAAACTAGTTATTGTTGGTAAACTATTCGCTGGTTCTAAGTTCCATCAACTCCTATGAATTCTCCATATATAAGAGAGCATATAGGAATTTTCCCGCTATGTGTTCACAATTGGAAGTTATTTTTTGAACGTGATTTCTTATCCCCCAGAGCTAAAATTGGATGTTTTTCGCAAACTAGTCCAATTACGATAATCGATAGCTTTAGAAAACTAATTGCCGTTGGTAAACCGTTCACCGAGTTCTAATTTCCGTCAATTCCTATGAATTCTCGGTATAGAAAAGAGCGTGTACAAATTTCCCACTATGTAGTCACTATCGAAAGTCAATTTTTGAATGTGATTTCTTAGCCTCCGAGCTAAAATTAGACGTTTTCAAAACTAGTCCAATTACGATTGATGACTTCAACAATCTAGTTGTTGTTGGTAAAACATTCGCCAATTCTAAGTTTCATCAATTTCTACAAATTTTCAAAGATATAAGAGAGCATCTAGGAATTTCCATTTTTTGCGTTCTTTTATCAAAATTTAGTTTTTGGATGTGGTTTCTTAGCCCTCAAGTTAAAATTGGACATTTTCACAATCTAGTAGGAAAATGTGAAAGAAGGTCGTAGGACCCTCGTCAAGTTAGTTAACCAATGAGAAAACTTGTAGACATTTATGAATGACGGTATGTAACTCTATTTTTTGTTGTGAGAAATTTGATTGTCAGGAAAACAATGTTTTTCTCTCTCCTCTCTCTTCTCTATGTATTTCTGTCTCTCTCTCTCTCCCCTTTAGATAAGAAATGAAGCGAAATGAAATAAATGCATATCTAACTCTCTCTTGTTGTGTGAAAAGTTTTATTATTGTGTAAATGGAAAACTATGGAAACGAGAATTATGCTAGATTTTATGCAAATTCCATGCTAGCAATTGTGCTTTGACCATGCGGTGGTTGCGGTATCGAGACATAGAGAAAGTGAAGGATACTATTGATTTCATAGTAACTTGTTATTTGGAACAATGTGATTGTATATAATACATCAACCATACTATTTTTATATATATATATATATATATATATATATATATATGTTGATTGATTGAATTGTAATGAGTAGGAGCCATTATTGTTTTGGGGTGTTTGGGAAATGGGCATTTAATCATGGGTGTTAAACTGATTCGAGACCATATAATGAAAAAGGGTGGATGTTATACTAACTCGAAAATAGATTGATCTTTTATAGTGTTTTTCAAAGTGTGAAATATATGATTAAATCTATTGTGTATTGAATTATTTACTTAGAATTGTAGAAAAAGGAAAATAAAAAAACAATAAAGCTCGAGTAAGATTCTTGTGTTGACTTACCCTTCTAGTTCGATCACTTGCATAGCGTAGAAGACTGGAAACTTAGGATGAGCCTAGTTCCTTGTACTAGACGACATCTCCTAGTTAAGGGAAATAAGAACCCAAATTCAAGTTACCATAATACTATACATGCTTAACAACACTTCATTGCAACCCTATCCAGAGGGGAATGACAATAGTTAAACACTACCTTAAGTATGTGGCCTTCCTCCTAGGAATTTTATTCATGTGTGTCACAAGGTGAATTGGTTATCTTAGGTTAGTGTCTCAAATGAACCCGATTTAATATTTGATGCAAGCCCTCTTGAGTCGACATATAAGTAAATGAAGGGTCATAGGTGACAAAGGTTGGAGCTTCTCTTGAAAGATATTTTGAGGATTTGTGTTATGGATGAATTCCATTCCTAATTTGTAGTTATCATTATGGTTCACTATAACACGATATCAAGGTTTAATTGTGGAAAATGAAAAAATTGTAACAAATGCTTAGTCTTTGTAAATGTAATCATGAGATGTTGTTCAAGGAGAAAAATAAATTTTAGATCTTTCTTGTAACTTGTTTTAATCCTTCTTATGTTGGGAGAAAAGGAACCCATGGCCTATAAGCTTGAATGTGAACCTGAATCAATTATTAAAGTATAGATAAAAAGAGATAATCATGGGCCTTAGTCCTTTAAACTATAGAATTTTCTTCTCTTGTTTTCACACTAGTTCCTATTGTGAAATGAAGGTATGATGCAAAACTAAGTAAAAACGCCCTTTAGAAACAAACCCTAGGGACAAGGACTAGAAGCCTTGTGTGTGTACAAATGTCCCTTTTAACAAATGGGTTATACAATTAATTGTAATAAGGTATATTCAAACTAAATTAAATGAAACCATTTTAAGTTCAATGTTTAACAAGTATAAGGGAAACTTAGTCTAGAAACAAAAGGAGAATGTATGTTTACATATTAAGTTCCCTTCAAACCCTTACGTTTAATTATTGAAACATGGTTGTAATAAATATGTATCCATGAAAGTGTTGTGTCGTTGGTGGTGCCATTTATAAGTTTGTATTGTAGTTGGATAATTGTGTGTCCTTGTCATTTGGGAAATGTGGTAATGATGTACATCATGTGTTTTATGTGGCTATGTATCTTTTTGTTGGGGTGAGCTTCCATCATTAATTATTTGGAGGAATAAAGTGTAGCTAGTGAATGGAGGAATAAGAAAATGTGTGTTTGTCTTGGAGGAACCAAATGAATTCATGGCTAGTCTTAGTGGAGGGATAAACAAGTGTTATAGTGGAGGGATAAACAAGTGTTATAATGGAGGGATAAGGGGTCCGTAAAAAAAGTTGATGTGGTGTGTATGCTTTGGAGGAACCTAAGGCTTGCCAGATTCCACCTTGGAGTGATAAGGGGTAGTTGCAATGATGACCTCTCCCCTATGTAAGCCTCTTAGGTAGGATGAGTTATGTGTGTCGTCTTTCCTTGTGAAGATAATCACTTCTCATCTTGTGGTATGTGTGGGTCCATGCTGCTATAAATGGCTTGTGTGATATTGAGTTATCCTAAGAGATTCCATGTGGTGTCATTTGTCATGTAATGAAAGTAAAAAAAAATTATTCCAATATTTTTACTTGTTTTTATTTGTGTGCTTGATTTTTGTGTTCATTAGAGTCTATGAGATCTTGGATGATGTGGAAAAGCTAAAAACATTTCTAAATTGAGAGAACAATGTGTGAAACTATTAAGAGCACATTTCTAAATTGAGATTTATCATTATCTCCTTAATGATTTTATTTTGATCAAGTATGCCCAACATCTAATCATATTTTTTTCATTTTTACAATCCCAACTTGGAAAGTTTTTTTAATAGACTTTTTAGTATTATCAAAGTGATCAAACTATTATATTCCCTCATTTTTATTTAAATTAGGTTGTATTAGGATGAAATAATCTAGATTATATTTATTACATATAGTCTTAATTTTTAATGCTTTGGTAAATGATTTTATTTCAAGAAATTAAAAAAATCATCTCTCAAAGAATACAAAACATAGGGCTTTATTTTAGTCATTATGGTTTTAGATTTTAGGCTATATTTTTATTTTAGAACCTAT
Organism: Taxus wallichiana var. yunnanensis; assembly: GCA_018340775.1. NCBI lineage: Eukaryota > Viridiplantae > Streptophyta > Pinopsida > Cupressales > Taxaceae > Taxus > Taxus wallichiana. Next base: position 5,653,026 of record CM031244.1, read on the forward strand.
TGCAAGTCTATTTCTCCCTCATTCCTTTTCTACATGGAAGGATAAGATATGAAGTAGTCTTTGCACGCCTCCTTCTTAATTAATCTTTGTGCCTCCTTGAATTTTCTTTGTGCCTCCTTATTTGTGTCTCCTTCTCAAATCTTTAGTGTATAATCACTTTCATTTAATTTTTTTTTTTTTTTTTTTGATATGGGCCTCCTTATTGAGCTAATTGATTGGAAGTGAGCATTAATGGGTACCATGGAAATGACCATCAATGATTTATAGAGCCTGAAATTTGTAACTAACTTAGTGGGAATTTATGACATTTTCTATGGGAAATAACAAGGGTAAATTTTAACAACAAAAAAGGAAAAGGGATAGAGAAGGAAGGAATGTTTTCAGGAATGTGGTTTGTATTTTTCTCTTATATTGATATGTTTAAAGGATTAATAATGAAATAATGTAGAATATTTCATGGTGTGAGGATGCACGCTCACTAGAAATCCAAGAGAACAAACCTATACACTTACTTCTTGGTTAGAAAATCTAATATCTTGATTTTCATGGACTGTGTATGAATTATTGTACCCTCTTTGTTGCACACCCCAAAATTATTGGCAAGGGGAAATGGGTTATGTATTTTTATTACCATGCTTTCTTTATAGATGGATGCACATCATACCTTTAGTATGCTTATCCCATAGATGGTTCTAGGAAATTTTTATAGAGATATATGTGTGTGAATAAGTGATTGTGCTTAATTTTAGATTGATGTTTTTGTTAAAGAAATAGAAGATAACCATAAGAATGTTTTGTGAAGTTATGGTTTTTGTTTTTTTCTTACTAAGGCATTTTATTATGGTTATAATTATTGGGAATGATCCTCTTATTGAGATAACTTAGTAAGAACTATAATTTCTAATTAAAATCTTCATTTTTTTGTAATACTATTATTGTAATGGACTAATTCCATCCCCTTAGTGGGTGTATAATGTAAATTATTTTTCTTTGTAATTTTATGAAGAGGAATACTCTGTGGACAAATGAAATTACTTGTAGAGATTTAGAGATGAAATATGAAGTTGATTTTTAACATTTGATATTGTGTAATCATTATTGTAGACACCTATAATTTAGCCTAAAAACTTTAAATACTTGTGCTAATTATTTCCTTTGCATGAAGTTAACGACATATAAATCGTCAATAATGCTCATCTTTTCTTCTATCATTGTTAATTAATTACAATAAGGAATTAATTAAGTCTTCTATTCAACAAATACTCTAATTAACGACCTTCCTCGTTAATTAATCATTCCTTCTATCTAAACTAATTAATTATTATTAATTAATTACCTTCTCCTTTCATTAAAACAATAAATCATTATTTAGTTGATTTAATCCCCTTCTATAGTCTAAATCATGCTAATATTCCTCTAAAAATATTTTATAAGCTTGCACACCTATTAATTAATCACTTTGGTTAATTAATAAACCCCCTTTATCCACATGAGTCACTAAGGGACAAATTAAACTCTCCTAAAGTTAACTCAACCCTTTCTAAACCCCCTTATCCATAACTAACTCAACATCTCTATTATCCCACATACAAAGGGATGTAGATATTCCTCTATCCATTGGGCTATATAAAGAGCCCTCCTCCTACCTTTACACTTACACCTATTCCTTGAGAAACAAAAGTGAAGCATATAACAAATACACTTGTAGCCATTTTGTCATCTTGGAGCATTCTTCATTGGAGAGGCTAGCTACTTTCATTTCTTGTATTCATCCATCCAAGTTTTGAAGTCATATGGGGATATGTCAAATGGTCTTGTAGCCATGGATTGACAAGACTCCATTCTTGAAAACCTTGGGATTCAAACATACAATCAAACCTTTGATTGCTAAGGATCTAAGTAGGTTCATTTCATTTTTAGCATTCAATAGAGATAGAGATTAATAAATTAACATGTTAGTTTGAATATTTGTTCATGTTCTAATGCAAGACTGTTAGTAAATTAGTTTTTCTTAAGCTCTAAGCATGATGGTGCATTGAATTTGATTTAGCTTTGTTTTAGAATTATTAGGCATTAGTTCTAACTCTTTTTGCATTGCTAACAAATACATGTACACATTTGGCACGCCCGGTGGGACAGATCCTTAGTCCCTTAACATTCTAGCTTGAATTCTATTATTTTTGGCTAACCTTTGATATACACATATGGAAAATAATGTTCAATTTCTTAGGATTTTGCTAGTATTATATGTGTAGGTTCTCATTTAGAGCTATCATTCTAATGGGTTGTTGTCAATTTCGAGCTAACTTACTAAAATTTGAAGTGTTGTGAGATTTTTGGTGTCTTTGGCCGTATTTTGACTGTAGGAGGGGCACAGGCACACTAACCTTGGCGCAGGTACATTAAACTTGGTGTAGACACACTAACCCTAGTGCAGGAACCTCTTGGGTGGCACAAGCACACTGTCGAGTTTTGTATCTCTGTTTGGCTACCCTAGCACACATACCCTAACCTTGGCGCAAGCACACTAACCATGGTGTAGGCACATAAAACCTAATGCATACACTCTATTCATACTTTGGACCTTCACTACAGCTGGAAACCTATCAGGTTGGCGCACACGCCATAACCCTAGTGTAGGCATCTCTCGGGTGGCGTAGGCACACTGTCTGAGTTTCGTACCTCCTTTTACTACCCTAGCGCACATACCATAATCTTGGTGCAGGCATCTCTCGGTGGAGAAAACACAATGTCTCGAGTTTCGTACCTTCTTTTGGTCACCCTTGCGTACACACTTAAACCCTAGCACACGTACTCATCACCCTAGTGTAGGCATCTCTTGGGTGGCGCGGAGTGCACTCATTGCGGATTTCAGTTTACACAAAGGGCACATACACCCTAAACCACACGCATGCACCTAAACCCATGCGCAGTGTCCCCGTAGGAGGCGCGCACACACCCTGAGGGGTGTGCAGGTATATCTGTTTAATCCGGTTTTGTTTACCAATTTTTGGTGTCCCTTGTTTTGATCATATCTTTTGACCCGTTAACCTGTTTTCAGAGTTTGAATAGGCATCGGAAAGAGAATGAAGCGTAATTTGTGAGGAAAATTCCAAAATTAATATACCTTTGGTATAATTAATTCTATAAAAAAACTCCCAAAGTGCCCCGGAGACCTCCAAAAATGTAAAATACTAAAACTGTTAAAAACCGCTAAAAATAGATTTCTAGAATTTTACGATTTTCTTGGTTTTCTAACTTTTGTAGGGTTCTAACAGTGGTTTACAAGTTTCCTCTTCATTAATTTATTTTGTACTAACTTGTTTAAAATGTTTACATCTTTATTTGTGAAAGTTTGAAATGTGTATGCTCTTCCCTCACGCCTTTCTAGGTGATCTTGGGAATCAGAAACGTTTCACCACTTTCTTCATACTTGCAAAATGGTTTAATTAGATTTCAAAGTTGGTTAAAAGGAAATTATTTTTGCATTTTACTTAGGTATTTTCCATTCCTTGCAAAATTTGAGTGAGATACCTTGTTGTGTATGCTCTTTCCTTGCGTCTTAGGACGATCTGGGAAATAAAAAACAACATCTTATCTCCTTTATATGACGTTTTAGAAAATTACTAATCCATTGTGCAGAACCAAAACGCTTGTGAAAGAAAGGTGGAGTCAAAACAAAAAATCAAACTACTAATATAGTTTCTGTGCAGGTTGCCAAAGGTGTTCAAGCAAACCACATCAAATTAAACAAGATAAAAAGAACACCACATTCAAAACACTATATTTACAAGTTCGGATAAGGGTACGCCCTATCCATTTAAAACTAGAACATAACCCCTTTGGCATAATCCTTAAGCTACAACAATGGGGGTGGTCCTAGGAACCCCAAAGTAGTCCACACAAGAGGGAACCTTGTGGACGAAATGGGAAGTGCTCCACATAACCTACTTGACTAGTTGTTCCTTGTGAGTTAGCGTTACCGGTTGTCCGTATGGTGACCCCAGTGATAGTACACGTGGACACACTAGTTTCCCACTATGCTTGAAGGGGGTAAAGTAAAGCCGAGATACTCCCAAATTAGTCATTGCAACTTTTTGGGTAAATCGAGCTCGCTTAAGATAACTTTGTAACACCTAGTTGAGAGAGCCACCTAGGAAGATATCTTTGGCTAGGAGCCCACTTTGACCATTTCAAAGCCAATTTTGAGTTAAGAGCTATTGTTCATCACGAAACATGTGAAGCGTTACTTTTTCTTAGTTTTTCACTTGCCCTAAGGTGAGGCGAAACTTTGCCAAAGTGAGGCCAACATTTTTCAACCCCAATTGATCTACTTCCTTCACTTTCTTTTGACACTTTGTTGATCAAAATAAGAGTGACTACCTTTGCGTTATCAATTGATTGTTTTTGCCACTTTTGTGTCCATTTACGCCCATCCATGTTTGTGGCTAGGTTGTTAAACGTCTAAAGTGTGTGGAGACATTTTTATATCATTGGTAGCCTTTTTGATCTTGATACCCAAGTCAAGATTGTCATCGTAGTTAGGCTTGGTTCATCACTTTGATTCTCCTTTAAACGGTTATCTTGTTTATATCATGTCACTAAAATTTTGGTATTTACATCTTGTTTCTTGTAAACTTGACCTAAATACTTATATTGTAAGGTTATGCTATATACACTTTAACAATTCCTAGGTATACTATAGCTTTATTTTGATTTCAATTATTACCTCGATTTTGAAAAGTGTTGAGTGTTACCACTTGTGCATGTTATATCAATATCATCTTGATATCAATACCTGAATTTCTCACAAAGTTTGGTTAACATATCTTGGTGAAATTGTTGTGTCACTCACAATCGTAACTGACACCTTTTGGAATATAGGTCTTGATTGAATTTGGGCTTGCTTCTAGTATACTTTATTTGGAGGTCACGTTAACTTCTTGTTATTACTTATGCCTTGTTCATTTATTTGAACTCGACATAAGTAGGGACATTTTTTTAATCATCATACAACACCAACTATCATTTGAAACAAACTTAGGAAGTAATTTGATGATTGATTGGTTTAAAACAAACAAACTTTGTGTGATTGTGTCTCATTTGTCACATCGACATATCCATTTTAGAAAATCACTTTGATCCATTGATTCTTTATCATTCATTATTCTTTGGTCATTAATTTGGCTTTGTGTTTTGAACTTGCATGATTGTTCCTTGTGTTTATCCATCTTATAAATTCATTTCTAGGAAAATATTTTGGGTCTTTGATCCTCTTGATCTTCTTATTTTTTCCTAAGTTCACGATCATTTTTGAACACATCTTTCAGACCTTAGCAAAAACATTCAAGCAACTTTTGCATCAATTGAACATTGGAAATATTTCCTTTGTATCCTTTATATCGCTAAAATTTTAATCCATCCTTTGGCATTTATGACTTCATCCCTTGTTGGATTATCAGTCTTGATTAATCACGATGTATGTTTTCCTTAGCTTCCCTTTTGGAAAATCACACAAGCATCACCATCTTTGTGAAATGTCTAGTTGATTGTCGTTATGTTGCCCAAATCAACATGAAACATTCTTCACTTTGAAGAAGTTTGATCATACAATTTAAGTCTAGACCTTTGAACCCAACACATGCCAAAAATGACTAATTATCGCAAGGTCCCTTATACATACGACAATAAGGAATCAAAGTTTCGGTGTACAAATCAAAAGACACCCATCATGACCAAACCTCGATTGGTGCTTCATGCTAGAGAACCCATTCGGGTAACCCATTCCCCACCTTCATCTCATAGTCGGTGGCATGGTTTGGAAACTTCTGATACAAATTATTATTCCAGTTTCACCCACCCTTCTTCTGATTCCGAGGATTCCAATCCAAATATTTCCTCCGAATCATCTCGATGATTCAGATCTAAACTACTATTCGGATCCAAACTACTATTCAGATTCATCTAATTCGACTCCTAAGTCACGGTCCTCCCCTTCTTCGCAGGACCTCTATTATCAGTCACCTAAACAATGTTCTCCTCCTCTAAAGATTTGTGTCGCCACAAATTATCTTCATCATTCATCTAATGTGACTCCTACGTCGTGGTCCTCCCTTTCTTCATAGGACCCCTTTTATCAGTAACCTCAACGACGTCTTCTTCCTTTGAAGATACACACGACTCCAAATCCCTCCAATCAAAAATATAATACAATTCTTGAATCGCGGTCCTCTCTTTCTTTGCAGGACCCTTGTTATTATTCATCCAATACGATTCTTGAATCACGGTCCTCCTCTTCTTCGCAGGACCTTCTTCATCAATCACCCCCACGAATTCTTCCTTCTTTGAAGATTTATGTGACTCAAAGTTCTTCTAGTGAAACATTTGAATTGACCCATGCATCGCAATGTGCAGACTTTGGACTTAATCCTACTAGTTTACAAACGATATACCATCATGTAGGTAGGTCCACACCACCTTCTTCTACTCCTGAGACATCTAGCTACACATCTTCTTCTTCCCCCACATCATCTTCTTCTATCAATCATCATCAAACATCTTCTAAGTATTGTTAGGAAATAAGAGATAAAATATGCGGAATAATCCCTTACGAATCGCAAGCAAGTAGAAACTAATATGCGTAAAATATTACAGTTTGCAAATAAAAGTGCGAGAATAAATAACACAACACAGAGAGACAAGATTTAACGTGGTTCACCCAATTTGGGCTACGTCCACCAAGAATCACTTGCTCAGATTTTATTACAAGCCTCCACTCTCTCAATACAATACCTAGATCCGTTTGGAGCTATGCTCAACAAACTCTACAGAATTCACACCCGAATTCAAAACACATCTGTAATACATTTGCTTGTTTATCTATCATATGCATAAGACCATATAAATAGACAATTGCTTAAGCAGTTTGATACAAAACCGTGGGTATCAAAACCAAGGGCAAAAACCGTGGGTATCAAAACAATGGGCAAAGACCAAAAAAACCATGGGCCCAAAAACAGCCCATAACGGTTACCCATTACCCATGGGTTAATAAACCACCCATGAAAATTTTCTTGGGCTTCGCCCGAACCCTTCCATGGGGGCTTCACCCTCCGAACCCCCTAATCCACTCAACAATGCAAGCGGACCGCCGTAAAAATACTCGAGTGTAACACATAGAAGGTGTACCACACTCTAACATGAAAATAGGTTCCACAAACATAACAATCATCATCAAACATCTTCTAAGTATTTCACACCAAGTGAACCTATTTCTTCCAATCAACCCTTGGTGATTGATGAACAACTCATACCGATTGACCTCTTTCAGAATGAAGAAACAATCAGGGCATTTATAGGGGCACATGAAGATATTCCTTTAGAAGATTACGAGCAAGGATTCTCTTTAGACTTTGATGCGTCCACATGTGGTGAGGAAAAGGTTGATTCCTTTCATCAAGAAATAGAGGAAGATCCTTAGATCATGTAACATGATCATCCTCTTATTCTTTCACCTTCACATTCTTCATTATGTGATGAAACTCCTTGGTCTTGCATTGATCCATGGCCTATCTTCTCATCACCCAATCACTCTTTGTCTATCATAATTCCTCAATCACAATCTCTTATGGGGTTAATGCCAAGTAGCCCTTCATCTTCGTCTAGGTGTGGGTCACCTTTTGGTAGCCCTCCTTCTTCGCTATTTGTGGGACATTTTTGAGTAGTCCACTATCTTCTATTCTTGGGGCATATCCCAATAGCCCCTTGTCTTCTATGTATGCTTCACCCTTGGGTATTACATCATCTTATATTCTTGGGCCACATCCTAGTAGCCCATCATCTTACATCTATGGGTCACGTCTTAAGTAGCCCTTCTTCTTCTTCTATTCTTGGGCCACATCCTAAGTAGCCCTTCGTCTTCTATCTATGGGTCACGTCCCAAGAGCCCTTCTTCTTATATTTTTGGGCCACATCTTAGTAGCCCTTTATCTTCTATCTATGGGCCACGTCCTAGTAGCCCTTCTTCTTCTATTCGTAGGCCACATCCTAAAGCATCCCTTCATCTTCTATCTACGGCTCACCTCCTAGTAGCCCATCTTCTTCAATCCTTGGACCGTATCCTTTTCATCCATCACATTATTCTTCTACCAAATATCAGGCAAACCCACCGCCATTCCTCTCACCAATTCTAAACGTCCATGCTATTCTCTCACTTCTTAGGATTAGACAAGTCAAGCATTAGCTTATAAGAAACCCGGACAAGTTCTTTATCAAGCTAAGATAAAAATCAAAAGATCCAAAGCTACTAACAAATCTGCTACGCCCTTAACCTATTGCTTGTATTAGGATATGAGTAGCCGACTTGTGGCTTACCATATCATTTTATTATATCATTTATACTTTCTCATGCTTAATAGGTTGGCCTTGGTGATGGCCATAACATATGAATAGTATATATAGGGGATTATAGGTAGTATTTCATTATCATTTGAGCATTTGAGTCTTATTATATGGTTTGGAGGTTGTCCCCTCGAAGTGGCGAAGCTATTCTAATTGCATATTGAGATCATTATTCTGAAATATTGTGTTATTTTGTGTTCTATTGTTTCTCTTAATCTAAATTATACAAGTAATTTCATTACAAGTGGTATCATAGTTGCGATCTAGGCCAAAATTAGGGCAAAAACCCTAATTTTTTTGTTTCTACAACATATTACGAACCAGAGCGAATTGGTGTAAGATACTTTTACCATAGTTGTGAAACATTTCAAGTAAGCTTCCCTGAAAATTTCAGACTTTTTTGATTTATTTTGCAAAAGTTATTATAACTTTAGGGTTTTTCATAAAATCGCTCCCTAGGGTGCAAATTGTGGAAAATTTTCAAGTTCTTTACATTTTCGGAAATCACTCAAAAAATAGTATTAGTATCTTCGTTGTGTTTTTCTTTTTTCGGCTGAAATTGTATCGAAATCCTAAAGCCTAAGGTTTGACATCATGACGGGACCTTCCACAAGAGCAAAAATTAATCTGGTTACTCCGGGTAAAACCCCAGATAAAGATGGGGTAGTGATTGAAGAGATGGAGTCAGAAGGGGTAAATACAGATTCCTCAGCACTAGGGTTTACCTCACTGATCATAAGGTGAGCCAATTTAAGTATGAGTTGCGAAATGTACTTTCCGAGATGGCCTCTAAAGGAGACATAACCCAAATCAATCATCGGTTAGATGATATCATGCAACATGTAAAGGGTAACCAGTATGGCCCAAATCCAGCCCATATCAACCAAGGAGGATGTTCAGTTCAAAATCATGGACAAACTAACCATATTAGATCACTTTTCCACCAAATAAGAATCAAACTTATTCGCAACCATGGAACATGATGCCGAAAGTGGATATGCATAAATTTGATGGTAAGGATCCCCTGAATTGGATAAATCAAATGGAGAAATTATTTGAGTTACATCAAACACCATCAGGACAAAAGGTGACATTGGCATCCCTATATCTTGAACCCGACCAATTTGTTTGGTATCGATGGTTATGTGCTCAGAGGCAGAAGAATGGTCTAGGTGTCACTTGGACAGTTTTTACCAAGGAGTTGCAATTGCACTATAGTTATAGTGTTTCAGAGAACTACTTTAGTCAATTAGCAAAGTTACGGAAAACAAGATCAGTCAAAGATTATGTGCATCAATTCCAAAACCTATCCTTAAGGGTGGAGAATATTCTAGAAGAGAATCTGAATGACCTGTTTCTTGGGGTCTTAAGGACCACATCGAGCATGAGGTACGTATGTTTAATCCACTCAAGCTTTTTGATTCTATTATCATGGCATGTCATGTAGAGGAAAAATTCCTTGTAGTAGGAGGCCACCTTTCATTAACACTAGAGAGATCGTCGTATCTCTTCCCCTTCATTTGCTAGGCCAATTAGACTCACTCCTCAACAAATGGAAGAAAAGAGAGCAAAAGGATTATGTTTTAACTGTGATAACAAATATGGACTGAGACATAAATGTGCCGAGAAGAAGTTATTCTATATTGACAGAGGTAATGAGGATGATGAGGAAGCTGAAATTATAGGAGAGGCTGAGGAACCGGTAGAAGATGAAGTAGAGGATCACCAACCTATAATTTCTTACCATGCATTGTCAGGTATTAGTACTCCTCAAACACTCAAGGTTATTGGCTATCTCAAAAAATAGAAGGTGGCGACATTGACCGAGTCGGGAGTACTCATAACTTCATAAATAGTAAGTTAGCTACCCGCCTCAATTGTTTTATTTACCCAGCTCCATAAATGCAAGTTATGATTGCGGATGGTGGGACATTCAAGTGCACAGGAAAGTGCCATAGTATCAAGCTTTCCATGGGAAACTACATGTTAGACTCACTTATGTTTTCTATTTCTATGGGAGGGGTAGATATTGTTTTGGGTGTCCAATGGCTCACAACCTTAGGTACTATAGAGATGAATTTCCAAGAATTGTTCATGTGATTTCATTCAGATGGAAGGACAATACAATTGAATGGGATGGTAGCTAAGTCTCCATAGATTATTAGCTCTCATCGATGCAGAAGGTTCTCAGAAAAGGAGTGGATGGCTTTATAACAAAGCTATTTTCCATAGAAGTACAAAATATAGAGTCTTGAATGCCACCCGATCTTGAAGATTGTGGATGCTCACTCATCCGCTTTTTGATGCAATTCCAAAGGGACTACCACCAGTTAGGGATCATGATCATGCCATTCAGTTGATTCCAGGAGCTAAACACCTAACATCAAACCATATAGATACCCATATTCCCAGAAAAGTGAGATCGAGAAAATGGTGGAGGAAATGTTGAAGGAACGTATCATCGTGGCATAGCCATAGTGCATATTCTTCACCAAAGGGTCATGGTATGTAAGAATGATGAAACAAGGAGGATGTGTCTAGATTACTCGATAACTCAACAAGTACACCATCAAAGATAAGTTTCCTATTCCAATAATTGATGATTTACTTGATGAATTGCATGGTGCTGTTTATTTCACAAAATTAGATCTTCGTTCGGGGTACCATCAAATTAGGATAAAAGAGGAAGATGTTCATAAAACAGCTTTCAGGACTCATGAGGGCCATTATGAGTTTTTGGTAATGCCTTTTGGTCTTACAAATGCACCCTCAACCTTTCAAAGCTTGATGAACACTATTTTTAGGCCGTTTTTAAGGAAATTTGTATTAGTTTTCTTTGATGACATATTGATTTACAATAAGACATGGGAAGAACACTTACAACATGTAAATAAAGTGTTGGAAGTTTTGGAGAAACATACTCTCTATGCAAAGCCATCCAAATGTTCTTTTGGTGTATAAGAGGTAGAGTACTTGGGTCATATTGTATCCCATGAAGGTGTCAAAGTTGATCCTCAGAAGATCAAAGCTATGGTGGAATGGCCAAGGCCCAAAAATCTCAAAAATCTTCGTGGGTTCCTAGGAATAACAGGGTACTACAAAAGATTTGTGTGGGGATATGGTAGAATAGCAACCCCACTCACTGCATTGCTAAAGAAGGATGCCTTCCATTGGAAAGATGTAGCCACTAAATCCTTTGAGCAGCTGAAGGAAGCCATGTGCAGCACCCCAGTTTTGGCTACTCCTAACTTCTCAAAAACCTTCATTGTTGAATGTGACGCTTCAGGATCAGGATTGGGAGTAGTTCTAATGCAGGAAGGAAGACCAATTGCATTTGAGAGTCACCAATTCAAAGGAAAATATTTGCTCAAACCTGTCTATGAGAAAGAAATGATGACTATTCTTCATGCGGTTAAGCAATGGAGGCCCTATCTCATGGGTAGACACTTTAAGGTAAAAATTGATCATGATAGTCTCAAATACTTTTTGGAGAAAATTTTATCATCTGAGGAACAACAAAAGTGGGTAACAAAAATGTTGGGTTATGATTTTGAAATAATATACAAAAAGGGTAAATAAAATGTAGTAGCTGATGCGTTGTCCAGAAGGTATACATCCGCAGATGCCTTACTATGTGGAATGTCCATGTTGACGGCCGATTGGGTGGATGAAGCAAGATTGGAATAGAATCAAGATAAGGATACACAATCTCTAATACATAATATCAAGCAAGGATCTATGAAATCTAAAAATTTGAGTCGAAAGGTAATGCCCTATGGTACAAGGATAGGTTATACTTGAGTAAAGATTCTAAGTTGAAGCATAAGATTCTTGCAGAGCTACATGCCTCACCTGTTGGAGCACACTCTGGGTTTTTGAAGACATATCATAGAATAAAAAGAGAATTCTTTTGGGAAGGACTAAAGGGGATGTACAAAAGTTTGTATCAGAGTGTTTAGTGTGCTAACAAAACAAAGGGGAAACAATTAAGACACAGTCTTGTTGCAACCCTTACCAATTCCTAACCAGAGATGGGAGGAGGTCTCCATGGATTTCATCACCGGATTGCCTTGTTCAGAGGGTAAGAATGTTATTTTCATGATTGTGGATAGGCTCACAAAATATGCCCATTTTTGTGCCCTATCACATCCATTTGCAGCCAGTACAGTCGCAACTATTTTTTTGGAGATAGTTCAAAGGCTACATGGAACCCCAAAGATAATTGTAAGTGATCGTGATCCTATTTTCACAAGTAATTTTTGGACGGAATTATTTTCATGTTTGGGTACTCACTAGCTCACGCTCATCTTATCATCCTCAAACCGCCGGGCAAACAGTGGTGGTCAACAAATTCTTAGACGGGTATTTACGTTGTTTTGTATCAGATAAGCAGGAAAGGTGGATTAAATGGCTACCACTGCGTAATGGTGGTATAACACATCTTTTCATACCTCTTCTCAAATGACCCCATTTTTAGCATTATATGGTTACCATCCACCTTCTATCACTTCCTCCTTGAGGGTGCAAACTAAGGTCAGAGATGTTGAGGAACACATTCAACATCAACAACAGGTTTTGGCTAGTTTGAAGGAGAATTTAGCATTAGCACAAAATAGGATGAAACAATAAGCAGATCAACACCGTAGTGAAAGACATTTTGAAATTGGTGACTGGATTTTTTTACGTCTCCAGCCTTACAAAAAATTTCCCTAAAGCAATAGAAAAAGGAAAACAAACTTGCTCCTAAATATTATGGCCCTTATCAGGTTCTACAGAAAATTGGTAGTGTTGCTTATAAACTAGAGTTGCCTCCATCTTCACACATACACCCAGTATTCCATGTTTCATGCCTGAAGAAGGTTGTTGGACAAAAATTTGAAGCCCAGACATAGTTACCAAAACTTGACGAGGAAGGAAGAATCATTTTGGAGCCAGAGAAAATTCTGCAAACACTTACTAAGAGGCTGAGAACTAGATACATTAAGGAATATCTCGATCAAGTGGAAGAATCGATCATAGAAGACGCCACTGGGAGGATGAAGGTTTTCTACAAAGCAACATCCAAGATTATTCAACGTTGAGGAAAATCTTGGTTTGAAGGGGAAGGGCATGCTACACCCTTAACCTATTGCTTGTATTAGGATATGAGTAATGCCGACTTGTGGCTTACTATATCATTTTATTATATCATTTATACTTTCTCATGCTTAATAGGTCAGGCCTTGGTGATGGCAATAAGCATATGAATAATATATATAGGGGATTATAGGTAGTATTTCATTATCATTTGAGCATTTGAGTCTTATTATATGGTTTGGAGGTTGCCCCTCGAAGTGGTGAAGCTATTCTAATTGCATATTGAGATCATTATTTTGAAATATTGTGTTATTTGGTGTTCTATTGTTGCTCTTAATCAATTATACAAGTAATTTCATTACAAAAATCATCATTCCTTCGTCACATTATTCTTCTACCAAATATTATGGCAAACTCACTGCCATTCCTCTCACCAATTCTAAATGTCCATGTTATTCTCTCACTTCTCGGGATCAGACAAGTCAAGCATTAGCTTATAAGAAACCTAGACAAGTTTTTTATCAAGCGAAGATAAAAAATCTGAAAAGATCCAAAGCTACCAACAACTCCAATGATCATAAAATCTAAAATCAAACACGATTCTAGAATGCACACCAATGTACCCATCAAGTATGACACAAAGTGCATAAAACCTATGGATAGGAACTCAAACTCCCACATATGAAACCCATGTTTCAAAACAAATCACAGTCATTTGTTGAGTGTGAACTCACCACGATCATCAAGATCGGGGATAATATCACTCTTGATAAACAAACGTGCTTAGTCTCCCTTATCAAGGAAGTCACACACATCGTTATTGGATCCTATCATACAGATTGACATTGTTGGTCCCAACTTCCAAAAAATAATAAAAATCATAAAACAATTCAGAAATACAAAAAAATGAGAAAACATTAAAAATTAAAAAAACAAAATCAAAGGTACAAAGATCAAACATTACAATCAGGTATTGCGTACACATGGATGTTCTTTCTTCCCTTTCTTTCATATTCATCTAGCAATTCATCTACCATTTTCATCCCTTCGATGTTATTGTGGTTATCCTATTTGCACACATTTTGCGACATTTATCTCTATGGTATCCGTTTGACCTTGGTCTTTCATAACCTTGGTAAATTAAAGAACGACTGACCTCTTAGAGATCCTATCACAATTCTCATCTAATAAACTTGTTGTGAAGAAATTTTGGGCGTATTTTTTGACACTATCCAATGTCATCATCACAATCACTTTCACATCCTTCCATCAAGCCATCAATGGTTCTTAACCCCTTGTCAAACAAGAGAGCTGAAATAAGTTTTCAAAAAGCAAAAGAATCAAAATCAATCAATCAAAAAGCAAAAGCTAAAAGAAAAATCACATTGATATGTAACTCTCTCTTGGGGTATTTCCAATAATCTCTACCGGGCTATGGACATCTGAATGGCAGTAGAGCAATGTTGTGATTAGAATCAAATTCATCTCCGTCAAGGCTATGGATGTCTGGTTGGCAACAGAGAAATGTACGACTCTCCTTCCACAATCCATTCACACATCACCTTTCAAACTAAATCATTCATACACATTGCCTAGTGTCTTCACTTATTGTCTATCAATTCTTTCCTTTAAGAGGTAATTCATTTCCATGTGCACACATGAGATCTCGATGAGTAAACATGATTAGTATGTTACCAAGTGTTACTTTTTGGACCTTGTTCAAACTCTTGCTTTAGCGCATGTCTTGTCTCATGATTTGTGCCTTGGGCTAATCACTTTTCATCAAACGCCTTCTAAATATTTTCATAGCTTCTTATGTTATTCGAAAATCATTTAGAGCATCCATGTGTATAGGATGGCCCTTTTGCAATGTTTTTGGACACCTTTGTCCCCTTTAATAAATCAATCACCCACTTTCTTTCTATAATGTGTTTCTTGGCCAACTTACGCTGGGGAATCCTTTCTCCCTCATGATTGAACCTATTTTATATATTGGCCTTGATCCCCCTTCTATATGTGAAGAGTTTTTCTTTGAATACTCCTACCTAATCGTTGGGGCATTTCATATCTTCACTCTCTTATGCTTGACATTATGCCCTTGTACATCCCATTTATCACTGGGGGCATCCACGCTTCTTTGTCTTCCTTTACATAGCTTCGAAAAACTTATAGAAAATCACAAAAGCATTCAAATATGTTTCGAGAAAAATAAAAAAACAATATAAATCATCCTACAAAACATAGCTCTTTGGTTCTCATTTGAGCTTGTGTGTGACTCACAGATCATCTTGATATACCTCCATTAAAAAAGTTGGTTTGCTTACTATGTTTGTACTCTGGGCACAATGAGTTGCCTAGTGCTATTTTAGAGTGCACTGATTTTCATAGACCCAAGTGCTCACCGTTATTCCCCTTGCATGTATCCTTGCTTGGGCACCATCTTTTAACCCTTGTCATTAATTCACACAGGTCAAAATCAAAGCTTGATAACAAAAACATTACATTATGTTTCTCTGTTAGGTTAGCTTGTTTACTTTCTCGTATTGCATTGCATTATGTATGTTACAAGGAGTTAGGCATCTTTTACTTTCTCGTATTGCATTGCATTTTGTATGTTGCATGGAGTTGGTGTTTTCAGCAATGGACAATTGTTCATAGTATGGCTTTTCATGTCATTCTAATTTTTTTGTATGCGTATATTTTTAACGATGACATAGACATTTGGCAATATGATGACAATAAAATTGTTTCAATACACTGGATGAAATCTTGCTCTTTTTCTTCCCATCTTCATTTCTTCTACATCACCCTCCTATCGACATTATTCTTCTGCTTCACCTGGGGCATCCTTCCCCTTTCCTTTCTTCTATCCATTTCTCACCTTTTTCGATTTTCGATCATCTTCCTTCATCACCCCATTAACACTCGAGGGGAATCTCTCACTTCTACTAATTTTTATTCTACCCCTTCAAAATTTTATCCATCTACTATCTTTGAAGTGGTGTCGCTTACGCCTTACGCCCCCAAGAGGGGAAAATGTAGACACCTATAATTTAGCTTTGAAAAATTTAAATACTTAAATTGTGCTAATTATTTCTTTTCCCGCAAATTAACGACATATCGTCAATAATGCTCATCTTCTCTTCTATCATCGTTAATTAATTACAATAAGTAATTAATTAATTCTTCTATTCAACAAAGAATCTAATTAACGACCTTCCGTTAATTAATCCTTCCTTCTATCTAAAATAATTAATTATTATTAATTAATTAGCTTCCCCTTTCATTAAACCAATAAATCATTATTTAGTTGATTTAATCCCCTTCTATAGTCTAAATCATGCTAATATTCCTCTAAAAATATTTTATAAGCTTGCACACCTATTAATTAATCACTTTGGTTAATTAATAAACCCCCTTTATCCACATGAGTCACTAAAGGACAAATTAAACTCTCCTAAAGTTAACTCAACCCTTTCTAAACCCCTTTATCCACAACTAACTCAACATCTCTATTATCCCACATACAAAGGGATGTAGAGATTCCTCTATCCATTGGGCTATATAAAGAGCCCTCCTCCTACCTTTACACTTACACCTATTCCTTGAGAAACAAAAGTGAAGCATATAGCAAATACACTATAGCCATTTTGTCATCTTGGAGCATTCTTCATTGGAGAGGCTAGCTACTTTCATTTCTTGTATTCATCCATCCAAGTTTTGAAGTCATATGGGGATATGTCAAATGGTCTTGTAGCCATGGATTGACAAGACTCCATTCTTGAAAACCTTGGGATTCAAACATACAATCAAACCTTTGATTGCTAAGGATCTAAGTAGGTTCATTTCATTTTTAGCATTCAATAGAGATAGAGATTAATAGATTAACATGTTAGTTTGAATATTTGTTCATGTTCTAATGCAAGGATGTTAGTAAATTAGTTTTTCTTAAGCTCTAAGCATGATGGTACATTGAATTTGATTTAGCTTTGTTTTAGAACTATTAGGTGTTAGTTTTAACTCTTTTTGCATTGCTAACAAATACATGTACACAATTATTATATATTATTTTGGTCTTAAGACCTATGGTTATAAATGAATGCATTACTATGATGAGGTTCATGTTTCATTACGTTCATAATATCCTATGGATAATATGTTCATTAGGTTCATAATATCCTATGCATTACTATGATGAGGTTCATGTTTCATTAGGTTCATAATATCTAAGTTAGAGAGTTTTAGGTTCATGCATTACTTGAGTGCACAAATAATATTAAATGATCATTTTCTCTAAAGTAACATAAATCAGTGACTCATCTTACAAAGTTAATAACATGTTCTTAAATCCATTCTTATCATCACATTGCATGTTCTAATCACAACTCATAAATCAATCAATCATTTAACACATTTCTAAGTCAATCAATAAAATACATATGTATAGATCAATAAAATACATGTGATAAATCAATATCTATATACAAGTAATATCCCAAAAATATTTATACATGTCTAAGTCATATCAAAATCTTGTGTAAACACTATATACATGTACATGAAAACAAATACAATGTATCATCTAGATAGTCTTCGTTGTCTACTAGGACAAGTATCAAATCCCTCACTAGGCTCATTACACCTTGCATTTATAAAAAGAAATATACACATCAGAAACTATATATAACATACCATATTAAAATATAAGCAAAATTCTACAACAATTTCTTGAATAATTGAATATATCATATAAATATTTAATTGATTACCTTTGTATCTCTCTGTATGGGTGGATGTTGGGATTATCTACACAATATGTAGATCTCTAGCCTAGTAGATCCATGTGAAACAAAATAAATTAAATGTAAGAAGTTGATAAACAAGTTTTTTTAATAAAACATTAATTTCACAAATTTCAATTTAGATTAAATATTAAATCTAAAACACAATACACACACACATACCTCAGTGGAATGTGTCTCGTGATCTATGGGGCTACCACCAACAACTATCTTTGGCTGACCCACGACCTCAACACCAGCAAATAATGAGCCTAATGAACCAAGTTGACTCAGGCCCTCAACATCAAGTGATACATCATGGCTTGGCTCATTCAAGAGCTATGAAAATGTCAAATATGGATATGCTGTGGGCTGGGAAGCACCACAATGCTCACCAGCATGCCCTAGAGTAGAAGCCTAAACACACAAGTAAACATTCAATATTCTATGTCAACACTAGATCTTATATATCTATTTAAATATTAATAAATTATAAAGTAATAATGTAATAAAATAGAGGGGATTGAGGGAAAGATTCAACATTCACATTTATGCTATGCTCCCCTATAATCTAGATATGGCGACGGTAGAGTTTAGATAGGGGCCTACTCTATATAGCTCTATGGTATGGATTGGGCTGAACCAACTCCCATCCCAACTTATCGATCGCCGATTGTATGGATTGGCCAACCCCTACCCTATATTTCTATGGCCCATCCCAACTAGATATAGTGCATACCCCATATAGTTATGTTTCTATATATAGGGGTTAATTAAATTATGGTTTAATTTTCACACACTGGAACATAAAAGTGCTTGAACATCGGTGTCACAATCCCAGCAACATGAGGTCCAACTATAGCAGTTGCAGTAGTACCCTAAATAGAAGATACACTACCCTGAATAGTGAAGGAGTGAAGGACGAAGACATGGAAGGAATTCATGTGTTTCGAATAGTTGCACTTCACCGAAGTGTAGGAGTTGCGAGATTAAAGCAAGAAAGCTTTGTAAAGCAATGTGCATGCATATGAGAGCTCAAGATTAAAAATAGAGTAGAACGAAATTGCTTGGCTTGGCTTGGCTTATCATAGATCAAAGGAGGTGAGTACAAATACAAGAGTGAATGTGTAACTCCCATGTAAGAGAATATTACTCCATAATGGAGAAGAGCGGTTAATTTACCAAATGGGAATGTAACTCCTATGACACACTTACACATATGAAAGATTCGTAAGAGAATCATGTCATAACTAAGATGACACCTGGATCCATGTCCACCTAAGTGAGATGACTTGCCCGGTGAGGTGGAATAACACTAAATAAGTGAAGAAAAATACCACCTACACCAACACCCCCTTCATCGTAACTTAGGATGAGGTGGCAAGTCAAAAATGAGAAATGGGTCCCGGCACAAAGCCTGATGAGGTACCCACGTACAAGAAACTCTCAAAAAGTGGAGTAAAAGGAGAAAACCCAGTGGGAAAAACTCCCCCAAAAGAGACAAGTCCACTCTCTAATCTAAGAAAGATGCCAAAGATGGGTCCCAACCACAGATGAGCCTATAAAGGTACCCATGTATAAGAGGAAATCTCTTAGAAAGAAGAAGAAGAGAGAATAAGAGGAATGTAGAAGATGCCATGGATGGATATGAACTCTGCAGCTCTAGGAGGTCTCCTAGAAGAATGTCGATGATGAGATCCTCTGCCTCTGGACTGAAGAAGAGCCACCCGCACCGAATCTGTGTTCCTACCCTTAGGAAGGAAACAAATGACATGCTTTGAAGTCCACCCACTCCGCGAAGGAAACTAAGGGTAGTAACACAAAGAACTCTAATTCTGGTCCATGAAAGTGTGACATAGGTCTAACAAGTGAGTGCAAAGGAACCGAAGGTAATGTCATGAGTGCAAAACTATCAGAGTGTGAAGAGTGAACACCCGTAGAAAGGATGTCCAAGTGATGTGAAGGTAACAGAACCCCACAATAGAAAAGGGATCCACAAGCAAGGGTGGATCAATGAAGGTCTCTGGAAAAGTGGAAGTGGTAAGAGTCCCAGAAGGGGCACTCCCAACAATGGAGATAATGAAATCCTCTGAAATACTTATAGATGGATGACGAACCTATAGTACATCACAAGTGTAATCTGTGAAAAGATGACCAAGGTTAGGTAGATACTCATCCCAATGAGGGGGCTCAACAAACAAAAGAGCGATGTCAGATAGGTATGAGTCATCCAATGAAGGTAGAGGAGTGAAAGGGGCCTCACACACTAAAGGTGGAAAAGAGGTGGGTGTGATGACTATATGAGGCCCAGTAGGAGACTGCTTGATATCTGATGAGATGGGAGGGGTGACAACACTCTCTAGGAATAGTGAGAGAAGGAGGAGAAGAGTCCTCATAGTACTCTCAACATCAGAACTAGGTGCACAATCCTTGTCATCAAAAGTAGAACCAAGCGAGTTTGTGTCAGCGGAACTCGCCATCACACGAAGAAGAAGAGGAGACCACTAAATCAACAACAACAACAATGGTGATAGTATGTGAAGGGTCTCTATAGAGGGACTGAAGAATGCTCTAGACATGATGGGGAGGATCTGAGTCTGCCACGTGAAACCAGAGAGATCTGGAGACATGCATCATCAAGTGACCAAAAACATGGTCGTAAGTGTCAAGGAAGTCCTCCAGATGACGATGATCAGTGGGTGCAGGAATTGGCCCAAGTAAGAAGGGTGAAAGACCCTCGTGAGTGAAGTAATGTTCCATGGAAGCACGCCAAGCTAAATAGTTCCCTCTCCCAGTGAGAAGTGGCAGGAGGCTATAAAGAGATCCTACGATGCTCAAGTCTAGAAAGAGCACCCTCCATGATGCGGAAGCAAGAAGTGCAAGGTGCACAAAAGCAAGACGTCGGACTTGGCCGATAATGCGTCTGCGTGTAAAAACCCAAGAGTACTAGTGAACCCCCCCAGAATGTGGCACTTTATAAGTAGTGAATTTATAAAAATGATAATGTCATCATGTAATGTGTGAGAAATCATGCAACTTTGACTAAAGAAGCGCTAAAAAATGAGCAACGAATCAAAAGTTATAGCAAAAATACAATTCCCGCAACTGATGGAAAATGCCAATGAACTTTGCAAACTGATTAAAAAAGTGCTTGAAATGGGTGCAAAGGGTGTCGTGTGGGTATTCGTCAGAAACAACATCAAATTTCAGCAGGGTTTGTTTTTCTTACGAGGGGGGATTAGCCTCCCGCCAACCACCTCGGCCTCACCCTTCATCTTTGACACATGAATGAAGGACATAATTACAAGCAAATTAGAGCCTTAAAATTATTACAATGCCAAAATAAATGTTTTTCACCTTAAAATCATTAAAAAGGGATTGTTTTAACCTTTAAACAATTCTAAAAGGGATAGACCAAGTTGAGTTGGTTTTACACGACCGGGAGTTGGTTGTTGATCGAGCCAAGTCAAGCTTCGAGCTTTGTTCCACGTGGTAAAGTGGTGCAGGGTAACCGTCCACAAGCAGTTGGAATGAAACAGGTAACCACGTCTAGAGAAACCACCTAAAAGGTCAGCCATGTGTCAAACAGAGACAGTAGAAAACGGTTGAAGGCACGTGTCCTAACAATGTCAGTAACCAAATACGTCCACGTTTTGATGGAATCAGGAATCAAATAGTGAACAGACCAAGTAGGTGAGGTTTGGTGCAACCATCTAGGTAGGATGCTCGGTAGGGAATGATCACGCATTGGGAGGTGGTGTCAAAGCAGAGATAAGATTCCCTGCGCTGAGACCAAATGGTTGAACGAAAAACGTTGCAGAGTCAACCATGCGGGAAACCAATGACCGGTGGTGAGCTCGGTGAAGGGATGTAGAGGTAGGTGCTAAACGATGAGCCGTGTAATGAAGCCACGAACTAGGCCGAGAATGGGATGCAACTGTTCGAGCTTGGAAGAAACCTTGGTTCAAACCAAGACTGCAACTAAGGAACTCTAACCGCACACGAGAAGGAAGAGAAGGCACTGAAATGGATATGTTGGAGATCAAGTCTGAGGCGCCAAGACAAGCACGAGCACACAGAGCCAATAGCCAGTGGTGAACCAATGCGGGCCAGTTCAAAAACGTGAGCAGAGGAGTTAATCCTTGCAGCCCTTCACTATTGAATGAAGACTCAAACCACACCCCCTTCTTTTGAACCTACAAATGTTGAATCCACAACCAACAAGAAGCACACTAACAAAACCACCAGAATCTCAAAATATGCAAGTAAAGCACAAGAAAAAGTGAGAGCTTTCACAAGCAACTACAAGGTGGAGCAACGATGGTGAGCAACATGATTCTGGTCCCCTCATCTCTGATACCATGAAGGAGTGAAGGATGAATACCTGGAAGGAATTCACGTGCATCAAATAGTTACACTTCACCAAAGTGTAGGAGTTGTGAGATTAAAGCAAGCAAGCTTTGTAAAGCAATGTGCATGCATATGAGAGCTCAAGATTAAAAAATGGAGTAGAATGGAATTGCTTGGCTTGGCTTATCATAGATCAAAGGAGGTGAGTACAAATAGGGGAGTGAATGTGTAACTCCCATGTAAGAGAATATTCCTCCATAATGGAGAAGAGGAGTTACTTTCCCAAATGGGAATGTAACTCCTATGACACACTTACACATATGACAGATTCTGTAAGAGAATCTATCATAACTAAGATGACACCTAGATCCATGTCCACCTAAGTGAGATGACTCACCCGATGAGGTGGAATAACACTAAATAAGTGAAGAAAAATACCACCTACACCAACAAATAGTACTCTACTCTATATAATCCAAAACCCTTGATAGTGAAATGTCGCGGTCTTAAGTAATTAACCCATATGCATGCAACAAGTCAACATCCATGATGTGTCCTAACCGATGGATATGCATAACATCCGTAACTACCTCGAACTCATCAGGTGATATCAAATGTGCACAAGCGTATAACTCGTTACGTGCATCACTGCTGCTACTAGCTCGTCCACTAGCTACCACATCTCTCAAGGAATTGACCCACATGGTTAGAAGAGATAAATTGGGTCTTGTGAGTAATGCTCCCAAGACCCTCTATAACACCCTCATGGGCACTCATAATCATAGGCGTAGTAACATCTTGAAATCTAGGTAAGAAAGGTCGTGGCCTATCTATAAGTTGTCGCGCGTCAACAACATGAGGAGATCCTTCCTATCAATATGTAGGTCTGTCACTAATGCAGTAATGCCCTTGATCGAAATAACTAGGGATGTATAAATAGTTCACCTTTAGGTTTAGGTGAACCTCAACGTGTAGCATCATAATGAAGTATAATGGTAACTGATCATTATTAGGAAATTGGCCTTGAGAGGCCACAAATCTAGGATAAATCAAGGGTGCACAAAGGTGACATGTACATTTGTTTACATAATATGCCTTGATTTTCTTTTTGCCTACATAACTCACCCAACATGAGATCTTAACGGATTCCTTATCAGGAAGTCTACCTACCACTTCATTATATCCCACATCACCTGTCACACTTGATTTTAATTCATCCATAAATTTTTAGTGACTCAGGCTGGAAAGGGTTGTATGTTTTCAAGTTTGTATTTTTGAAGATCTTTCAATATATTTTCACAATGTGTTTTGTATCGGAAGTTGAAGAATAGATGATAGTTTCACTATCTCTAAATCAATCCTCTCATACAAATTAACAGAGGAAGAAGCCATAACTGTAAAAAATGAAAGTAAAATTCAATTTAGAATACATTTTTAGCAACCATAAACCCTAAATTGATATAATTTCACATAAATTTAAATTTTTTTCAAAAAAATATTGAAATCCTCCCCCTATTTTTCAATTTAAAAATTATGTAAAAAAATAAAGTAATATGAAAAATTAAACTATTTATGAATAGAAATTAAATCTCTATATGCACTATACCAATATGATATCACCTACATGCCTTAATTTGACATATTCATCACATGATCATTATCCCAATGAATATAAACATAATACATTTTCTTATTATTCCATCATTGTCTCTTAAGTCCTAAATCCTAGGTTAATATGTGACTATACATTAATTATCTACTCTAGACCCTAGATCATAAGATTCACTATATTTATAGTGCTCTGGTTGAATATAGACATTAATTTAAAATGGTCACCACATTATTATTATCTCATTGGTTCATGGCACTTAGTTCACAATCATTTTCACCATAAGATAATCATGTCCCAAAAATACCTTGATTCTTAGTAATTTTACTCTCTCAAATGATTATCATTTACAATTTAATATGGCTTCTCCACACTCAAGGTAAATTCTTACACATTTTGATATACGTGGCACACTCATGAGCATGAACTTTAAGAGTAAGGGGTGAAATTTAAAAAATGGGTTATAGTTGAAAACTCTGGAAGGACCAAAGGGTCCATTTCCTCTAAAAGTTGACATTTTTTGTAGTTGTGTAAATGGATCATACTTGTATGAAATGTAAAAATATTCCAGTGGTATCTAGAAAAGATAAGAGGATGGAGAAAACTAAGATAAAGGGAGAAACCTTAAGTCAAACAAGATAGGGAACCAATGGAATCTAGATAAAAAGTTTAAAAAGTTAAGATAATGATTATAAAAGGAAATACATGCTAATAATATCCTAACTTGAAATAATCATCAATAAACACAAATAAACTACCACCAAATATAATTTAACTAATTGATTATTAAACGTATGTGTCTATGTAATGACATGTACTTTAATATGTTTGCATGAATGCATAGGAAATTAAATATTAAAAATTGTACATAAGAGGGAATGAAGTAAAAATGCGTGAAACTCAAATAAGTCATTAAGGACAAAAAATTGTGGTTTGGTACTTTCAAAATAGTAGTGGTAATTCAACTATGATGATCTCATTAACTTTCAAAAAAATTGTGGTTTAAAACTTTCAAAATAGAGGATGAAATCGAGCTATGATGATCTCATTAATAAGCTATATGAGATATCAACTATGAGTGCAACTCCGGGTCTTCAAGGAAATTTCTTGTCTAGAAAAT